>CM053789.1:833993072-834513072 GCA_028749045.1 Cupressus sempervirens | reverse complement strand
GAATCATTTTGTATGTATATGAATGTATCCAATGAAAATATTGAACTAATTAAATTAATCATTTTACATTTTAGCAGTTTCATTTGGTATTAGAGTAGTTAATCAATGGTGAGTAGAGTGCTTTTGATGGATTTTGGATGATCAGAGTCTACCGTTTGTAGATGATGAGATCTTCTACAAATTGGATTTTTTTATTAAAGAGAGGTTTGAGATTTATGATAGCCTATAAGTCCATGAATGTTCTGTGATTTTTTATTATCAATAATAAAATAGAGATCAGTTGCAGATTACACACATCACTCAATTTTAAATTGCTTATATTTTCTATGGTGTTGTTTGCTAAACAATGGATAAATTAAGTACAATTCCCAAATTTGAAGGACCTAAGTTTCACACATGAAAAATTAAGATAAAATTTCTTTTGATTGAAAAAGATCTATGGGACATTGTTAATGGAACTTTTAGAAACCCCAAGTTGTAGATGAAATGACACAGTGGTGGTTGAAGATCATAGGGCCTCTGCATTGATTGGACTTGGCTTATCAAATGCATATTTTCACCATATTGATCTTTCAAAGAATTCAAAATAAATATGGGATAGGCTTAACATCTTTTTGTTCATAGGCTTATAGTGCAAAAATGTCCATAAAAAAAAGTTGTTTAGGTTGAAGATGAATGGAGGTGATAACATTGTTCAACATATACTTATACTTTTCATTTGCTTCTTAATAAACTTATAAGTGTGAACTATAAAGTTGATGATGATGATGCAAATGCAATTGTACTTAGTGGCACATCTTCAAGCTTTGATCATGTATTGTTTTCATTTTGAGCAAAATGAATCCTATCCTAGAAACTATAATTGATGAAGGAAGTAGAGCTCATAAGAGTCATAATTTTACTAAGAAATTTGATTTATTTGCTAGATAGAAATCTAGTGTTCCTAGCAAAAGAGAGCTTAAATATTTTTATTATCAACAAAATGGACATGTGCAAATGAATTATTTTCAGTGGGCCAAAGAAATTATCGATGGGAAGTTGAAGAAAAATATAACCTTTTTTGCAATTGAAGGTGAGGTAGACTTTTGTTATTTTTCAATATATACAAATGATGATGATTGTGATAGTCCACCTGAAATTGATACAAGATTGGTGTGATAAAGGAAAAAAAAGAAATTATAGGAGTATAGAGCCAATGAAGGTTAGAGGATTTTTATCATGTAAAGCTAGCTTCTCACTTAGATATGATTATTGCACGAGAAGCACCTATTTGTTTCTTTGAAGAGAAGAGGGGGATTGAAAGCATGATTATCCTTCCAAGGAGAGAGGAGGAAATAAATCTCATGCATTGTCATATTAGTGAATATTGTCCCTACTTCACTAAAGGAGACATTAGAGAAACTCCAAGGAGATGTGAAATTTTGGAGGAACTATGTGTCATTGTGCAATGGAGGTGGGAACACTAATATTATGAGCACAACATAAGGATTTGCAGTCTGCAGTTACATACACAAAATCTACTTCAATAAGTGAATATTGGTGAAAGCATTTCATCAAAGTTTCTAGAGGAATAATATTGGTGAAGGAGCTTCATCAAAGTTTCCAAAGCATTGGATTAAAACCTTTACAAATTTCACTTTTGTTCAATTAATGTAATAAAGGGGGATGTTGGATTTATTGTATTAATTAGGTTAGTTTCTATGTTTAGATTACATAAATAAATAAGTTAGATACTTAGTTTCTGAGAAGTTATTCTCGTAAGTAGTTTTTTTAAGGGAAAATAAGGCTATATAAAGTTGTTCAGATATCAATGTGAATCATTCTGAATGTATCTAAATGTATCCAATTAAAATATAAATCAACAAAATCAGTCATTTTATATTTTTGCACTTTTAAAAGGAACTTTTGAGCCAAAATAATAAAGCAAGTAAGATCTTCTCCAACCATCCCTCATTATGCCACTTATTATTCCTATTAGCAAGAGAAATCTTGTTTCTCACCAATATCTTCCAAGGTTTATCTCTAAAAACAACTCTAACTATCCAATTAGAACAATTCTAAATTATTGGAATTTCCAAAATGTCACTTGTTATAAATATAGATTTTTTATATTTTTTGATTATGTACAAAAGTAACAAAATGATTAATTTTTTAATTTTATTTTTATGAAAATTATATTTGATATCTCTAAAGAGTGATTAGTACTTGTTGTAGGCTAAGTACTATTATGATGCATTTTCTATTTCATGTGTTAACTCATGATTAAAAGTTTTCTCTTTCAAGTAGTTTGAATTCATCATTTTAAATTCAATTATAAAATCAATACATTGTGCATAGTTAGGTGCAAGATTTTTAATTTAATAATTTCTATAAAATACTTTTCTATCATTTGATTGGAATAATTTTAACTCAGATATACTTGTATACTTCTTAATATTATATTTTATGAATTAAATTTTCTCATTTAATTAAAATATATATATATATATATATATATATATATATATATATATATATATATATATATATATATATATATATATATATATATATATATATATATATATATATATATATATATATATATATTATTGGTAAATGACCAAGGCCTTGATAGTTTTTATTAATAAAACTGATAATTACAACAAAGTATCTCCATTCAAATGGGCACTGGTAGGAAAGAACAGAGAAGAAAACCTCCAATGTAGCCTGGGATAAACATCCTTTATCATTACATCATAAAAGGGGCATACCCTAGTTAAATTAACTCATAAATGATATTACAAAGAAAATATTGTAATACAAATTAATATAATAGTCAACAATTCTTCAATAATGTTGAGACCAATTGTAGTTGGACCATTCTAACCATTGCATTTTACATCCTTCTATTATTAAACAATATGATCAACCTTGTCTAATTACTTAACCATCAAAATTGTTTGTGATATGGCTGCATAATCTTTTTAAAATATGATGGATGCCTTAGAGAAAATAATTATTCCTTTCTTTCAATTCATTTGTGATATCTGCTACAAAATTTGAAATAAGGTATTCATCAAAAAATTCTTTTTATTCCTTTAGTAAGAAAAATCCTTAAACTATCTAAATAATTAATGTTAGATGCCTTCCTAATAGTACCTTTGGCCCTATATTTGAAATAATAATCCTTGTCTTTTTTATGCTTTTCTAAGAAAAATAGATCGATGAACTCATTAAAATACCTATAATCTTCTAATGCCAAAAATACATTTGCATATCCTTGAAAGATTCCTATGAATTGGTCTCAAGCAACCAACATCTTTATTAGTATTACAGATCTAACAACAGAGCTTAAATATTATAAATTGAAGATTTCTGCTAAATATTAATTAACACTTCTAGTTTTTCAACTCCAACTAGAATTAGTCTCAAACATTTGATAGTTAAGCTAATAAAGGCTCTAACTCTTAATCTATAATACCCAACAATAAAGATATTAAAGATATTAATTTTAATATTAAAGTTAGGAGACTAATCATCAGAAGTTGAACTACCTGCTCAAAATTTCCAGACCAATTCTCAATAAGTATAATGCTACATTACTTGTGTAACTGAAAGGAAATCTAAATAAGAATCACAAAAAGAGAGAATCCCTTCATAGTAGAATTAAAATGTATTCTTCTAATATTCTATATTCATATTGAGTCTAGAAAACTACCATAGTGTACTAACATATATACAATCAAGGGCATTTAAACTACCCATTACTAGATACCAAACTATAATCACCCTACTTACATTTTACTACAAACAAAAACCCTAATATAAATAGGGACTAACCTATGATTACTAATTAACAAAACAAGTTCTTAAAGACTGAAAACCGAATATGAATAGAGTGGACCTTATGCCCAAATTCCAAAACAAGTAGGGGACAATGCTTCATGACCAAGCCATCAAACTCAAACAAAACAAAATGCCTAAAGAAACAACTCCTTGATACACCTCATTTCTTCTAGTACACCATGATTACTTCCACTACATCATTCAGATTTTCTGCCTATAAGTTTGGAGAAAATTCAAAAGAGGATCATTCTCTGCCGATCTTCTTTATGTTGGAGGTATAGAAATCCAACTTATCCAAATTTCCAAATTCTACTCTTGGATGGATATAAGCCTTAAAAAGGTTGAGATAATTATTGAGCCATCCCTCATCAGCATTGACCATGATCTTTCTCCAACCAAGAAGGAAATGGAAACATGCTTCCATCTTGGGCCAGGCCACATTGAATGTAGCCCTATTTTTAATTACTAGGGCTTGTCTCCTAGGGATATTAGCCACCACAATACTCCCTGGGGGATGGTCCATATACATCTCCAAAACGGGCACTCTCAGATCTTCATCCAAACTAAAGATCACTTCTATTATACCTTGGCACCAAGTGGAGAAAAAAATATTAAAACAAAGTTTTACAATATTTCATATGTTGATCCTGGCATAGGCCATGCAACCAATGAAAGTGCCTATTATATCACTAATCATCCTCTAGGTGTACTCATACTTGAAAACTCGTTTGTTGATAGCTCTACTTACTGCAATGTGGGCCATCCTGTCCACCACCTTGAGGATTCAGTTCCATCTTTCTAATTTGATATTGCCTCGAATGGCCATGGTGTGGGCCTTGGAAGTATGGAATATGCAGATATTTGAGTGCATATTTAAAAAAAATTCCTAATCTAATGACAGAGACTAGGTACTTTAATAAAATAAATAGACCAAAAATTGAAGCCTCTAGAACCTCCTTGATTTTCTTGAGAAATTAATGGATCTTGATGTCACCAGACATGCTCTAGCCATATAAATTATGTTGGATAATGTTGTCCTTGATGTCATGCAAATGTCATATCAGTCATTAGTCTCAAGTTCACTGAGCTCAGATAGTCTGCAATGCAATTTACAGAGCCAACCGAGCTCACTCGGTCATCGAAGGAAATATGGAAGAAAGTGTTAACCGAGATAACTCGGTCAACGAAGGAAATGTGAAAAGCCAGTGTTAACCAAGATTCACTCGGTCTCCAAAGATTAGTTTCCACCGAGCTCACTTGGTCATCAAATGAATTATGAAAAGTCAATGTTAACCGAGATTCACTTGGTCTCCAAAGGTTAGTTTCCACCGAGCTCACTCGATCATCAAATGAATCATGAAGAAGTCAGTGTTAACCAAGCTTCACTCAGTCTCCAAAGGGTAGTTTCCACCGAGTTTACTCGGTTATCTCAGGAAACTCAGTACTTACCAAGTTATCCTGGTGACTGAAGGATTGTCACGAAGTTCGCTGTATACACCGAGCTCAGTTGGTTAACACAGGAATTATTTTCTGAACAAAGTTTTTCGTGCAAGGTTAGCCAGTATTAGGATGTGCAAATTAATTACCTCTAGCCGACTGTTGTAATTGTTTGAATAGTCAGTAATTTGAGCTGACTTAGATAATATGAAAGGTATAAATGGTCATTCAAGTTATGGATTAAAGTGTGTAATTGTAAAAGAGAAGTTATGAATGTGAATTATAGTATGAAGAGGTGAATGTTGAGAAAAGTCTGATGAAGGATCAGATGTGTTGAAGGAACTGCAAAGTTGTATTTGATCAGTAAGGATCAAGTCAAGCATAACAAAAATATGTAATCAGCAAAGATAAGTTGCACATTATATCATGTCATTTCATTGTTGCTTTCTAACCATTGTAACAGTGTATTCAAAATCTCTTAACAGAGTTGGTTTAACAGCCATTCAATAAATCCTCTAACAAGGTAATAGTTCAGTTGAATTGTTCTAAAGACCTCTAGCAAGGCCACTCCTAACAGGGTGATTAAATCCTTTAACAAGGTCACACCTAACAGTGTGTTTTTGTAACCTTTAACAGGGTTGGCTCCTAATAGGGCTCACTTCAGAAGAGTGAAAAAGTTACATTGGTGGTTTTTCCCATATTGGGTTTCCATGTTAAAACTGGTGTCTCATGTGTTCTTAATTACTGAATTACTTTGTGCATGATAACATATCAATTCTTAATATTTATCATTTTCTGCATTATCAAGTTTCAGCATTTTATTAATCAGATCAAGGGTATATTTAGACATCTTAGGGACTGTGAAAAATTTATGGAATAACTAATTCACCCCCTCCCCCTCTCAATTACTCTATTCTCATTTCCAACAATTGGTATCAGAGCTTTTGGTGCTTGCAAGAAAAGATTTCAAGGATCTAAGCCAAAGATCAAGATGTCCTACAAAAGAGAAATTCCAAAACTCAACAGAGATAACTTCTCCGCATGGCAAGGATTGATGAGACTTCATCTGGTTACTGTTGGTGATACTGGACTAAAATACCTTGAAGAAAAATATGAAGAACCTCCTGGCACATTGTCTATCGATGACATTGCTGAAAAGAAGACTCACAACAATATGATGATAGACATAGCATCCGCTCTTAGTTATGAAGAATTTGATGACATTAAGGACTGCACAACTGCCTTTGAGATGTGGAACAAGCTAAAAGAGATCTATAGAGGAGATGATAATGTAAGAAGAGCAAAAGCAGAAAGTCTAAGAGGACAATTTGATCAAATGAGGATGAAAGAGGATGAAAAAATTGCAAAGTATGTTGAAAGAGTTAAAGGATGTGTGAGTGCAATCAGAGCATCTGGAGGTGATATCAAAGGAGAAATAGTTATAAGAAAAGTTCTTAGAACCTTGCTTCCCGTTTCTGCAATCAGAGTTTCTGCAATTCAGGAAAGAAGGTGTGAAGCAAATCATCAGATAAATCTTGAGGCCATAGTTGGAAGACTAACTGCATTTGAACTAGATAACTTTGATAACTATGTTCCAGCCTCCAAAAACATTGAATCAACATTTCAAGCCAAGCTCTCACTCAAAGAGAAAAACAAAAAGGAGAAGGAATCTCAGTCAAAAAGTGAAGATGAATCAAGCCAAAGTTCAAACAGTGACCTTGAAGTGATTGAAGCTCTACTAGCAAGGAAATACTCTAGAGGCAGAGGAAAATACAAAGGTAAAGTTCCTCTAATCTATTTTTCTTTTGAAGAAGTTGGTCATATTGCAGCAAGGTATCCAAACAAGAAAAACCATGATGAAAAGAAATGGAATGGCAAGAAAGACTTCAAAACATCCAAGAACAAAGGTAAGAAATCATGCTTCATGGCTGAAAATTCTAAAGATTCTGATAATAGTGAGGATGAAATTGTTTATATTGCTGTTAAAGATGATTCTGACAGTGATGAAGAAGATAAAATGGCACTTGTTTCTCATATAAGTAAGAATGATACATGGATTATAGACAGTGGTTGCTCACATCATATGACTGGTGATAAAAATAAGTTTGATCAATTTGAGGACTATGATGGTGGCAGTGTAAGGTTTGGTAATAATGAACCTTGTTTTATAAAAGGAAGAGGAAGAATTTGTCTTACCAAAGAACTTGTACGTAATAATGCCTATTGGGTTGAAGGTCTTAAACATAATTTGATAAGCGTGGCACAGTTACTCAATACTGGATTCAAGGTGGAATTCATGCATGGAAAGGCAAGATTGTTGAATGAGAAAGGAAAGCTGATAGGATCTGGCACCCAAACTAAAGGTAACTTGTTCTATCTAGAACTTGGTGAATGCTCATGTTTTATTGCTCAAATTGAAGAAAGTTGGTTATGGCATAAAAGGTTGTGTCATGTCAATTTTGATAACCTAGTAAAAAAAAGCAAATTCAATAAAGTAAGAGGCATTCCTAACATTAGAAAACTTGAGGTTAGACTATGCAAGAATTGTTAGATTGGTAAAATGGGAAAGACTAGTTTTAAAAGTAAGAACTATCAGTCTAAAGATATATTAGAAATTGTGCATATTGATTTATGTGGACCCATTGGAATAGAAAGCTATACTGGAGAAAAGGTTTTCATTCTTTTTGTTGATGACTACTCAAGAATGATGACTATCATGTATCTAAGGAATAAATCAGAAGCATTTGAGAAATTCAAATGGTATTTAGCAAGAGTAGAAAAAGAAACATGAAAAAAGACTAAAATTCTTAAGGTTAGATAGAGGTGGTGAATTCATCTCACATGAATTCAACAACTTCTGCATTGAAATAGGTATTAAAAGACAGGTCTCAGCACCAGGGACTCTTGAACAAAATGGAATAGATGAAAGAAGAAACAAATCCATCATGGATCATGCAAGAACCCTGATGATAGAAAATAAGGTTGCTATCAAATACTGTAAGGAAGCCATCAGCACTGCAGTTCATACCTTAAACCGAGTACAGTTGAAGAAGGGCTTATTCAAAACTTCCTATGAATTATGGTATGGTTACAAACCCAATGTAAGTTATTTGAAAATATTTGGAAGCAAATGTTATATTTGGAAAGAATCTAGAAAAGGAAAATTTGATGAAAAAGGTGATGAAGGAATATTTTTAGGATATTCTTGCAAAAGCAAAGCATATAGATGTTTGAATCTATCCACTCACAAAATCATAGAAAGTGCACATGTGAAAGTTGATGAGTTTGCAGACAAATCTGAAGAAGAAAGCAAAAAGGTACCTGAAGATTACAGAAGATTTTTTTATATTGAACTAGATACTATACCCAGCATTCCGTTCACTCAAGAATCCTCCACTCCAGAATCATCAGTAATCTAGTTGCAAATAGTTCAAACCGAGACACAACAACATTCAGTATCTATCGAGTCTGAAGCGCCCAAGCCAATTCTTACCAAATAAGAACAGCTTGGACATGAAATTGAAGCACAAGGAGATAGCAATGAAACTCATTCAAGAGGCAAAGAACCTATATTAGCTAAATATGTCAGAAGACATCATGCTCCAGATTAGATCTTTGGAGACAAATCTGAAGGAACCTTGACAAGAAGCAAGCTGAAAAATACCTGCTTACTTGCTAATTTTGAACCTAGAAGCATTAAAGATGCATTGGCAAATGATAGCTAGATTGAGGCAATGAATGAAGAAATAGAACAGATAGAGAAGAACAAGACATGGACTCTTGTACCGAGACCAAAAAATAAGAATGTAATTGGAATCAAGTGGGTATTTAGAAACAAGTTGATTGAAGATGGTAAAGTATCCATAAACAAAGCCAGATTGGTATGCCAATGATACTCTCAAGAAGAAGGCATAGATTATGGAGAAACCTTTGCTCCTGTTGTAAGATTGGAAGGAGTCAGAACCTTACTTGCATATGTTGCTCACAAAGGATTCAAAGTTTATCAGATGGATGTTAAGTCAGCATTTTTCAATGGAATATTGGATGAAGAGGTTTACATTGAACAACTTGAAGGCTTTGTTGATCCAGATAAAAAGGACATGGTCTGCAAATTACACAAGGCACTATATGGTTTGAAACAAGCCCCTAGAGCATGGTATGAGAGATTACATAACTATCTTATTCAGATTAGTTTTCAAAGAACTAATGATAATAGTAGCTTATATATAAAGGAAGGACTAGATAATAAGATTGTGTTGGCAGAAATATTTGTAGATGATACTATTTTCACAGGGCATGATGATCTTTGCAAAGAATTTTCAGAAAAAATGAACAAGGAATTTGAAATGTCTATGTTTGGTGAAATAAAAATTTTTGTTGGTCTTCAAATTCAACAAAATAAGAATGGCATCTACATCACTCAATCAAAATACATCAAGGAGATATTGAAAAAGTTTGGTATGGAGGACTGTAAACCTGTTGGAACTCCTATGTGTACTGGATTGAAACTTACCAAAGATGATGAATCCAAAGAGGTAGATCAAACATTGTATAGATCTATGATTGGAAAATTGCAATACGTAGTTCATACCAGGCCAGATATTGTCCTTGCAGTTGGTATTGTTGCACGATTTTCAGCAAAGCCAAGAGAAACTCACCTGATGGCAATCAAAAGAATAATGAGATATTTCAAAGGAACTGAAGATTATGGCTTATGGTACAAATTTGGAGGTAATTAGGATTTGAAAGTGTTTACTGATGCTGATTGGGCAGGAAACCTTGATGACAGAAAAAGCACAAGTGGAGGAGCATTCTTTCTTGGAAAAAGATTAGTTTCCTGGACAAGCAAAAAGCAAAATTGTACATCCCAATCTACAACAGAGGCAGAGTATGTTGCCACAGCAATAAACTGTTCAAATACTGTTTGGTTTAAGTAGTTATTGCAAGGAATGAAGATAGAAATCAAAGAACCAATTGTCATGTTCTGTGACAATACTAGTGCAATCAACACATCTAAGAATCCAGTGATGCATTCCAAGACCAAGCATATTGCAATAAAATATCATTTTGTCAGAGAATTAGTGCAAGACAAGGAGATCAGATTGGAATATGTCCATACAAAAGAACAAATTGATGACATATTTACAAAGCCTTTACCTAAGGATGCATTTTTGTATCTCAGAGGTAAGTTAGGGGTCATTCCTCTATCAGAAGTCCACTAAAAAAAAAAAGTTCTAGTGATGCATCAACACATACAGGATTGAAGATCTATCTGTTGATGTAGTTTTATCAGAAATCATTGTATATGAATCAGTACTAAAGGTACATTATAATTCACTTAACTTCTATTTTCTTTGGCATGTGTTGTCAAAGAGGGAGAGATTTTACTGTCATATCCTTCTGAAATTTTTGAAGATTTGAAAAGTTTGCTATGAAGTCCCTTAATAGAGGGAGACTATTGAAAGAGGGAAAAGTCTGTTATCTTGTTGAACTTGTTTTCAAAATTTCATTTTTATTATGACATATTGTGTTGCCATCAATGCCAAAGAGGGAGATTATTGGATAATGTTGTCCTTGATGTCATGCAAATGTCATATCAGTCATTAGTCTCAAGTTCACCGAGCTCAGATAGTTTGCAATGCAATTTACAGTGTCAACCAAGCTCACTCAGTTATCGAAGGAAATATGGAAGAAAGTGTTAACCGAGATAACTCAGTCAACAAAGGAAATGTGAAAAGCTAGTGTTAACCGAGATTCACTCGGTCTCCAAAGATTAGTTTCCACCGAGCTCACTTGGTCATCAAATGAATTATGAGAAGTCAATGTTAACCGAGATTCACTCGGTCTCCAAAGGTTAGTTTCCACCGAGCTCACTCGATCATCAAATGAATCATGAAGAAGTCAATGTTAACCGAGCTTCACTCGATCTCCAAAGGGTAGTTTCCACCGAGTTTACTCAGTTATCTCAGGAAACTCAGTACTTACCAAGTTCTCCTGGTGACTGAAGGATTGTCACGAAGTTCGTTGTATACACCGAGCTCAGTCGATTAACACAAGAATTATTTTTTGAACAAAGTTTTTCGTGCAAGGTCAGCCAGTATTAGGATGTGCAAATTAATTACTTCTAGCCGACTGTTGTAATTGTTTGAATAGTCAGTAATTTGAGCTAACTTAGATAATCTGAAAGGTATATATGGTCATTCAAGTTATGGATCAAAGTGTGTAATTTTAAAAGAGATGTTATGAATGCGAATTATAGTATGAAGAGGTGAATGTTGAGAAAAGTCTAACGAAGGATCAGATGTGTTGAAGGAACTGCAAAGTTGTATTTGATCAGTAAGGATCAAGTCAAGCATAACAAAAATTTGCAATCAGCAAAGATAAGTTGCACCTTATATTAGGTCATTTCATTGTTGCTTTCTAACCATTGTAATAGTGTATTCAAAATCTCTTAATAGAGTTGGTTTAACATCCATTCAATAAATCCTCTAACAAGGTGGTAGTTTAGTTGAATTGTTCTAAAGACCTTTTGCAAGGCCATTCCTAACAGGGTGATTAAATCCTTTAACAAGGTCACACCTAACAGTGTGTTTTTGTAACCTTTAACAAGGCTGGCTACTAATAGGGCTCACTTCAGAAGAGTGAAAAAGTTACGTTGGTGGTTTTTCCCATATTGGGTTTCCACGTTAAAACTGGTGTCTCATGTGTTCTTAATTACTGAATTACTTTGTGCATGATAACATATCTGTTCTTAATATTTATCATTTGCTGCATTATCAAGTTTCAACATTTTATTAATTAGATGAAGGATTTATTTAGACATCTTAGGGACTGTGGAAAATTTATGGAATAACTGATTCACCCCCTCCCCCTCTCAATTACTCTATTCTCATTTCCAACAAACTTACATATATAAATATGGGATGTAATAGACCTATATATTTTATTGCATTCCTAATAAACTCTAATACTGCCTATTCAAAGACCTAATGAAGGCACCCCAAGAGTAGCTTTACTTGCCTTGGTTTCTTAATAATACAAACTTTTAAACTCCTAATTGATATATGTTTCCCCAAAAATCTAGAAAGCAAGATATGTTAAGACATGCAAATGCCCCAAATAACCTAACCATGTATATAATTTCCTCATCTAGGTCTCCTAGAATTATCTATATCATAATACCCAATATGTCAATTTAACCAAAAAAGATTAAGCATTGAAAATGAGAACCTAAAAGATCATCACCTATCTCTGACTTCTAATAAGTTGACACCATTAGCACCTTTATTGGCCAAGGTGTCTACCTTTTGATTATCCTCTTGATATATATGACAAAACCTAATTTCCTCTAACCTATGTATTAGAGAAATAACTTCATCTAGTTTGGAATTAAGGACCCAATTTGGGGTTTCTTTGTTCCTTATAGCATTCAAGATTATTTGAGAATCACCTTTGACGATGATTTTTGGTAATCCTAAATGGTGACATGTAACACCCCACCAAGGGATCCAAAGAATTAACCTAAAACTTCACTAAGTTTGATAGCATTTTTTTTTTCTTTTTGAAACATGAAAGTTAAACCATCTACATCACACACATGATAGTGGAAGCAATACATTTTTTTTAATAGGAAGTATACACAAACATACATAACAGGTTACATTCTTCAAGGATCCCTTAACATTGAACCACATCTAATTTAACTATTAATGATTCCATCTAATACTACATCCACATGAAATAATAATGAAAAGTCCAACATTCTTAAATTACATTTCTAATTGCTCGATCATCCACTGTACATGCCACAGGGTATGGAAGGCTTAAAAGAATATACATATGTGAAAATAAAGTACATCATCATCCTATACTAATCCATGATGCAATAAAGTAAATAAAACCACATGTCAAATATGATACATCATCATAGAAGACATAAACATCCAACATAAAAGATATCCATATATACCAAACACAACTAACTAAGTGCATAGTTCCTCGCAAGTGTAAATAGCATCATTAGACCACCGTGGGCCCTAGCCATCCCTTCATGTGCAACATTCCAAATCATCGAAGAGATCATTGATATTATCATAGTAGGAATGTCACTCCTAAAATATACTACATCATATACAGAAAGAAATCTAACATGCTACAACATATGCATAAGATAACATCATCTAACATATGTTAATCATCAATATAAGGATACATGTCCATCATAATGATCAAAGAATGCATCAGCCACAGTATCTCAGATGGATCTCAAATGGTAAGAGTGAAAAAGCACTACAACCTGACCCTGTGGAACCTAAATGACCCACTCCCACCGTGCTAAGGAGATAGTCTCAAGTATAAAATAGATTATCAAATCACATAGCATAAATACTTTCTAAGTCCAAGATTCCTAAAAGTATACTAACTCAAATGTTCCAACAATAATCGACATCTAATCCCAGAGGCACACAAAGACATGTAGGAAACCTACTATGTAAGCGAGAAAGTGTCATCACATGGATCATGCTAGAGTTACCTTGGTAGGCTCTCAATAGACCCCGACCCTCTAGTGATCCCTATGCAGCCACTAGTATCCTCTCGTATAGACGAGGCATATTATGGAATGCAAGGTTGTGACAAAGAATTCTCTCTACTCCCATCATAGTCTGTACTAGCACTCAAAGCATGGGCAAGAACATATAATTAACTTCTTACGTTCATTTTAATCCCCATTTAGTGTAAATGTTTTCACTTATTAAATAACTTAGAATGAGTTATTGTGGTAGCCACTTAGGGCCCTGACCCCTATTGCAAGCCACTTCCTAACACTACAAGTAGATAAGCTACCCTCAGCTCACGGAATCATAGATCACAAAATCACCACAGTCCTATAAAAGCGATTGGTAAAATACAAAAGATAATCCACAATAAGAGTATCAAAATCTCCATGAGAAACTAAAAGACATCCATAGATAATCATGACCACAACAGTTCTCTATTGGCAACTAAAGGTATCACTGGTAATCACAATATCCATTGGTTCTCAAACAAGCAACCAAAATGGAATATCAAGCAAATAATACTGATCAAAGACTCCAAAATGGTCGAGTCAAAACTTGTCACAACATGACATCATCAAGATTAGAGAAACAATTCAATTCCATCAAAGTAACTAGAAAGTAATCAAAATACAACTAATTGATAAATCATAAAAAGGTTACATATATCACAGCTTACACAAGAAGATTGGAAACAATATCAGTCAGTAAACCACACACACCATAGAGCATGCCATCACATAACCATCGTTGGGTTTTAAAAAGATTGAGATCAAAAGACAACATCATGACATCACAATCATAACCCCTGAGCCTTTGGTAGATGTCCTATAACTAGTCAACAAACTAGTCAACCCAAAAACCCAAAACAAGAAGCATAGAGAAAGCACAAAATGCAAGCACATGTTTTGGTTTGCCAAAATTACATAGTTAAATTAAGTATGGAGGTTTTTCGTTTTTCATTTAAGAGTTTAAGTATCAAATGAAGGAACATTGTTCGTCTTCCTTATAACAATTCTGTGTAATAGTTAAAGGTTTTCCCATGACTCTTAGAGTTCAATTTACTAAAATATTCTAAGACCACTTTGTTGGAAATGATCCCTCCTTCCATATTTTAAATTAATATCTCTATACTACTTTGGGGAAAATTTAATCTTTTAAATCATATATCATTTTCAAATAGCTCAATTTACAATTTTGAGAAAAACCAAAATAATTATGAAATGCAAAATATGAATATTTTGAATTCGAATCACACATAATAAAATTGTTTAAAAACAACATAACACACACATATATTATAACCGTTGTCGCGGTATGCAGTACCCTGTAGTTGCAGGCCCTGCGGCGACACTGGGTACAAAGTACCTGCTGCCAATGTAGTACCTATGATGACAAGTACTCTACGTTCATTCGCAGATGGGGTATGGGCTCGCCTTCCTGATTTTATATTATTTAAATTTTTTTTTATAAAAAGCATTTTCAATAAATGCTTTTCGAATAATTTCATTAAAACGCTTTTCAAAAAGTGAATTTCGTATTTTTTATAAATGTTTTCCATTCTATTTTTTTTATAAGCAACATTCTCTAATATATATACACACATACATACATATATATATATAAATAAATAAATAAATGTGTGTGTATATATATATATAATGTCTGCGCATACAAAATTTTAATGGAAAGACATTCTGAAATTTGTAAAATAAGCATTTCCCCAAAGTAATCTTTCCCCAATTTAATCCTTCTAAAAGGTTTATCTATAAGCAACTAAACCCCAGTTTCATAAATTCATCAAATCTACGCATGTGGGGGATTTTTCACATTGAAAATTAAATATCCATGAGAAGATTAAACAACTAGAACGTTCACACATGGAATCCTCAGAAAGTGCTCAAAAGGCACAAAGAAGAGAGGAAGTGCGAAGTGAAACATCAAGAAAAATTCACAAGTGTCTACTTGGACACTGATGCTAAATCACTTCTCCTCAAAATCTGCAAAGCAAGCTCTTTCTTCCTTTAATGTTCCTCGATTCTCCAAACACGCTCCTCGAGCTTCTAGGAGTGCCTAAATATAAAGAACTCTCAGGAAGCACCTAGAATGTCTCTAGAAACAACCAGAAGATGAGATAAGTGTTGACAACTAAGCACGAGCTTTTTCCAACTTTCTAGATGTGTCACAAGGTTGTAGACACCATGTGCTTAATTTGTGTGCTAACTCCTATGTTGTCGACATATGAGCAATCAAGAGGTGTGTTTACTCCTAGGTAGACTTATAACTTTTATTTTAATTATTTTATCATTATTATTATTGTTTATTTATTATTATTATTTTTATTAATTTTAATTTCTTTTATTTAATGCTTTTTCTCAATTAATTCCCCTTTAATTAATTAAAATCAAAATATCAAAAGATCATGATATTATGTTAATTTCCCCTAAATAATTAAATTATTAATTAAATATTTTAATTTTAGACTTAATTAATAGAGAATTCACCATAGACTTCCTAAATAAAATATGAAAACCCATCATAGAACAATCAACACAAAATTAGTCTAAAGGGTTAAAATGATGAATTATGTCATCTGACACATTTGGTAGGTAAGACATCTCAAATACTTGTCCTACATCTCTAGGAAAAATGGTTTAAGGGTTTGGGATTTGGACTTGAGAATTTATCTCCCCTCTCTTACCATTGAGATAGTGCGCTAGGGTATGCTCATCCTGGCAATTCAGAAAAGTCGATACCTAGTACTTGCAACTTGCATAAAATCAATGCATATACACACAATATATATAAATGCTAAGCTAAATAGGCAATGGTAGGAAGTGGTCCATCATGTAGATCCGAACTAGCAGGTGACTATGACTCCCTTCCTTAACCACATCAGAAATTCCATACAATAAAAGACCAAACACGCATACCATACACATGTAAATATGGGGTAAGCATCTATAAGAAAACACACATGATAATAAACCATCTAACTAATCACCGTTAGTTACTAAAAGTAATGTAATAATCATCATGCATACATCAAATGTAGAGTCTAAGTAATGTCATCACATATTAACTGAATCCATAGTACAATATCTGATAGTCTCAAAACAATGCTAATCTAATAAAGTTCGACCATGATAGCAACAATGTATGTAGAAAAACGTAAATGAGGGCAGGTACTACATCCACCCCCGCTAGGATTAGGCTTACTCTTGGAAGCCTACAAAAAAGTAGGGATATAAATCCCGTAATCTAGCTTCATTTTCCCATGTAGCTGAAGAGTCATCAGTAGGGTCCCATTGAACACTTACTTGCTCTATGGTTTGACTCCTAAGGGTCAACTCCTACCACTCCAAAATATGTACCAGCTACAAAGCCAGCTACCCATCCTCTACCTGCAACATATTCCAATCAAGAACATGTACAACATACAGAATATAATGCCTAAGTAATGAAACATGGAAAACATCATGAATGTGGGCTAGGCTGGGCAGTAAAGTAAGGCAATAAGCAACTAAGCCAATCCTCTCAAGAATCTTGAATGGTCCCACAAAGAAAGGTGTTAGCTTTGAACCTTTTCCTTATCAGATCAGACTCTTTTGTAGATGCACTCTCAAGAAAATCTTATCTCCTATAGAAAATTTCTTATCTTTCCTATGTGCTTGCAGATACACGCTACCTATTGCTCCATATCATGAAGCATCTCAAGACCCAAAAAAATGCAATCCGTAAGACTGTCCCAACTCAAGGGTGTATGACAAGGATGTCCATATAAAGCCTATAATGGTGCCATGCCAATAGAACTGGGATAGCCGTTGTTGTAAGCAAACTCCACTAGGTAGAGATAGTCCTCCTAATGTGTCTACCTATCCATCACATACATCCTTAACATATCTTCCAAAACCTAATTCACCCTCTCTGTCTGACCATCTATCTCTGGGTGATATGCCGAACTAAAATTCAATTGTGCTCCAAGCTAATGCTGCAGTGATGTCCAGAATGCGGATGTGAAGACAAGGTCCCTATCAGAATTGATCTTTTTGGGAATACCATGTAATCTCACAATGTCACACATGAAGACATTAGCTACAGAAGTTTCCATGTAGGAAGACCTAATTTGTGAAAAATGTGTCACCTTAGTCAACAAATCAATAGTGACCATGATAGCATCATGACGATGAGCAGTCATAGGTAATCCTACTATGAAGTCCATAGAGATGATGTCCAACTTTCGTGAAGGAATGAGATTTGGTTGCAAAAGTCCTATTGGGTGCTAGTGTTCTACCTTGACTCTTTGACACTCAAGACACCTAGCCACATAATTAGCAATGTCATGCTTCATCCTAGACCAATAGAATAAATGTCACAAATCAGCATGCATCTTGTTGACACCTGGATGTGCCAAGTAAGGCGCATGATGGGCCTCTGCTAGAATCAAGGTACGAAGCTCATCTAGTAGTGGCACATAGATCCTTCTTGAAAGCCTCAAAAGATGATGGGGACACAACCCAAGAAAAGAATGGACACAACAGAAAAAGGGAAATTATATTAATTGAAAAAAATTAGCTAGTACATTTAGTACAGAGAAAATAAACTTCAAAACATGCCCTAAAGACTTACAATAGCATAAATGTGAAGATAATTTCTCCTTTCAGTACCTCCTCTCAAACTCCACTCTGAACTGCCTTCTACAATGCCAAGAATCTCCTTAAATAGACCCCGGAGGGTTAAGGACTAGGAATATATTCTAGAAAGTGCTAGTAGGCATCCACCAACCAAATAGAAGGCTCCAAAAGCTGAGTTAGAAGTCAGCACAAATATAGAAGAATCCAAAAACGGTAACTGAACTTTCGGGAGGCATAACTTGTGAACCATAGCTCCGATTGACAAACTGTTTACATTTTTGAAAAGCTCTCGAAGCACTCTATAGCCCTATGGACCATCTTTTCTCATCCTCCATTTTTTGGCCCTTTTTGAGGTAATTTAATGCCCCTAACCTAAATTTGAGGCATTCTTAGGAGGTCTCCAAAACCCAAAAAACTGCAATAACTTTCCAACCGTGGGGCCTTTTGACCTGATTCTTTTTCTGGAATGTTCTAAATCACAATTACATTCATCTGGCCAATTCACACCTTCTAGTTTACCAAAATGATGGCCCAATTACATGCTCCTATTTTTTTAGGATTTACTAGCACACTGATAGTGGAACTGTGAGAGTTGGAACCTTTATTTGACCCAAATGGGTGTCCAAAAATGAAAACACATGAAAAAGAAACTAAGTCTAAGTACATTTTTTTCAGTGACATAGGATTTCTCTTATACCTCTGAATGCTCCTACATTAGACACCCAGGGTAGATTGAAAAGTGACCCTATCACTTTATGAATGGTAGAGGAAATCCCAAATGGGAAACCTGAGCTGCTAAAATCAGAGTTGAGTCCTTGATCGGTCATCATTTCCATTTGACCAAATACTCTTCATACTGCCTATTTCTGGTACTCCTATCCACATGATGATCTAGAATGTCTTCTATCTCCTCCTTCTTAGAAGCAGGAATCGAACATGGCCCTAACACTAGCTCCCCATCTGCACCATCATCATGATACTCTGTTAAATCTACAATGTTGAAAATGGGAGAAATGTGAATACCATCTGGTAGCTCCACCTCATATACATTTCCTGAGTCGTGTTTCTTCAAAACTTTGCAGGAGCCAAATTTCTTCATTTTCAGCTTGTTGTAAGTACCGGCTGGAAATCTTTCTTTTCATAAGTGCACCATGACTAGATCCCCTACTTTGAATTCCTTATGTCTTCTCCTTTGATCAGCCCTAACTTTATACTCTTGATTCATCTTGGTAATGTGTGCCTGAACCTCCTCATGTAGAAGCTTGATATGTTCAACAAATTCTTCCACCTCAGCACTTGTCCTCTCCCCTTGCTCTATCTTCCTCAATTCTGGTGCAGTCCTTGGGCTATTCCCATATACAATTTGGAATGGTGATTTTCCAGTACTCCTATTTATAGAGTTATTGTAAGAAAACTCTAATTGTGGTAGAATCAAATCCCATCCCTTCGGCTTATCCCCAACTAAACATCTCAGCAAATTGCCCAGACTTTTGTTTACCACTTCTGTTTGGCCATCAGTTTTTGGGTGATGCGTGGAACTGAATTTCAAGTTGGTTCTTAACTTTTTCCATAATGTCCTCCAGAAATACCCAACAAATTTAGTATCTCTGTCAGAAACTATGCTCCTTGGAAGACCATGTAGTCTTACCACCTCTTTGAAAAACAAGTCTGCAATATGGATAGCATCATGAGTTTTGTGGCATGGAATGAAATGTGCCATTTTGGAGAACCTATCAACCACCACGAATACTAAGTCATTACCCCTTTGTGTCCTTGGAAATCCAAGAACAAAATTCATACTTATGTCCTCCCATGGCCTTGATGGAACAGACAATGGCTGATATAGGCCAGTATTGTGACTAAACCCCTTGGCAACTTGACAAACCTGGCAACTCTATACAAACTTCTTCACATCCTGTGAAATTTGAGGACAAAAATAATGTTCTCTAAGAATGGAAATGGTCTTATCTCGACCAAAATGTCCTTCCATCCCTCCATAAGGTTTCTCCTTAATCAAATTTTCCCTCATGGAACTCCTTGGAATGCACAATTGACTACCTTTGAACAACATGCCATCCTGAATCAAATAGTCTAACCACTTGGTTCTATCTATAGCAACAAGTTCATTACAAGCTTTCCATGCTTCAGTAAAATTAGGATCCTCGTGGTACAAATTCTTGAGTTCATCAAATCCAACTACTTCAACCTATATTACTGTAAACAACAACTATCTCCTACTTAGTGCGTTTGCAACCCTGTTAGATTTTCCACTTCTATGCTTCAACACAAATGTATAACTTTACAAGAACTCTACCCACTTCATATGCCTCTGATTCAATTTACCTTGGCTATTTAGGTACTGTAATGCCTAATGATTAGTATACAAAACAAATTCCTTTGATAATAAATAATGCCTCCATTTCTTTAGGGCTTGAACTATTGCATAGAATTCTTGATCATAAATAGAATACTTCTTCTTTGCATCATTCAATTTTTCACTAAAATATGCAATAGGCTTACCTTCTTGGATTAATACAGCCCCAATAGCGCTGCCACTAGCATCACAATCCACCTAGAAAACCTTTCTAAAATCTGGAAGTGCCAACACAGGTTGTTCTATTACCTTCTTCTTCAGCAATTCAAAACTTCTCGTAGCTGCTGCAGTCCATTTGAACTCTTTTCTATCCCCTCTTATTGTATCAGTTAGGGGTGCACATATGCTACTAAAATTCTTAATAAACTTCCTGTAAAAACTAACTAGACCATGAAATGATCTTACCTCAGTAGTAGACCTTGGAGTAAGCCATTCCCAGATGGCTTTTACCTTCTCTAGATCCATTTTGAGACCTTCAGGTGATATAACAAACCCCAAATAGACTAACTCCCTTTTTGCAAAGATACACTTCTTCAGATTAATTAACAGTTTCTATTCCCTTAGCCTTTCAAGGACACTACGAATATGCAGTAAATGTTCTTCCAAAGTCTTGCTGAAAATTAAAATATCATCCAAATAGACAATAACAAATCTTCCCAAGAACTTCTTAAGTACCTCATTCATGAGTCGCATGAAGGTGCTTGGGGCATTTGTCAATCCAAAGGGCATGACTAACCACTCATAAAGACCCTCCTTGGTCTTGAAGGCTTTTTTCCACTCATCTCCTTCTTGAATCCATATCTAATGATAGCCACTCTTGAGATCTATCTTTGTAAAGTACTGAGCTCCACTCAAGCAGTCCATAAGATCATCCATCCTTGGCAAAGGAAATCGAAACTTGATGGTTATCCTATTTATAGTTTGAGAATCTGTACACATCCTCCACTCTCCATCCTTCTTTGGTGCGAGTACTATAGGTACTGCACATGGACTCAAGCTCTCTCGAATCAAGCCCTTCCTCAACAGCTCCTAAACTTGTCTATTTAGCTTCTCTTTTTCAGTAGGAGTCATCCTGTGAGAAGCCTTATTAGGAAAACTAGCTCCTAGAATCAGATCTATCTGATGACTGATTTGCCTTACTATTGGCAATCCATCTGGAACATTATCAGAGATAATATCTCCAAACTCCCCTCGTAAATTTGCGACTTCAAGTGGTATTTCAATACTACCTTCTTTATCTTTCCTAGGAATCAAAGCATAGCACATATGCTGATGTTTCATGCCATCTAAAAACTTCCTTTCATCAACAAGACAAATCCTAGCACTGCTACATACCTTTTCACCTTCCTTTTTCATGGGCTACAATTTGTGGCGAACTCCATCCTTTGTCAGAGAGTATGTGTTTGCATGTCCATCATGTATTTCATGTCTATCAAACTTCCATGGTCTACCCAATAATAGATGGCAAACATCCATCAGAATAACATCACAGAGAACTTCATCATGGTAAATCCCAATTTTGAATTTCACTAAACATTGTTCACTTACCAAGACCTTATGATCATCTTTTACCCAAGCAATCCGATAGGGCTGGGGATGTTTCTCCCTCTTAAGCTTTAGCTTAGAGACCATCTCTTCTGATTCCAAGTTATCAGTGCTACCACCATCAATGATCATGTCACAACATTTATCCTCACACTTGCATCTGGTATGGAACAAACTCCTCCATTGTCCTAGTTCAATCTCACCACTTAGTAGGACTCTTTCAGTTACCAAAGTCTCTCCTCTTTCTGCATCCTCTAAATGTGATGATTGTGCATCTTCATCCACATGAGCAACCCTAGCTTGGCCCTTAGCTCTCCTATCTATCCTTCCTTGTTGTTGAGAGAATTCAAAGGCATGATGACCTTCTTCATTGCAATGAAAATAGGTACCATGGAAGCCTCCTCTTCCTTGTCTATGTCCTCTACCTCTTCCTCTCTAATTTCCAAATTCTTGATCATGGGAGCGGTTGAAACCCTCATTCCTCTGGTTCCTGCTAGTACCCACATCTTCATTTTTCTTTTGGGTTTCATTGCAGCCTCCAGATGATCTACCGGTTCCCCTTCTTCCTTGACCACGCCCTCTTTGTCTTCCTTCAAACCTTTTATTCAGCTTCTCTTCAACTCGTAGGGCAAACTGGTATGCCTCTTCAACGTTGGTCATTCTTACCAGACTTAATTCCTCCTAGATGCTAGGTCGCAACCCACTGATATAACGAGCAACCTTCTCCTTATTTTCTTCTGCATGCCCCACTCTAATCAAGAGTCACTAAAATTCCTCTGTATATTCTTGGACTGATCTTCCTACTTGCTTTAACCCATGCATCTTAAACAAATCAAGCTTGTAGTTCACAGGAATGAACTGCTTCTTCAATTTGTCCACCATGCGATTCCATCTTGTGATCTTCTCCTTTCCTCTTTTGTTTCTTTCCAATTGAACCTCTCACCACTAAATTTTGGCATGGCCTTTCAGTTTGGCCTTTGCAAACTTAACCCTATCTGGGTCCCTGATATCCTCATACTCAATGTATTCTTCCAGTTCATTGATCCAATCAATCAACTCATCTGGTTTTAGATTTCCTAAAAATACACCCACTTCAATTGTGGGTCTTTTACCAAACTTAGTAATGGCCCTAAAAAGCCTTTCCTCTGCATGATTCAAAACTTCCCCATAAAATTCCCCTTCTGGTCCCATTTCTTCTTCTTCATTTTCATCCTCACTGTCGTCACCTGCGACAACATTTGCTCCTCTATGGAGCTCCTCTTGTAATGCCTGTACTTGCCTTTGGAGGGCTCTAACCTCCTTAGGATTAATAGCTCTAGCCCTTCCGCCATTCTCTCTTCATGGAGGCATCTTCTAACTCAAACCAACAACCACATAGTCCTGGTGCAAACTGCCTCACAGTTAGCGCTCTGTCTACACACTCAGGTAAACTAGCTCTTATACCACTTGATGGGGACACAACCCAAGAACAGAATGGACACAACAAAAAAAGGAAAATTGTATTAACTGAAAAAAAATAAGCTAGTAAATTCAGTATAGAGAAAATAAACATCAAAACATGCCCTAAGGGCTTACAATAGCATAAATGTGGAGATAATTTCTCCTTTCAATACCTCCTCTCAAACTCCACTCTGAACTGCCTTCTATAATGCCAAGAATCTCCTTAAATAGACCCTAGAGGGTTAAGGACTATGAATACATTCTAGAAAGTGCTAGTAGGCATCCACCGACCAAATAGAAGGCTCCAAAAGCTACGTTAGAAGCCGGTGCAAATCTAGAAGAATCCAGAAATGGTAACCGAACTTTCGGGAGGCATAACTTTTGAACCGTTTACATTTCTGGAAAGCTCTCGAAGTGCTCTATAGTCCTATGGACCAGCTTTTCTCTTCCCCCTTTTTTGACCCTTTTTGAGGTCATTTAATGCCCCTAACCTGACTTTGAGGCATTCTTAAGAGGTCTCCAAATCCTAAAAAATTGTAATAACTTTCAAATCATGGGGCCTTTTGACCTGATTCTTTTTCTGGAATGCTCTAAATCACAATTACATTCATTTGGCCAATTCACACCTTCTAGTTTACCAAAATGATGGCCCAATTACATACTCCTATTTTTTTGAGATTTACTAGCACATTGATAGTGGAACTGTGAGCGTTGGAACCTTTATTTGACCCAAATGGGTGTCCAAAAATGAAAACACATAAAATAGAAACTAAGTCTAAGTACATTTTTTTGGGTGACACAGGATTGTCCTTATACCTCTGGATGCTCCTGCATCAAAAGACCATCTAACTCTAGGACATAGCCTGCAAACTTACCCTACAAAGGTCATCCTAAATCTATCTCTCTACAAACCTCCTAGTACTGTGAATCTATCAGAAGTGCCTAAAGAATCTGACTCCTCAAATCAACACTAAGAGTCATAGATGATATCACATGTCTCCTACAACTCAAAGCATCTACCACCATGTTCTCATTTCCTTGAATGTACTTTACCTCAAAGTCATACTCACATAGAAATTCCATCCATTACCTCTTTTGAGCATTCAAATTTGGCTGAGTGAAAATGTACTGCAGACTATGATGATCACTATGTAGCTCGAATCTATGCCCCAACAAGAAATTTTTCCATCTTGTGAAAGCATGAACTACCACTACTAACTCAAGATCATGTGTAGGATAATTTAGCTCATGATCCTTGAGCTTGCATGATTCATACACAATCACCCATCTATTTTGCATCAAAATTGCTCCAATCCCTTCAAGGGAAGCATCTGTACATACCATAAAACCACCTTTTAGATCTGGTACTACTAAGATCGATGCACTGGTCAAAAGCTCCTTGAGCTTCCAAAATGCTTCCTCACATTTCTCCATCCAAATAAACTTCTTTCCTTTCCTCTGAAGGGAAGTGATAGGATGTGCTATTCTAGAGAACATTTGGACAAATCTATGATAATAACAAGCTAGACCCATGAAACTAGGAATCTCTGACACATTAGTTGGTGTAGGCCAATCTACTATTTCCTAGATCTTTGCAGGGTCTACAAAAATACCATCACCTAAAATGACATGCCCTAAATACTAAATCTTTGATTTGAAGAATTCACACTTAGCTGCATTGGCATAAAGCTGATTATTTCTCAAGAACTGTAAGACCAATCGCAGCTGTTCCTCATGCTCCTTTATAGACTTAGAATATATCAATATATCATCAAGAAACACAAGTACGAACCTGTCAAGATAAGATTGAAACATTCCATTCATCAAACTCATGAAAACTGATGGAGCATTAGTTAGCCCAAAAGGTACCACCGTGAACTCATAATGCCCATAGCAAGTTTGAAAGGCGGTCTTCTGAATGTCAGCTTTCTTAATGCAAAGCTGATGGTACTCTGACTTAAGGTCAATCTTGAAGAATACTATAGCTCCCTTGATCTAATCAAATAATTCATCGATCCTTGGTAGAGGATATCTATTCTTTATTGTCACCTTATTCAACTATCTGTAATCAATATAAAGGTGCAAAGAACCATCTTTCTTTTTCACAAAGAGCACTGGAGCTCCCCATGATGACACACTAGGTCGAATACTCCCTTTGGCTAAGAGTTCCTCTAGCTGAAGATGCAACTCACCCAATTCTTGTGTAGTCATGCGATAAGGAGCTTTAGAGATGGGCTTCACTCCTAGAATTAGGTCAATGCTAAAGTTATTGTTCCTTTTCGGGGGCATGCCTAGATTTTCATTCAAAAAAACATCTACATACTCCTACAAAATTGGGTGATCTAAAGTCTTCCTTACAGGCTCTTCCTCATCAAGCTCATTTATTGTGACAACAAATATCTAACATCCCTTACGAAAAATTCACTTCAATTGCATAGAAGAAATCATCCATAGAGATATAGGCCTCGGTATCCAACAATCTTCACATCATTCCCTTGGTCATCCTAACACAATATAATCGTCTTCCTGCAGTCTATACTAGCTCTATGAGAGCTAAGCCAATCCATACCCAAAACCACATCGTATGAACCAAGAGGTATAACTTGAAGGTCAATTGTAGTATCAAATCCTCCTATGCTAAGCCCACACTTATGAACTACAGAATCTATGGAGACCTTAATATTGGAGGCTAGTTCCACTTGCCAACCATGATTTTTCTTCACCACATCCAGCTTAAACTTAGCAACTAGAGATGGAGAAATAAAAGAATTTGTAGCACCTGAATCAAAAAACACTGAAAGAGGTGTACCTCAAATAGCTCCTATGGTTTCAATCACTATTCCCTAATGTTCTATCTGATGGTGATCTACCACTGTAAACACTATATGAGCTCTACCTGCGTCTCCAACTGTAGGCTCTAATGTTGTTGGCCTAGGGCCTGAATACTGAGGTGCTCACTAAGGATAGTGAGCTACAAAATTTCCAACTTTCCCACATGTAAAACATCCTATATTTCTATGAGATCCTCTCCATATAGGTGGTGCATTTGACTATTGATGGCTATCCCTACTAACAAAAGACTGACCACTCAGAGCAGGCTAAGGGGGCTGATGTCATTTATTGCGTTGAGCATTGTGGTTGTTCTTGGAGTTAGAACCTCTGCCACCACCTTGAACCTAAGAGTTTGATCCCTTTTGCTGCTACATCTATTGAGACTGGTGCTGATATAATTTCCCCTAAGAAAAAGAAGGCTTCCTATTTCCACCTGAGTTGTAGTTGCCTTTAGATCCTGATGCTGCAGGTGCTCCCACAAAACATCCCTAACCAAAGTTCACACTTTTTTCTACAAGAATGGCTCATTATATCGCATCCTTGAGGATTTTAGGCTCAAATACCTTGACAACCCCAATTATACTATTGTTCAATCCTCTAATAAAGTGTTTTGTCAACTAAGCTGAGTTGTCACCGAATCTTGAAAAGGACATGAGCTCATAGAATTTGTGCTCATACTCTATTACAGTCATAGAATACTACCTAAGATTATGGAACTCATCTTCCCTTTGCTACTTCCATTCCTCAAGTAGGAATTGCTTGCAAAAACTCTCTAAGAATAGCTCTAAAGTGACATTGTTCATATCTATGCCTAGCTTCTTTTACTCAATTGTCCACCAAGTGGCCCCAAAATTCTCCAAGTTAGTAATGGAGAATCTTGCCTTAACATTACTATCAAATTCTTGCATGGAAAATATCCTATCAAGGACAATAAGCCACTATTTAGCCACATATTAAGAACCCTACCCATTAAAGGGCTTGACCTTGGATCTCGAAAGGCCCTTCATCTGAGTGGATACAATGGATCTCTGTTAATCCTTTCGAGGGCTCCTAGACCTGGGTCTATGCTCTTGTTCTGACTGATGTGCTCTATGCTGATCCTAAACAAGAGGTAGGTGATCAAGAATAGTCTACATCATCTGTCTCAAGTTAACCTCCTCAGACTGAGCTTGGTCCCCTCTAAGACTCTCTTCCTGCTACTCACCAATGTGCTCTCCTCCACTCTCTTAATGAGCAGGCCCTCCATAGATAGAATCATGGGCACTGATAGCTCTACCACATCCACGAACTCTTCTAGGGCCTCTACCACAACCTCTAATAGAATACCTTGTCCCAGATACCTTCCTACAACAATATCCAAGATACAAAGTACTATTACAACCATAAAGCTTGCTACTGTATAGCATAAAAGGAACAAGTTTACAAATAGACTAAGATCAATCTCAGTTTTGCCTATGTTTAGGTTTAAGTAGAATTTTCAGTTTTGAAAGCTAAGTGTTGTAGTGTGATACATATGCAAATAACAATTTTGGATTATATTTTTAGTTCACCTAGTTTTCAAGTTTGAAAGAGATACACTTGATAGTTCAAAGTCCTAGTTTTGTTCCAAAATACCTAGAGCTCCCAATGTAGAAACTCAGGCTCTGATACCAAATGTAACACCCCGCCAAGGGATCCAAAGAATTAACCTAAAATTTCACTAAGTTTGATAGCATTTTTTTTTTTTGAAACATGAAAGTTAAACCATCTACATCACACACATACTAGTGGAAGAAATAACAACATTTCAAAAGAAAGTATACATAAACATACATAACAGGTTACATTCTTCAAGGATCCCTTAACGTTGAACCACATCTAATTTAACTATTAATGATTCCATCTAATACTACATCCACATGAAGTAATATTGAAAAGTCCAACGTTTTTAAATTACATTTTTGATTGCTCAATCATCAACTGTACATGCCACAGGGTATGAAAGGCTTAAAAGAATATACATATGTGAAAATAAAGTACATCATCATCCTATAGTAATCCATGATGCAATAAAGTAAATAAAACCACATGTCATATATGATACATCATCACAGAAGACATAAACATCCAACATAAACGATATCCATATATCACAAACATAATTGACTAAGTGCACAGTTCCTCCCAAGTGTAAATAGCATCATTAGACCATCGTGGGCCCTAGCCATCCCTCTATGCATAACATTCCAAATCACCGAAGAGATCATCAGTAGTATCATAGTAGGAATGTCACTCTTAAAACATACTACATCATATGTAGAAAGAAATCTAACAAGCTACAACATATGCATAAGATAACATCATCTAACATATGCTAATCATTAATATAAGGATACATGTCCACCATCATAATCAAAGAATGCATTAGCCACGGTGTCTCAGATGGATCTCAAATGGTAAGAGTGAAAAAGCACTACCACCTAACTACATAGCATAAATACTTTCTAAGTCCAGGAATCCTAAAAGTATACTAACTCAAAGGTTCCAACACAAACTGACATCTAATCCCAGAGGCACAAAAAGACATGTAGGAAACCTACTATGGAAGCAGGAAAGTGTCATCGCACAAATCACGCTAGAGTTACCCTAGTAGTCTCTCAATAGACCCTGACCCCCTAGTGATCCCTATGCAGCCACAAGTATCCTCTCATATAGACGAGGCATACTACGAAATGCAAGGTCACAACCAAGCATTCTCTCTACTCCCATCCTAGTTTGTACTAGCACTCAAGGCATGGGCGAGAACATACGATTATCTTATTAGGATCATTTTAAACCGCATTTAGTGTAAATTTTTTCACTTATTAAATAACTTACAATGAGTTACCATGGTAGCCACTTAGGGCCTCGGCCCCCATTGCAAGCCACTTCCTAACATGACAAGTAGATAACCCACCCTAAGCTCATGGAATCATAGATCAAAAAATCACCATAGTCCTATATAAGTGACTGGTAAAATACAAAAAGATAATCACAATAAGATTATCAAAATCTCCATGAGCAACTAAAAAGCATCCAGAGATAATCATGACCACAACAGTTCTCTATTGGTAGCTGAAGGTATCACTAGTAATCACAATATCCATTGGTTCTCAAACAAGCAACCAAAATGGCATATCAAGCAAATCATACTGATCGAAGAATCCAAAATGGTCAAGTCAAAACTTGTCACAACATGACATCATCAAGATTAGGGAAACAATTCAATTCCATCAAAGTAACTAGAAAGTAATCGAAATACAACTGATCGATAACTCATAAAAAGGTTACATATATCACAGTTTACACATGAAGACTAGAAACAATATCATCAGTAAACCACACACACCATAGAGCATGCCATCATATAACCATGGTTGGGTTTTAAAAAGATCGAGATCAAAAGATATCATCATGACATCACAATCATAACCCTTGAGCCTCTACTCGACGTCCTATAACTGGTCAATGAACTAGTCAACCCAAAAACCCAAAACAAGAAGCATAGAGAAAGCACAAAATGCAAGCACATGTTTTGGTTTGCCAAAATTACATAGTTAAATTAATTATGGAGGTTTTTTGTTTTTTGTTTAAGAGTTTAAGTATCAAATGAAGGAACATTGTTCGTCTTCCTTATAAAAATTTCGTGTATTAGTTAAAGGTTTTCTCATGACTCTTAGAGTTCAATTTACTAAAATATTCTAAGACCACTTTGTTGGAAATGGTCCCTCCTTCCATATTTTAAATTAATATATCTATACTTCTTTCGAGAAAATTAAATATTTTAAATCATCTATCATTTTCAAATAGCTCAATTTACGATTTTGAGCAAAACCAAAATAGTTGATAACTTGAATATCTCAATAACCTTATTAAAACTCATTCTAATTAAATAAATTTATTAATTCTAAATAAAACAATACATACATATATATATATATATATATATATATACATATATATATATATATACATATATATATATATATATATATATATATATATATACATATACATATGTGTGTATATATATATATATGTATATATATATATGTATATATGTATATATATATATACATATATATATACATATATATATGTATATATATATATATATGTATATATATATATATACAAATATATATATACATATATATATGTATATATATATATATATATATAATATTAATTCTTAATAAATTATGAAAAGCGAAATATGAATATTCTGAATTTGCATCACACATAATAAAATTGTTTAAATAAAACATAACACACATATATATTATAACTGTTGTTGTAATATGCAGTACCCTGTGGTCGTAGGGCCTACGGTGATAGCGGGTACAAAGTACTTGCTATGAACATAGTACCTACGATGGCAGGTACTCTATGTTCATTCATAGATGAGGTACGGGCTCCCCTTTCTGATTTTATATTATATTATATTATTTTTTATAAAAAGTATTTTGAATAAACACTTTTTGAATAATTTCATTAAAACGCTTTTCAAAAACTGAATTTCATATTTTTTTATAAATATTTTCCATTCTATTTTTTTTATAAACAACATTCTCTTTTATATATATATATATATATATATATATATATATATATATATATATATATATATTCAGAATATATATTTTTAAATAATGTCTGTGCATACAAAATTTTAACTGAAAGACTTTCCCAAATTTTTAAAATAAGCATTTCCCCAAAGTAATATTTCCACAATTTAATCCTTCTAAAAGGTTTATCTATAAGAAACTAAACCCTAGTTTCACAAATTCATTAGATCTACGCATGTGGGGGGTTTCTCACATAGAAAATTAAATATCCATGACAAGATTAAACAATTGGAACATTCACACATGGAATCCTCAGAAAGTGCTCAGAAGACACGAAGAAGATAGGAAGTGCAAAGTGAAACATCATATGCAAAATTCACAAGTGTCTACCTGGATAATGATGTTAAATCACTTATCCTCAGAATCCGCAGAGCAAGCTCCATCTTTCTTCAACATTCTTGCGTTCTCCGAACACGCTCCCCAAGCTTCTAGGAGTTCCTGAATATAAAGAACTCTCAGGAAGCACCTAGAATGTGTCTAGAAACAACCAGAAGATGATATAAGCATTGACAACTAGGCACGATCTTTTTCCAACCTTCTAGATGTGTCACAAGGTTGTAGACACCATGTGCTTAATTTGTGCGCTAACTCCTGTGTTGTAGACATATGTGCAATCAAGAGGTGCATTTACTCCTAGGTAGACTTATAACTTTTATTTTAATTCTTTTATCATTATTATTATTATTATTTATTATTTTATTATTATTATTATTATTAATTTTAATTTCTTTTATTTAATGTTTTTTCTCAATTAATTCCCCTTTAATTAATTAAAACCAAAATATAAAAAGATCATGATATTATATTAATTTTCCTTGAAATAATTAAATTATTAATTAAATCTTTTAATTTTAGACTTAATTAATAGAGAATTCACCATAGACTTCCAAAATAAAATATGAAAACCCATCATAGAACAATCCACACAAAATCAGTCTAAAGGGTTAAAATCATGAATTATGTCATCCGACCCATTTGGTAGGTAAGACATCTCAAATACTTGTCCTACATCTCTAGGAAAAATGGTTTAAGGGTTTAGGAATTGGACTTGAGAATTTATCTCCCCTCTCTTACCATTGAGATAGTGTGATAGGGTACGCTTATATTGGCAATTCAGGGAAGTCAATACCTAGTACTTGCAGCTTGCATAAAATCAATGCATGTACATACAGTATATATAAATGCTAAGCTAAACAGGCAATGGCAGGAAGTGGTGCATCGTGTAGATCCCGACTAGTAGGTGACTACAACTCCCTTCCTTAACCACATCAAAAACACCATACAATAAAATACCAAACACGCATACCATACACATGCAAGTATGGGGTAAGTATCCATAAGAAAACACACGTGATAATAAACCATCTAACTAATAATCATATATTACTGAAAGTAATGTAATAACCATCATGCATACATGAAATGTAGAGTCTAAGTAATCTCATCACATATCAATTGAATCCATAGCACAATATCTAATAGTCTCAAAACAATGCTAGTCTAATAAAGTTTGACCATGATAGCAACAATGTATCTAGAAAAATGTAAACGAGAGCAGGCACTACATGACACAACTTTAGCCCTTCTTTTAATGCTCTAAGCTTTGCTAGGTTATTAGAAGTGGGATTGATGAACATTGTTTTTTTAGCAATCCATTGACCTAAGTCATTGTTGATGATGCAATGAATTCCTGCTATCCCTAGATACCTTTGGCTACTCCATCAAAGTTGAGCTTTGCGAATCTCTTTGGAGGGCGAGTCCATCTGCAACTTTTCCTTGCCTCCTTGCTTTTCTTAAAATAAACAAGGGGAGGATTTATTATATTAGGCCATGCCTTTTGAATATGACCATCCTAGAAAGAAAAGGAGCCTTCTTCCATTCTAATTGTTCTAAGATGAGAGTTAGTTGTTTCAACTATGCTAGCTTCTATTTTTAGGACTAACTCTTCTAGTTTCATCCCAGAATGACTAAAATATCTTCTATTCTTTTCTTTCCATAGTTCCCACAGGTGGATGGAAGGATAGATGTTCCAAAGTTTATTATAAATGCCCTTACATAGGTTTGAAGGCAACCCCTTAAGAAAATCAATGAGTAATTTCAGAAATGGAGAAAACCAACCTAACTTCTGACTAAGCTATTCCCAATAGACTTAGGAGTATGGATAGTTATATAGAAGATGGTCTACATTTTTAGAGTCTCACTTGCAAAGAACACACCTTGAAGGGCCTTCAATACCTAGTTTGCTGAGTCTATTAGCCATCCAAATCCTATTTTGAGATGTGAGCCATAAGAACAAAACCTGCCTTTGACACACAAGCCAGATCCTAACAAAGTTTGAGTGGGATTTCCACCTCCTCCCATCTCTTAGATTTTATTAGCACTTTGTAATCATTTTTCATACTGTACTTGCCATCATTTGAGGCCACTCAGATGAGCTTATCATTCCTATCGAGCTGCTTGACTTTCCTATCTTGTATGATTTTCTCAAATGCCTTAATTTCAGCATAATCCATCCCTACATCTTCCAATAGTTTCCAGATCCACCTAGAATGATTTCCCATAGAAATCTTTGTTTTGTAATCACTTACTTTCTTGCCCCATTGGTTTATAAGTTTTTCTTTTAGGTTTCCTAGGACAATATTTTTAGCTATTGATGGATGCCTATCCCAAGACTTTTCCCAAAAAAGGGCATCATCACCCTTACCAACACCCCAAGTTAGATATTTGCTAACAAGGTGCCAACATTTAATCATGAAATTCTAGCTTTTTGATCCTTTAGGAAGGGTCTTCATTCTAAAAATTGAAATACTATCTTCTGCATGCAAACACTTATTAAACATTATCTTAGCCCATTTTTTCTCTCTTTCCATGTAAAGATGCTAAATTAATTTAGCCCTAGGTAACACTTCATTTTTTCATTATAGATTCTTAATACCTAACCCTCCATATTCCTCAGGTTTGCAGATGTTTTCCAATTTAACAAGGGCCTATTTTTTTTTATTCCTCACAATCATTCCAAAGGAAGTTTCTAAGTTTAGACTCCAATTTATGATGAATGTGCTTGGGAAGTGGAAGGCAGGACAACGGGTATATTGGGATGGCTAATAAAACTGGGCTAATCTTTATACTCTTTCCTACTTTCCTAAGCCATTTATCTTTCTAGCATCTGATCTTAGCATCTAACTTATCCAATGTATTATTCCAAACTTTTTCTAATCTCACACCTTTCTCTAGTTTAATGCCAAGATACTTAAAAGGAAAAGAAACTTTGTTGTATCCCATAATATGATAGATCTGGTCTTGCATCTTAGGATTCGTGTTGATGAAATATATCTCTGGTTTTGATTCATCCACTTTTTGACTAGAGGCTTTCATATATCTCTATATGATGGATTTTAAATTTGTTTGCCTCTTTCATTAAGCTTCCACCTAGAAAAATTGTATCGTCAGCATATTGTTGGTGAGTTATATTGGGAATATTGCTGATGATAGTGCTCCCTTTAATTTATTTTTTCTTATAAGCCTCAGTAAGAGCTCTCCCAAAGGTTTCAGCCATAATTATACATAAGAATGGAGATAAAGGATCTCTTTTCCTTATGCCCCTTGAAGTCTCAAAAAATCCCTTGGGGGATCCATTGATGAACACCAAAATTTTGTTAGTTAAGATACATTTGAAAATAAGATTAATCCACTAGTGGGAGAAACCAAAAGCTTCTACTATTTTACAGAGGAACCACTCATCCACCATATCATAAGCTTTTTAGATGTCAAGCTTCATAAACATACATGCCTCTTTCTTCTTTTGGGCCAAGTGAATCATTTCTTCAATGGTAAGAATACCATCCAAAATTGATCTAACTGGAACAAAACCTATTTGTTGCTTTGAGATAATCTTTGGAAGAATTAATTTTAACCTACTGGCTAAAATTTTTGCAATTTTTTTATAAATCATATTATAGAGCACAATGGGCCTGAAGTCTCCCAGACACTCAGGGTCTAACTTTTTGGGGATCAGGGTAAGGAAGGTATAATTGATTTTAGATAATAGGGATCCACCCTTTCTAAGGGCTTCAATTTCCTTCCAAAGATCTATCCCAATAATATTCCAGCATTTATGATAAAAAAAAATGCCTGAAATCTATCTGTACCTAGTGATTTATTAGGATTCATGTTGAACATGATCTTTCTAACTTCTTCTAATGTTATAGGACTATTTAATGTTTTTTTTTCCTCTATTGAAACTAATTTGGGGATTACTTTAAGTAAGTAGGATTGAGCTTCTCTGTTTGACCCTTCAAAATTATTTAATGTATTTTGAAAATGATCCACAAAAATTTCCAAAATTTCATTTCATTTGTCCATAGATTTACCCATGTGAATTTTAATACTCATTATTTTACTCTTGGCTCTGTTATAGAGGGTAGAATTATGTAAGAATTTAGTGTTCTAATCTCCATCATCTAACCACCTTTCTTGAGACTTTTGTCTCTAGAATATTTCTTCCTTGGACCAAATATCGTCTTGTTTTGCAAGCAATTCTTTTTCTAAAAGATAGCTTTCATTATTCGTACCTTTCTTAATGATTTTTGAGTTTAATTCCTTTAACCTATCTTCAACATCCAATTTTTCTTTAAAGATGTTGTTAAAGTGTTCTTTGTTCCATATAAGAATCTTTTGTTTGAGTATCTTCATTTTAGAGATGAAGATAAACATCCTAGAACCTTTAAAATTTGTGATGACCCCAAATTTAAGGATATATGAATATTTTGAATAACATATTATATAATGATAATAATTAAGAATAATAATAAATAGGTAATAATAAATATTATAATTACATTATGAAACCAAAGAAGATTATAATGCATTCACATTTGAATATATATAATATTAATATCTAATGATAATAATAATAAATTGATTAATAGACTAATCAATATAATATATATTAATAATAAAAAAATAAACAATAATACAATATGATATAATATTTATAACAAGCAATACTATCAATAATGATCAATATAATATATGTTATTAAACTAATATATATATAATTCTTAATATAATATAATTATTATATTATGAATAGACATGTCTCTATGTAATACCAAATATATAAATAGAATTTCAAACATTAAAGATTATATCATACAAATTAATATCAGATCGGAGGATTAATAAGTTCATACAGAAAAAGGGAAAATATATGCGTAGTCGGAATCAGAACCCTAATGTCTCAAAAGGGAACATTACAAGTGGTATCAAAGCCTCCATTCTGCCATCCTGTGATATCACTATTAAAAGAATGAATGACGAAAATTGAAGCACTGACAGCCTTCGGAAAATGGTGAAGTGTACGCTTATATTTAGCCAAAACAGGAAAATGTTGTTGATGGTGTTTAATTCACTACTAAAATCTGTTAATGCTTAGTGGCCATGGTCTGTGCAACATCAATATCGAGGCATAACTCTTCTTGTGGAAACCTGTGAGAAAAAATGTGAAGGATATTTTAATCTGAAGCATTCGATACTTTTCTACCCTCCTTTACAATAGTAGTGTCTGCAACGTCAACATATGATAGCAATTACATCAAGCCACCATGTATTTCCTTAATTCTGGGTCAGCTTCAATTTTGGTTATATTTTTATTTTATTTTTGTTGGATGTGACTTCCACGCATGTCTACAATTTCTCTATTTTCCACCGAGCCGTTTAATGTGATTCTTGTTTTTGTATTCATTTTGTAAACCATAGATGGCATCGTATGCTTTGTGCTGGCAACCTTTGGTATCTTGGCATCTATGTGGAAAGTCCTACGTACTCAACTATTATTTGATGGGTTATTATTTGTGTCAATTTAGTTTTGTGCATTGCCGATACGCTGAATGGTGTTAACATCTTTTATATTTCATAATGGTGTTACTGTTTTCTTGCTGTGATGTATGATTGTAACAGTTGGAGCCTTTTTGTTTGCCATCTCTATTTATTAGGTCACAACACTCATTTCGAATATATTTCCATTGTGCATTCTTGAGCAGAGGTTCCATTTTATTGTTTTTCACAGTCGTTTTATTAATAATTATTATTTTTGTTGATACTTGTCTTATGGAATTCTGAGCAATTGGAAACTGAAAATTAGTGGAAAAATGTCTCATACGCTACAAAGGAAAATGTAATGAAACAGTAAAATTTGTCCGACTTCTGACAGAAATGGAATAAATAATACTAAAAAGAGATTGGACATCTGTATTATTAGTAACATCGCTCGCAGAGTTTCTCAAAGTTTCTTTGAAAGCCACAACCTTGGAATACCCTGTGACCAGAGGAAATGAGGGTACGTTTGTTCTCACTAATGCGAAAGGAGATTGTCAGCTATTTATTGTCGATTCGAAGCTGCTAGGTTTGCTGAAAAATAGTAAAGCATAGATACAAGGGTTTTAATATTCATTGACAAAGGAAGGCCACAATATCATTGTTGCTCTCACGTTGTTGTTTGGAGACCACAGTCAACATAAAGATATGCAGATTCTACTAAGGCAAGCTTTACTATTGTGGAAATTTCTTAAAAGCATTAATTTTGCAAAATAACAAAAGATAGTTTAATATCTGTAAAAGAGAGTTGGGAGTATTTCTTTCGTAAAGATAATTATTGTCAAAATCAAAATCATATTAATATCAAAATCATATTAATATCAAACAATGGTAAAATGGTATATGATTAAGGGATAAACACCTTAATGTGGAATGAGAGAGCAAGACTGTCATGCATTCCTAAATCATCACCCTATCACCCAAGGTATGAGGTAAGTTAGATATTTTCTTTATATTGTTATTTTGAAAAAAAAATTATTATTAATATGAAATATCATTATTAGTAACTTTCTGATCACTGACACATTTGTTATTGTGAAGAATATTGAATAGTCTATCAATGATTCTAGTTACAATGAAATGATTTAGGGATTTCAAGTAGGTTTCCTATGGAGTCTACAATCAAGGAAGGTCTATAAGATGCCTCATTGTAGTAATAGTTAAGGGAAAGACTATATAGAAAACCTACCATATTTAACTTTCCTATGGGGTCTGCAATTAAGGGAGGTCTGTTAAGACACCTTATTGTAGTATTAGTTAAGAGAAAGGTCATATTTAACTTTCCTATGGGGTTTGCAATTAAGGGAGGTCCGTTGAGACACCTTATTGTAGTATCAGTTAAGGGAAAGGCCATATTTAACTTTCTTATGGGGTCTGCAATTAAGGGAGGTCTGTTGAGACACCTTATTGTAGTATCAGTTAAGGGAAAAGTCATATTTAATTTTCCTATGGTGTCTGCAATTAAGGGAGGTTTGTTAAGACACCTTATTGTAGCATCAGTTAAGGGAAAGGCCATATTTAACTTTCCTATGGAGTCTGCAATTAAGGAAGGTTTGTTAAGACACCTTATTGTATTACTAGTTAAGGGAAATACTATAAGGGAATCTATCCTTCCTATGGATTCTACAATTAGGGAAGAGCTGCTATGATACCCTATTGCAGTACTAGTTAAGGGGAAGATAGTAAGGGAATCCTACCACTTTCCTATGGAGTCTACAATTAGGGGAGAAAACCCTATTGTAGTACTAGTTAAGAGGAAGATAGTAAGGGTACCCTATCAACTTTCCTATGGAGTCTAAAATCAAGGAAGAGCGGTTAGGACACCCTATTATAGTGCTAGTTAAGGGAAAGATAGTAATGACTCCTTTTCACAAGAACCTTTCTAGCCAAACAAGCAATCCACTAAGTAGACCACCTCGTGTGGATGCCTAACACCTACCACCGAGGCCAAGGGGGCCAAAGTTTTGCTCTTGGGCTTAGCATGGAATTGGCTTGGATTAACTTAATATCATTCAAATTTCTTTGAAGTTTATATATATGTATGTACTGATGCTTATTTTGTGGTTGTAGGGTTTATAAGCCTAACGAAAAGGTATAGTCATTGTGCATTTTAGGATCTAATCAAGGTTATGTATGATGTGTCTACATCGTGTCTACTTCGTGTCTTCATGCATCAATGTGTATTCTTCATGTTTTCTTTGTGTATTCATACATTCATATGTATACTTAGCATTCAAATGCATACAACATGTCTGGCTTTTATAGAATAGAATGAAGTAATCTTATATGAAAAATTTGAATGGGATCTAGTAGTCAATTTTGTTATATAAGGTGAAACAAATATGAAAATGATTATTGCTTGAGGACAAGCAAATTCGACAGGGGCAGACTTGTCATGACCCCAAATTTGAGGATATATGAATATTTTGAATAACATATTATATAATGATAATAATTAAGAATAGTAATAAATAGGTAATAATAAATATTATAATTACATTATGAAACCAAAGAAGATTATAATGTATTCATATTTGAATATATATAATATTAATATCTAATGATAATAATAATAAATTGATTAATAGACTAATCAATATAATACATATTAATAATAGAAGAATTAACAATAATACAATGATATAAAATTTATAACAAGTAATACTATTAATAATGATCAATATAATATATGGTATTAAACTTATATATATATATATATATATATAATTCTTAATATAATATAATTATTATATTATGAATAGACATGTCTCTATGTAATACCAAATATATATATATATATAGAATTTCAAACATTAAAGATTATATCATACAAATTAATATCAGATTGGAGGATTAATAAGTCCATACAAAAAAAGGGAAAATATATGCACAGTCGGAATCAGAACCCTAATGTCCCAAAAGGGGACATTACAAAATTACCTTGTGACCACCATTTCTTAGTATTATCTAGGAAACTAGGATCTAAAAGCACATTTTTTTCCATTTAAAAGAACTCCTACAAGGTTTATGAGGTTCAAAGAATTCAACTCTAACTGGGAAATGATCGGAATCAGCAATAAGAAGAATCATAGATTGAATATTTAAATCATTAACATCTAGGTCTCCCTTAATGAAAAAACTATCTATTTTTTTTGCAATACAGGTAAAGACCTTTTGCTTACTGTTCCAAGTATAATTCCCATTCTTAAATGGGATGTTAATCAAGTTGTGGAAGTCGCACCATTTTTTGAAGTCTTTTGTAGATTGGAGAATCTGTTGTGAACCCCCTATTTTTCCATTTAAGTTTGGAATTGTGTTGAAGTATCCTCCTAACAAAATTAGATTATTCTAATGATTATTCAAAAAATCATTGATTACTTGCCATACTACTCTTTTCTTGATATTGTTAGTAGGATCCTAAATGTTAATTAGGATAAACTTAAGGTTAGATTTCTAACTTATGATTGTACCACTAATTAAATTATTATTCATACTTAATATTTCTAAGGTAACTTTCCTTTGATTCCAAATAGACCCTAAGGCCCCATAAGCACCTACAGATTCTTGCATAGCAATATTCCAATTACTTAACTGCTTATCTAGTTCAATTCCTTCTATCCTATTTAGTTTTGTTTCTTGTAATAAAATAATTTCAGATTCAAATAATTTAATTTTTTTTTAATAATTTTTTTTTACTAGGGGCATTTAAGCCCCTAGTATTCCATGTGGTGATCTTCATGGCCCACTAATTTTTTTTGTTCGTGTCCCTGACCATCTGCTTCTCTGAGTTCCTTAAGGGATTTTCTTCCTCTCTTGGGTTTTGTTCTACCAAAATTAGGGGAGTTAACCCCTTCGTGGTTCATCATTATGCCTAACTAATCCAAATTCTCTTGTGCATCCTTGACTATTTTTGATTGAATGATCTCCATAATCTCCTCTTCTTCATTGACCAGTTCCTGTAGAATCCATTCTATTAAACTTTGGTCATCTAAGGATATTATATTTTCATCCTTACATATCCTTTTGGATGCCTTGTAATTAGTGTCCTTATTTGTCTAATTTTATTCTTCAAAAGATAAAAGGTCCGTTCTTAGATCTTCAAAAGTATAATTGTCTCCTCCCAATTCTAATACCTATAGTAGTAGTTCTTCTTTTCTAAATTACTGCATTTGTCAACATTTTCCATGTCGAATACCTAGATCAATTCCTCTGAAAATCTTTCTAGATTTTCCTCATCTTCCTCTTTTAAGGCTACTACTTCAATATTTTCCTTCTCCAAATATTTATTTAAAATTTTTTGGAACTCTAGCACTGGGATTTCTTTAGGCCTATTTTTTCTGAAATAGTTGTCTTGTGATTGTCTATAGGAGACTCCCTCTTTGGGGTTGGAGTCTTCCAAAATTTGGTCAATCACTTCAAATACTTCTTATTAGGGTAAGAGACCTCCAATAATATTTATTTGGTCCACTAATCTTGAACTTTTAGGTTATCTTCAATATGTTTACTTCTATTGGAAACTAAGTCTCCTCCATGTAGGGATGAAAGTTCCTTTTCATCAATATCTCTAAGTGAGTTTTCTGAGTTCTTAACATCCACCAAGATATTTTTTGATTCCAAATTCTTCTGTCCATATAAAGATTGTAGAGAGCCTTTCCTTTTCTTTGCTTTCTTTACTTCCCTTCTATGCTTTTTATTGATAACTACTACACTCTATATGTTGGGCTGCTTGTCTGATTTGGGGTGTTTTTCCAAACACCTAGTGGGCTCTATTTTCTCCATCCTACCTGGTGAATGTATTTTGTCTGTGCTCTTATCTTTGTTGTTTTCTTGGAACCTCATAACTCCTTCCTTCTGATTTCCATTGGTTTGGAGTGTTTGACAATTATTGTTCTTTCTTAAAACCTTATTTTCCTTTTCTACTAATTCTCTACCTAAATGATGTCTTATATTAGTTAGTTCATCTTCCCCTTTTGGGCAATCCTCTTGCAATTGTCTCTTATAGACTATTCTGATCATGGGGAATGAGACATTGAGATTTGAAGTAGCTTGTTGAATTCTAATAGAGGTTTTCTGTTCATCATCAAGCCTGATAATTTCTATAACTTTTCCTTCATATATTTGAAATTTTAGAACATATATAGATCTATTGGTGATAAGTTTGATTGGTTTGAGAATCATATTGTTTACTTTGCAATTGATTAAGAGTTTTGTGTTGTTGGAGCACTCAAAAGAGGCATCTAAACCCATCAATTCTCCCACTAATCTTCTAATATTTTTTATGATACCTATTTGGTTTAACTTTGGGGGGATAGGGTCTAAAGAGAACTAGGTAGGAATTAAAAATTCTAAGTTATCTTCATTACAATTGGGCATCCAATTAATGAATTTAATCACATGACCGTTAAAGAGCAAAGAGAATTATCAAGAAAATCTTTTTTCACAGCCTCCTCACAGCAATGAATGTAAATTAGCCTATCAAAATAGTGAGATATACCTACCTGATAGCTGCAAAAGTCTTCTAGCCAACCAATTAAATTATATAGTTCTTCTTTGGGACCATTCCAAAAGGTAAATAATCCAACCCCCCTAGCATTCCTACCAACAATCTTCATTGCCTTGACCACTAATAATAATAACCTCATCACATTGATCTAGGGGAGGGGACAAGGCAGCCAAATGGGGGAAATCGAAGGCTGAAAGGGGGGGCAATGACAAGGCATCTTGCGGTGAGGAGGGACATAAGTTCTCGTAGAGTTGGATGGTATGAAATTTAGAATAGGAAGTGATGGGCCATTGGGAGGATTGATGGAAAAACATGTGTATTTCACATTTTAAATAGGGTAAAGATTAGACTTGGCATATTTGGTGAGGTTAAAGCAATAACTTTGTTTATCTAAGCTACTAGTGGACAGGATTTCAGCAGGACCACTATTTGGAAGCTGACACAAATGGGAAATATTGCCACAAACATTGGTTTCCTAGTTAGCGTCGAATTCCTAGACATTTCTTACCTCCTCCTCGTCCTGTGCACAATCTGAAAAGCTAAACGAGTTTGAAGTCTTTACAACAAATGAGAAGATGCTTAATGAATGTTTGCCAAAGGTGTTGGCACTTGTTTGCTTCCACTTATGGAATTCCTGGAGCCGTTGATGGATAGAAACTCATGTTTAGTCTAGAGTTTAGCTTTAAGCATTAGTTTAGAGTTTAGCTTTGAATGTAATTGGAAGCTTTCATTTTTCAATATTCTATATATTATTATTATAAAAAGACTATATTTTTTTTTTATTAATTTAAATGTTCTACTATCTTTAATAAAAAAATCAAATGAAAACTAAATTTATACTAATACTAATGACAAGTACTTAGCCATTATATTGAGCTTGTTTCTATAATGTTAAAAATTTAATGACATTGACAATGTCTACATTTCCAAATCTAAATTTTAAAATATTAATTATTTCATGTAATTTGATCCTATGATTGACTTATTTTTCACCACTACAAGTAATTTATAACTAGTATTGAATATTTGTGGAACAATACTATATATATATATATATATATATATATATATATATATAATATACCATATTAAAATTGACTTATATCATTTCTAAGTTTTATGAAATAAGATTAATGTATAATAATGAAAAACTCAATCTCTTTTCAACTATTATATATTTTTTAAATTACAATATAAAACTATCAAAAATTAAAAAGAGAAAATATTATTATATTTATATTTCAATTTGTTCTTAACATTAGATATAGAATGAGATTATTAAAAAATTGATAAAAAAATTGGTTATAGATATTAAAGGATTATATATTATATATAAGAAATATAAATTATGCGATAGCACTTTATTTCGAAAAACCAAAAAAATTATTTATTCGTTATATATTATACAATGCAAAAATTATTATTTCTTTGTTCTTTATTTCAAATATTTTGATAGACATTTTCTTTAATTATGTAAATATACAATTTTTTTAAACATTTGTACTTTATTTTTAAAATGTTAAAAATATAAAATACAAATAAATTAGAAAAATTAGATTTGATTTTTATTTTTCTATTGTAAGTAATTGCAAAAATGGAAACATTTACTTGGGAGAGTTGTGAGATAGTTATTACTCTATTTTTTAAAACATACATTTCTTTCCTTCTCCCTTTTTTTGTAAGCCAATGTTTTTATATTTTGAAATCCCTAATCTATGTTTCACTACTATTAAGTTCAAAAAATATATAATGACAATCTAAAAATGTTTATGTAGATATTAAAAGAAAATTCTTATAGAATATTAAAAATGATGAATATATGTGAAAATAGCAACAACTTTATAATGATTGGAAAGTTTAGTCTATATTACCACTCTTAATACATTAACAAGTCAAGTACTTAGGTGTCAGTGAAAAATTATACAAGGTTCGAAGTTATAATCCATAAACCAAGATGCATGGTAAAATATATGAAATTAAAGTTAAAAGAACCTAGTCAAAGTCACAATGCAGTCGACCTCTATTAGGGTTTGTATGGCTTCTGTCTGAATCCTTGTTTGTTCACCACCTTTCATACCACATTTACTACATGATTTATTTTTGGTTATAATGGCCTCATCCTTGTCTTGCCTAGAAGGTGATGTTGGTGCTAGTGTTGGAGCTACTATTGTTGGCAAGAATGGTTCCTCCGAACAAACGCCCATGCAAGTTTTTTCCTAAGGTGTTTCACGAGGTAACTCCTCTCCTGATATTGTTTTGAATTTTATGGAATTTGATAGTTCATTTACTTGGCTAGAACAAAAAACCTTGATTGGGTATTTTGTGAGTCACACTCCTTCTAAAAGTATGCTACAGGAATGGGTTTCCAAGGTTTGGACACCTTAGGGTGTCCACCTTGAATGCATTCAAAGACTTACTAAATGATTTTTTCTCTTTCACTTTGGAAACCCTATCCAAGATGATCATGTGTTTGTTAGAGGACCCTAGTTTGTTAGGTCCTTTCTTCTAGTTTTTCAGTGCTTGTCCCATGATTTTTCTATCTCTGACGATAGAAAACTTAAGGTCCCTATATGGGTGAAGTTCCCTGGGCTTCCTATTCCATGTCGATCCTTCCTACAAGACATTGCACAAACTCTTGGCAAGGTCATTTGTCTTGAGCCAAATTGTTTTTTTAATGCTTGGCCCCAATGTAGGATGTGTGTTGAGGTTAACTTTTCTAGGGACCTTAATGAATCAATGGAAATTTAGATAGGCATTACCGCCTTCACTCGGAGGGTTCTTTAAACCTTAATCTTCCAAATACCTCCTATATATTTTAGTCCATAGAATACAAAATTAAGGATTGTCCATTACTAGAAGACAATCATCTACTAGTCCAAGAAGCCAAACTAGCTTTGGCAACCAAAAAAGATGAATGGACTACTATTGTGTAAAAAGAAAAAGGCTCCAATGTGACTAAGGAGGGCTCTTTGCCTTAGTATAATGATCATCCCATCTCAAATCTAGCACCACTAGATTCTTCAATCCCTTTTCCCATGGCACTGCCTATTTCAAACTTAGGTGTTCATGGGATGGCTAGAGTTCATACCCCTAAGTCTCACCCTTCATAGGTTCAAGTGTCACAAGAGGCTTCAATGATTTTATCACAATCCCTTCTACATTCATGCAATCTAGAAGGTTGAGGTGAGGTAGTTGATAATGGGGAGAAGATATAGAGGGTCATCTCTCTTGGAGACCCCTTGTTTGATGCCTCCATGATTCTACACAAAAACTTCTCATTTCTTGGGGATAAAGAAGACATGAAAGTTGTGTTACAATGAATTGTCTCTTATATAATGTGCAAGGGCTAATAGACCTCCTTATAAAATATTTTGTTCATGATATCAAACATAGGCTCGGTAATCTTGATGTTATATATTTTCAAGAAGTTAAAGTTGTTGGGTTTCTTCTCAACTTAGTTAGTCATGTTATTTGGCTAGACAGTCCCTTGTTTTCTTCCTAGCATGAGGCTAGACAAGGTGTAGTCACTATTTTCTCTCCTCGTTTACTTGCTTTATTGATGCAGGAGCATCCAGAGGTATAAGGGCAATCCTGTGTCACCCAAAAAAATGTACTTAGACTTAGTTTCTATTTTATGTCTTTACATTTTTGGATACCCATTTGGCTCAAATAAAGGTTCCAACTCTCATAGTTCAACTATAAATGCATTTGAAAATCTTGAAAAAATAGGAGCATGTATTTGGGCCATCATTTTGGTAAACTAGAAGGTGTGAATTGGCCAGATGAATGTAATCATGATTTAGAGCATTCCAAAAAAAGAATAAGGTCAATAGGCCCCACGGTTTGAAAGTTATTACAGTTTTGTGGGTTTTGAAGACCTCCTAAGAATGCTTCAAAGTCAGGTTTGGGGCATTAAATGACCTCAAAAAGGGTCAAAAATGGGGGACGAGTGAAGTTGGTCCATAGGGTTATAGAGCGCTTTGAGAGATTTCCAAAAATGTAAACGGTTCATCAATCGGAGCTACGGTTCAAAAGTTATGCCTCCCGGAAGTTCGGCTACCGTTTCTGGATTCTTCTAGATTTGCACCAACTTCTAACATAGCTCTAGAACCTTCTATTTTGTCGGTGGATGCCTACTGGAACTTTCTAGAATGTACTCCTATTCCTTAACCCTCTAGGGTCTATTTAAGGAGATTTCTGGCATTGTAAAAGGCAGTTTGGATTGGAGCTTGAGAGGAGGTGCTAAAAGGAGAAATATTCTCCAGATTTATGCTATTGTAAGCCAGTAGGGCATGTTTTGAAGTTCATTTTCTCTGCACTGTTTGTACTAGATTATTTTCTCAGTTAATATAATTTCCCTTTTCTACTGTGTCCATTATGTTGTTGGGTTGTATCCCCATCAAGTGGTATCAGAGCCAGTTTTCCTGAGTGTGTAGACAGATTGTCGACTGTGAGGCAGTTTGCACCAGGAGTGTGTGGTTGTGGGTTTGAGTTAGAAGATGCCTCCACAAAGAGAGCATGGCAGAAGGGCTAGAGCTATTGATCCTGAGGAGGTTAGAGCCCTCCAGAGACAAGTACAAGAATTGCAAGAAGAGCTTCGTAGAGGAGCAAATGTTGTCGCAGATGACAATAGTGAGGATGACAATGAAGAGGAAGTAATGGAAGTTGACGGGGAAGTTCTGAATCCTATAGAGGAAAGGCTTTTTAGGGCCATTAGTAAGTTTGGGAAAAGACCTACAATTGAAGTGGGTATATTTTCAAGAAATCTAAAACCAGATGAGTTGATCGATTGGATCAATGAACTGGAAGAATACTTTGAGTATGAGGATATAAGGGACCCAGATAGGGTTAAGTTTGCAAAGGCCAAACTAAAAGGCCATGCCAAAATCTGTGGCAAGAGGTTCAATTGGAAAGACTTAGAAGAGGAAAGGAGAAGATCACAAGATGGGATCGCATGGTGGACAAATTGAAGAAGCAGTTCATTCCTGTAGACTACGAGCTTGACCTATTTAAGAAGATGCATGGGTTAAAACAAGCAAGAAGATCAGTCCAAGAATATACAGAGGAGTTTTACCGACTCCTGATTAGAGCGGGGCATGCAGAAGCAAATAAGGAGAAGGTTGCTCATTATATCTATGGGTTGCGACCTAGCATCCAGGAGGAATTAAGTCTGGTAAGAATGACCAGCATTGAAGAAGCGTACCAGTTTGCCCTACGAGTTGAAGAGAAGCTTAGTAAAAGGTTTGAAGGAAGACAAAGAGGGCATGGTCAAGGAGGAAGGGGAAGCAGTAGATCATCTGGAGGCCGCAATGAAACTCAAAAGAAAAATGAAGATGAGGGTACTAGCAGGAACCAGAGGAATGAGGGTTTCAACCGCTCCTATGATCAAGACTTTGGAAATCAAAGAGGAAGAGGTAGAGGACGTGGACAAGGAAGAGGAGGCTTCCATGGTACCTGTTTCCATTGCAATGAAGAAGGTCATCGTGCCTTTGAATGCCCTCAACGACAAGGAAGGATAGATAGGAGAGCTGAGGGCCAAGCTAGGGTTGCTCATGTGGATGAGGATGCACAATCATCACATTCAGAGGATGTAGAAAGAGGAGAGACCTTGGTAAATGAAAGAGTCCTACTAAGTGGTGAGAATGAACCAGGACAACGGAGGAGTTTGTTCCGTACCAGATGCAAGTGTGAGGATAAATGTTGTGATGTGATCATTGATGGTGGTAGCACTGATAACTTGGTATCAGAAGAGATGGTCTCTAAGCTAAAGCTCAAGAGGGAGAAACATCCCCAGCCCTATCGGATTTCTTGGGTAAAAGATGATCATAAGGTCCTGGTAAGTGAACAATGTTTAGTAAAATTCAAAATTGGGAGTTACCATGATGAAGTTCTCTATGATGTTATTTCGATGGATGTTTGCCATCTATTGTTGGGTAGACCATGGCAATTTGATAGACATGCAATACATGATGGACATGCAAACACATACTCTCTGAAAAAGGATGGAGTTCGCCACAAATTGAAGCCCATGAAAAAGGAAGGTGAAAAGGTATGTAGCAGTCTTAGGATTTGTCTTGTTGATGGAAGGAAGTTTTTAGATGGCATGAAACATCAGCGTATGTGCTATGCTTTGATTCCTAGGAAAGATAAAGAAGGTAGTAGTGAAATAACATTTGAAGTTTCAGATTTACTAGGGGAATTTGGAGATATTATCTCTGATAATGTTCTAGATGGATTGCCACTAGTAAGGAAAATCAAGCATCAGATAGATCTAATACTAGGAGCTAGTTTGCCTAACAAGGCTGCTCACAGGATGACTCCTACTGAAACAGAGGAGCTAAATAGACAGATTCAGGAGCTGTTGAGGAAGGTCTTGATTCGAGAGAGCCTGAGTCCATGTGCAGTACCTGCAGTACTTGCACCAAAGAAGCATGGAGAGTGGAGGATGTGTATAGATTCTCGAGCTATAAATAGGATAACCATCAAGTACCGATTTTCTTTACCAAGGATGGATGATCTTATGGACTGCTTGAGTGGAGCTCAGTACTTCACAAAGATAGATCTGAAGAGTGGCTATCATCAGATACGGATTTGAGAAGGAGATGAGTGGAAAATAGCCTTCAAGACCAAGGAGGGTCTTTATGAGTGGTTAGTCATGCCCTTTGGATTGACGAACGCCCCAAGCACCTTCATGCGGCTCATGAATGAGGTACTTAAGAAGTTCTTGGGAAAATTTGTTATTGTCTATCTGGATGATATTTTAATTTTCAGCAAGACTTTGGAAGAACATTTACTACATATTCGTAGTGTCCTTGAAAGGTTAAGGGAAGAGAAACTATTAACTAATCTAAAGAAGTGTGTCTTTGCAAAAAGGGAGTTTGTCTATTTGGGATTTGTTATATCACCTGAAGGTCTCAAAATGGATCCAGAGAAGGTAAAAGCCATCTTGGAATGGCCTACTCCAAGGTCTGCTACTGAGGTAAGATCATTTCATGGTCTGGTTAGTTTTTACAGGAAGTTTATTAAGAATTTCAGTGGCATATGTGCACCCCTAACTGATACAATAAGAGGGGATAGAAAAGAGTTCAAATGGACTGCAGCAGCTGCGAGAAGTTCTGAATTGCTGAAGAAGAAGGTGACTGAACAGCTTGTGTTGGCACTTCCAAATTTTAGAAAAGTATTCCAGGTGGATTGTGATGCTAGTGGTAGCGCTATTGGGGTTGTAATAAGCCAAGAAGGTAAGCCTATTGCATATTTTAGTGAAAAATTGAATGATGCAAAGAAGAAGTATTCTGTTTATGATCAAGAGTTCTATGCAATAGTTCAGGCCTTAAAGAAATGGAGGCATTATTTATTGCCAAAGGAATTTTTTTTGTATACTGATCATCAGGCATTGCAGTACCTAAATAGCCAAGGTAAATTGAATCAGAGGCCTATGAAGTTGGTAGAATTCTTGCAGAGTTATACATTTGTGTTGAAGCATAGAAGTGAAAAATCTAACAAGGTTGCAGATGCACTAAGTAGGAGACAATCACTGCTTACAACAATGCAGGTTGAAGTAGTTGGGTTTGATGAACTCAAGAATTTGTACCCAGAGGATCCTGATTTTGCTGAAGCATGGAAAGCTTGTAAAGAACCTATTGCTGTAGATAGAACCAAGTGGTTAGACTATTTGATTCAGGATGGCATGTTGTTCAAAAGTAGTCAATTGTGCATTCCAAGGAGTTCCATGAGGTAAAATTTGATTAAGGAGAAACACAGTGGAGGGATGGCATGACATTTTGGTCAGGATAAGACCATTGCCATTCTTAGAGAACATTATTTTTGGCCTCAAATTACACAGGATGTGAAGAAGTTTGTACAGAGTTGCCAGGTTTGTCAAGTTGCTAAGGGGTTTAGTCAAAATACTGGCCTATATCAGCCATTGCCTATTCCATCAAGGCCATGGGAGGACATAAGTATGGATTTTGTTCTTGGATTTCCAAGGACAGAAAGGGGTAATGACTCAGTATTCGTGGTGGTTGATAGCTTCTCCAAAATGGCACATTTTATTCCATGCCACAAAACTCATGATGCTGTCCATATTGCAGACTTGTTTTTCAAAGAGGTGGTAAGACTACATGGTCTTCCAAGGAGTATAGTTTCTGACCGAGATACTAAATTTGTGGGGTATTTTTGGAGGACATTGTGGAAGAAGTTGAGAACAGACTTGAAATTCAGTTCCACGCATCACCCACAGACTGATGGCCAAACAGAAGTGATAAATAGAATTCTGGGCAATTTGTTGAGATGTTTAGTTGGAGATAAGCCCAAGGGATGGGATTTGATTCTATCACAGGCAGAGTTTGCTTATAATAACTCTGTAAATAGGAGTACTGAAAAATCACCATTTCAAATTGTATATGGGAATAGCCCAAGGATTGCACCAGAATTGAGGAAGATAGAACAAGGGGAGAGGACAAGTGCTGAAGCTAAGGAATTTACTGAACACATCAAGCGTCTACATGAGGAGGTTCAAGCACACATTATCAGGATGAATCAAGAGTATAAAGCTAGGGCTGATCAAAGGAGAAGACCTAAGGAATTCCAAGTAGGGGATCTATTCATGGTGCACTTATGAAAAGAAAGATTTCCAGTTGGTACTTACAATAAGCTGAAAATGAAAAAATTTGGCCCCTACAAAGTTTTGAAGAAACATAACTCAGGAAATGCATATGAGGTGGAGCTGCCAGATGGTATTCACATTTCTCCCATTTTCAACATTGTATATTTAACAGAGTATCATGATGATGGTGCAGATGAGGAGTTGGTTTTAGAGCCATGTCCAATTCCTACTTCTAAGAAGGAGGAGATAGAATACATTCTAGATCATCGTGTGTGTAGGAGTACCAGAAACAGGCAGTATGAAGAGTATTTGGTCAAATGGAAAGGACGGTCAATCGAGGACTCAACTTGGATTTCAGTAGCTAAGGTTTCCCATTTGGGATTTTCTCTACCATCCATAAAGTGACAGGGTCACTTTTCAATCTACCTTGGGTGTTTGATGCAGGAGCATCCAAAGGTATAAGGGCAATCCTTTGTCACCCAAAAAAATGTATGTAGACTTAGTTTCTGTTTTATGTCTTTACATTTTTGGATACCCATTTGGCTCAAATAAAGGTTCCAACTCTCATAGTTCAACTATCAGTGCATTTGAAAATCTCAAAAAAATAGGAGCATGTAATTGGGCCATCATTTTGGTAAACTAGAAGGTGTGAATTGGCCAGATGAATGTAATCATGATTTAGAGCATTCCAAAAAAAGAATCAGGTCAATAGGCCCCACGGTTTGAAAGTTATTATAGTTTTTCGGGTTTTGGAGACCTCCTAAGAATGCTTCAAAGTCAGGTTTGGGGCATTAAATGACCTCAAAAAGGGTCAAAAAATGGGGGACGAGTGAAGCTGGTCCATAGGGCTATAGAGCGCTTTGAGAGCTTTCCAAAAATGTAAACGGTTTGTCAATCGGAGCTACGGTTCAAAATTTATGCCTCCCGAAAGTTTGGCTACCATTTCTGGATTCTTCTAGATTTGCACCGACTTCTAACGCAGCTCTGGAACCTTCTATTTTGTCGTTGGATGCCTACAGGCACTTTCTAGAATGTACTCCTAGTCCTTAACCCTCTGGGGTCTATTTAAGGAGATTTCTGGCATTGTAAAAGGCAGTTCGGATTGGAGCTTGAGAGGAGGTGCTAAAAGGAGAAATATTCTCCAGATTTATGCTATTGTAAGCCCATAGGGCATGTTTTGAAGTTCATTTTCTCTGCACTGTTTGTACTAGCTTATTTTCTTAGTTAATATAATTTCTCTTTTCTATTGTGTCCATTCTATTGTTGGATTGTGTCCTCATCATTTATTTATTTCACATGGCTCTGACCCCATGCAAAGGATTGTTTGGATTTTTTGGTTTTTCAAAATCATTCTTTGGTATTGTTAACATTTATGCCCCCAATGATGTTGAGAATTCACACATGTAGCATTCGTTGAAAAATCATTTTTTGCCTGTCACTTGGGTTTTTTGTGCGGATTTCAATATAGTTTATAGTCAACTACTGATAAGAAAGGGCTTCTTCCTTTTTGATGGACAACTAGTGAAAGAGAAACCTAGTTCTACATGCAAAACAAGATGGGCCTTTTTTATCCCAATGCTAAGTACTAGCAGTTTGGTGGGCTTTGGCATACTTGGTCCAATTTTTGAGTTGGGTTTGGTAGGGTTTTAAAGAGACTAGATAGGTCTATGCTTTCAGCTCAATCCATTTTTTCCTTTTCACCTAAGTGTGCTTTACCCATCACCCCTTTGCCATATGTGACTCTATTAGATCATTACCCCATCCTCTTTTCTATCACCTAGCACACAACTTATCCATGTCCTTGTAAAACTTAGTTATTTCTCAATACTTCCTTGTTGTTCCATCCACCTACTGTTGCCCACATTCTTTGAGTCTGGAACCTTGAGCCTAGGCCCCACACCTTTGTTGGGTTCATTTAATGGTAGATTGATGACATCCTCTTTACTATGTGATTGCTTCACATTTGCAGGAGACAATTGGACATGTACCACACAAGATCCTATGAAGCCACCACTAAATACCTTTATATGACCTCAGAAGCTCCTTCCATGAATCCATTTGATAGAGAATTATAAGACCATATTTCAAATCTTCAACACCATAAACAAGTTGCAGACAACTATGTTGCTAGGGGAGCTTAGATCACAACCCATCTCCATTGGCTGGAGGTTGGAAATTAGGCTTCTAAGGAATTTTTCAATTTTGTGTAGGCTCACCGCTCTATAGTGGGCATCAAGCATATTAAGGAAGACCAAAAAGTCCTTGGGTAAGTGCAAGAATTTGGCTCTCACTTTTGGACAAAAAGTGGAACTGGTTTTCTTATTTTTGAAATTTATTATTTTATTGATGTCAAAATTTGAGGCATTTAGATATTGAATATAAAAAAATTCAAAAGTAAAGATTGTAGTTCTTGGAATCTACTTTTTGAATATGCAATTTATTTGTGTACCAATATGATAGATTTTGATTTTTATATGGATCTTTAAAAATCACATTTTCAAAATGTCTATTTCAAGACCATACCACACTCATGTAGGGACACCATAATTTGACACAAATAAATTATTTGTTGTAAATTGTTTTTAACGAAGTTACCTAAGACACCAAAGATTGATAAAAATATTTTTTCTTAATTTTTAGTTGAATAATTTTATTATTATTAATTTTTAATTAGCTATAAAGGTAAATTTTAAAACCTCTCGTGTATGGACACCATAATTTGATCAAAATTTCACTTTTTTCAAAAAATATTTTTTTTTAAACTTCCAAAGAATCGTATGTAGATTGATGAAATATAAATTAATTTACAAAAATCCATTAACAAAATTTTCAATTTTTTTTTAGTAAACCTCACATTTTTACTTTTAGGTACCACCTTTGATTAAAAAGTAATGCAAAAATAGTCAATAAAATCATAACACTATAAAATTTATATTTATGAACTCAAGATAACGTGAATCTAATGGGTTTTTTATTTTGTTAAAAAATTTGATCAACAAGACACTCTATAAATTATGGCAAGGCCTAAAGTTGTTAGTTCAATGCCTTAACCAAATCTTGAGAGGTCAAGGCATCGACTTGTTATCACTAAGCCTATCCTAAACCAAAGACAGAGATGAAAGGAAAAATCCCGCTCGGTGTTGTAAGAAATGGGAACACAATTTTTGAACTTCAAAAAATGGTTGCCCATTTTGAAAAAGTAATTTCACTCTTTAAAATACATTTTAAATCCCCCAAAAAGAAAATTTGATATTTTTAAAAATGGGCACCCATTTAAAAAATATTAAAAATGAGTACTTGATTTTTTAAAAATGGATGCTTTTTTTTAAAAATTATTTTTTTATTTTTTCAAAATTGGGCACCCATTTTTTGAAAATAAAAAATGGACACCCACTATTTAAACAAATAGGCACCCTTTTTTTGAAATTTGGATTGGGTACAGGAGCCTAATATGGGTGCCTAGATTTTTAAAAATGGGCGCCCATTTCTAGAAGAGCATGATCTCAATCCACTGACTTCCACCGAATTGAGACTCATCTTTATGCACTTACCTCCTTTCTAACCTGCTTAGCATCCTTCAAGCTTTTGTACGTCATTATGAGAAAGTCTTCACTATGCAGGGGCTTTCATTGTGCACGAGAATGCCTTACAAGCCTATGTTGCTATCACTCCCAATAAAATTTCTCCTAAGAAATATACCTTATGTGAGAAGAAGCTCAGACTTGTTGATCTCAAGGAAGTTGTCTTCTCCATCCTGATGATAAAGCCCCTAGATGTGATGGCTTCCATTGTGAATTTTACAAAGCATTATGGGAGGACATTGGTTCCAATTTGTATCGAGTATATCAAGAAGCATATATTATTCATTCCTTAGGAAAAATAATTAATAAGGGTAATATTACATTCATACCTAAAGTCGGCAATCCTGAAGGCATATACAATTGGAGCCTCATCACTTTGTTGAATGTCTCCTACAAGATTATTACCAATTCTCTTTCCCTTAAAATATGTCATCTTCTTTTGCATATTGTTTACCCCAAACAAATTGGTTTCATCAAATCTAGATATATTCTAGACAATAGTATTATTGTTTTGGAATGTATGGATTGTGCTCATTAGTCAAAAAAATAGGCCTTGTTTCATAAGATTGACTTTGCCAAAGCTTATGACTAGATTGAATGGCCCTTCATCTTGGCCATGCATCAGGCCCTGGGTATTGGCCCAGTCTTTCAACAATAAATTAGGATTCTATTTAGAGATACCTCTTCTTGTATTTACATAAATGGTCAACAATCTAAAGCTTTTGGACCCTACAAATCTAACCATCAATATTATCCTTTAGCACCTTCTCTTTATGTCTTAGTTGCTGAAGTGTTAGGCTATCTTCTTGTCGACACCATCTCTTAGGGCCTTGTGTGTGGCATAGCTCTCCCTAATTCCACTATGCAACCTATGAATGACCATTTTGTAAATAACTCCTTTCTCATATTGCCAACACCTTGCAATGCTTGGATACTTTTTGCCTTGCTTCTGGGCCTATTATTTAGTGGCACAAGACCCTTTTCTATAGACAATCTTTCTTTTAAAGCCCTCCATGGCCATAGTGCAACAGGTGGAAATGGGTTCAGCATGGAAAAATATTTCATTTTTTGTGCATTCCCTTTGCTTTTCAAGCTTCCCCTATGGAGCTATGGAATGTTGTCCTAGCTCATATTGAGAAGAAGTTGGATTATTTGATCATCACACCTCTCTCCCTTGCAGGTAAATTTTAGATTTTTTCTAAAGTGTTGGTTGTTGTGTAGGTCTACTACTCCTCATGTTGGGACCCTTCGAAAGCTTCATACCTCATGCTCAAATGTCTCTTAAGGGAGTTCCTCTAGGCCACTGATGTAGTACATCATAGCTTTCACGGAGTTGCTTGGGACTTTTTTTGTCTTCCCAAAAACTCTAGTGGTCTTTGACTACTTACCACTTGCAAGCATAGGATTTCCCTTTCTACCAAGTGGGTCTTTCAAGCTCTCACTAGTGATGAGGATTCAAAAATTTTGTTGTGACATTGGCTTTCTTCAGGCTTTCTAGTTAACTGGCAAGCCTAGACGGGGATTGGATTTCAAACCCTTCTTATGACCATTGAACTAGTGTAAATTTAGGGCACCTTTGTTGCTAAAAGTATTTGGAAAGCCTAGGAAGCCATCAAGCCTTGACTTTAGTAGGAGGCAATGTGTTTATAGATGAACTCTCTATGAAACATAAAAAATTGTGGTGTTCCCATCTATTTTCTATTCAAGGTGTTCGACTAGCTAAAATTCAAGGAGCTAGCACATTATGTTTATTTAGAAGGGGAATCAAGGCGCTCAAAGATCTCTTTTCCAAAGTTACCATGAAGCTTGATTCATGGGAAGACCTATAGGTGCAATTCAAGCTTATCCATCAAAATTGACAAATAGTTGATCTTCTAGTTTCTGTAGTGCCTCCCCATATGTTGCACAAGCTAGTTGATTTTGTTTACTATCTTAAAAGACCAAAATGTTGTTTTATTCTATCCTAGTTTTCTTGATATAAATATTTCTATGTACACTAAAGCATGTATTTGTAATATTGTCATAATGTAGATCCAAGTACAAATAGAGAAGGTGGCATTAGAGGTTGCTCACCTATAAGAGCTTTGAGCTCATTGGGGGTAATGCCCCTTGTATAGGCACTCAAGGACTGTCAAATACTTTATCCAGTGATTGTACTCCTCCACGCGATTGTTGGAGAGGCCGAACAAGTTTAGTGCACCATGTACATACTCCTAGGTCGCAACCTTCTCATGGTTCTTCCAGTGGTGGTTTCAGTGGTCACTGTCACTTGGCTTTGCCTCCATGAAGGATAGGTTCAAGTTGGTCCCTGGTGGATCCTCCTACTTCTCTCAATGTGGGCTAGCCTTCTATATATAGAGATCTTAAATAAGCTTTCCCTTGGTTCGACTTAGCTATCTCTTTGCCTAGACCAAAGAGAGAAAAAAGAAAAAGACAATGCTACTACCACCTCTGTTGATTGCTGGGTTCCCCCTAAGCCACCTACCAACCCCACGTACTTTTGGGGTTCTAATGATAAAGACCCTCCTTCAGTTGGCACTACTCTTGTAGCCCAAGGGCTCCTGTTTTATTGTTTTGATTTTATTATTATTTATGAATAGTTGTTTTATCTGCCACATACCAAGTGAACTTGTGGGGTGATCTTGTATCCGACAATCCTTCAATGTGGATATGTATCTTTAATATTTAATTAATAGAAAAAGTCTATTCATAATAATAAAATAAAAAGCCTACTCAACCCATAACTAAACAAAAAACAAATGAAAAAAAAATTTAGTTTGTGAAAACAAAAACTGCACATTAATCATTTGAAATAAATACATATTAAAACGATCCCAACTCATTTCTAGTCTGCTATGCCCTTGTAGAACAAAATTTCTGTGAAAGATTCTACCACAATACAAATGTTGAATTCATTACATTTAGGTCAAAACTGAAACTTAACGATCCAATGCCTCACGAAGAGAGTCTTAGAAAATAACAATTAAATAGAATTAATTTAAACAAAGTAGAATAGGAGACGAGCAAAGAAGAATAGGAGACTCGATATGTTATCACTGTTATCCTTAACCGTTCATTTATCAATATAATTGTTATTTATCTTCGTCAAATATTTGTGAACAATAAAAAAATAGAATAATTGAGCTTTGTTTGATACTTCAATTAAGCTCACAAAATTGTTTAACTATAGCCACAACTCGATATTCTAAGGATGATATTTATTGGTAAAATAGAGAGCACCAACAGCGAGAATGTACATTTTTAAAGATTGGAGAGTGGACAAGATGAGTATAAGGATTAGTTGTATATATTATGTTATAAAACTATTCTAATTGCTTACCCAATTCAATAGTTAAATTTAAACTATTGACATTCTCAATTAAACAAATGCATACCCATTTATATGTAGAAATCAATTCATAAATATATAGAATATTAAAAAATATTGAAATACATATTTTTATAATTTTGTAAATTAAAAGATGGTAATTGCTAAAGCTTTTAAATATGCTTTTGTGTTTTACTCTAGAAAACTTGACAATATTAGAAAAATAAATTTTATTATAATCTTTTTATATTCAATTAAAACACACACACACACATACACACATAAATATTACACTCAACATTTATTATACTCAAATTATTCAATACACAAAAGAAATTAAATATAATATTAATTTAACTCTTTTTGTTTGTCAACTAAATTTTTAATATCAAGTTTACTATAAGAATCATTGGATTGTGAAATTTGTAATATGAACATTTAATTTATAATTAATTTAATTTTTTTAATTTATGACATGAATTAATAGTGTTATTCATGCTAAAAATATGAATTATTTTGGGTCAAACAATAATTGAATTTGTTTCATAAGATTAAGAACAAAAGTCAAAATAAATATGTTATGTTTATTTAAAAAGTTAATTAAAATTATCACTTCTTAATCATTATAATTATAATATTAATAAATATTAGTTTATACAATATTTTACCCTTTTAATTTATATAATATTCAAATTATTTAAAGTAAATATACAATTTATGATTAAAAAAATTTACAAATAAGTCTATAATTTATAAATTTATAAAGTACTCAACTTATCCAATATTTAATAGAGAAATGATAAAAAAATATAATTTTGAAAATATATAAGACCATAATAAAATTGAATTCTAATCTATGATATATTTATGAAAGTAAACTAGCTTATATATGTTCTGTATAGGAAAGTCAAGAGTTATCAAGGCTTATGATTCAATTTTACTTAATATATATGGAATTGTGTAAGTAATCTTATATGCACTATATATGCATATAATTATCTCTCTCCCCCGCTCTCTCTATCTGAATATCCATTTATTCTATTCCCTTATTATCCTCTTCTTTGTCTACCTCATATCTTTACCCTATACTCCTCTCTCTACCTCATCTCTCCCTTACTCTTCTCTCCTTCTAGTATCTTCCCCCAATCATATCTTTCCACTATCTATTATTACCACACCCCCCCCCCCCCCTCTCTCTCTCTCTCTCGTGGGCCTTAATTATCCTCTTTCTCAACCTCTATATCATCTATCTTCCCATCCCCCTTATTTCCCTACCTCATCTCTCCACACTCTCTTCTCTCTTTCTCTCTCACTCACATAGAGAGTCTCTCTCACTCACTCATTTTGTCTCCTCCTAATTAATCCCCCCTCTCTCTCTCCTCCATAACCACATTTACATGTCTCAATCACTAATTTAGGTAAGGATTGTGATTCAGTTTAACTTATATGCACTTTGTCTCCTCCTAATTAATCCCCCCCCCCACATTTGTATGTCCCAAACACTAATTAAACCTATTTATTATTTATATTAAATATAAGTTTAGGGATTAAGGGGAACAAAAATTCAAAGTGAATTTGTTTGATGTGACTATAGAACTGAGCGCCGTGGCTACTCCATGCATATAATTTATGGAGAATTTATTCTCCTCCTCATGGTTTGCCTCTTTCTCCTCTACATTTCATTTATTTTCATAGTGTTTAGTCATTCATTTGTTGTACTGGTATTGTTCGATGGAGTCTGAATTTGACGACATGTATATTAATTTCCCTAACCAAGAGATTTCTACTAATCTGTTTCGTCGAGTTGCTAATTTCCCCCCTGTAACTGTTAACTTGCCTCCTAAGAAATCCATTGTAGAAATTGTTGCCCCTAATAATAATGGAGTCCCCTCTATTGTGCAGTTTCTTTCGAAGGTTAGAGAAGAAAGATCAAATGAAGAAGGTAAGAACTCTACCCTTACCTTGAATGATTTTATCATTTCTCCAAATGATGCAATGTTGAAGGAGATAGCTTTAGAAAAGACCAGGTTATGTGATACTGCTATCTTCTTTGCTTGTGTGGATTTGGATAAATGTCCTCCAATCAAATTCCTTGACGACTAGTTCCACAATCTTTGGAATTTAAAATTAGGTTTGAAGATCTCCTTCTGTCATCAAATCCAAAAAGGTTTATTCATTATCTTCTTCAATGACCATGAATCCCAACTAGAAGCCCTAAAAAATTAATACTAGATGGTTGGGAAGACCTCCTTCTGAGTGCTTGCATGGACTCAAGAGGTTGTTAGTGAAGAGGTCCTCGCTTTATCCTGCATGAGATGGGTTATTCTTAAGGATGTCCCTCCTTTTCATTGGTGTTTCCTTCCTTAGCTTTTTTATCCCTTTGGAAGCATTATCCGAATTAATGAGACAACTAGGCTTGTCTCTAATCTTGATGCTAGGATGCTTGTTTTGATTAAGCCCAAAGTTGACATCTCACAATGTCTTAAACTTAATATTAATGGAGATATCTTCTCCTACCCAATGGAGATCCTTGGAGGATTAAATGCTTGTTTCCTTTGCAAAAAAGTAGAGCTTAGGAAAAATTTCCCTATTATAACTAAGAAACCTAAATCAAACTTGATGGAAGCTAATGTTGAAACACCCATTATCGAGGAAGCACTAACTAAACCTCTCACTCATGATGTGGATACTTCAACTCATAAACCTAAAAAAAATTTGGCTGATTACTCTGGTAAAAGAAAGGAGGTTATTATTACTAGAAATTATTCATCCTCAAACCTTGATCAATGCCCCTCCTCCTCTACTTTTGTTTCTAATAAATTCCCACAAAAAAGAAATAGCACCCCTAAGATCATCAAGACAATGAATCCTACTGAATCAATTCAAAATGCCAATATCCTAAACAATGATGGCTTTAAAAATCTTATTAATAAAAAATGTAGGCAAAAAAATGCTTAGCAGCTTGCTTCAGAGAAAATTCATACTAGTAACTAGAATTCCAATCCCTTCTTGGCTTTGTCTTCTCCTATTCTTTTGATTGAAGATGTGCCCTTCAATCCTAAAGATTTCAACAATCTAGAGAAACACACTCTCATGATAAAGGATTTGTCAACTCCTATGACTTTGCACTAGGAAAAACATGTTGATATCAATAGTTGGATTGGTGATGTTACCATGAGTGAGTTCCCTGTGACCAATTTTAGTAAATCAAAGAATCATAGATGTCTTAACCCTAATCTTGTTGCAAGCCCCATGATGATAACATCACTAGAAGCCCTTATATAAGTTTTCAATGAGTTATATGATAATCCTTTTATCAAAGTTATTTATGCCAGAGTAGATCCTACTAGTATTTTTATTTAAGATCCTTTAGGATCCTATATTAATGGTGACTCTGGTAGGAAAAACATTCAATTCAGTAGTATTCAAGCTGATAAAATTGAGGATGATGATGATCTTCCATTGGGGTGTAGTACCTCTAAAAGAAAGGTATACCTATTGGCTTTAAAAACAAAAAGAAGAATGGAGAGCTTAATGCTCCCCCTACTATCTCTATTAACCTCTCTTCATCATGAAGTGTATTTCTTGGAACATTAGAGGCCTTGAGTCTCCTAGTAGGAAGTTTATTATTAAAATATTTTTGATGTGCCATAAGAATACTGATTTTCTCATGCTGTAGGAACTAAAGGTTGTTGACTTTTTACTTAATACTACTCTTGATTGTATATGTAAAGATGCTACTAAAATTTACAAAAACCACCCAAAAGGAAAGGGTGGATCTGGTCTACTTATCAACCCCTATTGGGCAATCTATATATCCAAAATACTAGTATATCTCCTTGTAACCATGTATCCTGGGCTATATTTGATTTTAAAGGGTCCACATTTGGTGTTTCCTCATTATATGCCCCTAATGACTCTAAGGAAAGGATTTCTCTTTGGAATTTCTTATGTAATCACCCTAATATCCCTTGGATTATGGCTAGGGACTTCAACATGGTTGAAAACTAGGATGACCAAATTAGGGGTATTTTCTTTGAATTGAAACACCTAGAGAAGCTCCACTAGGATCACCTTAAATAGCATTTGATTCTTTTTGATCCCCTTAAAGGCCTTAAATCTAGGACTTCTGATCTTTGGTTTACCTGGTATAATTTCCAGCAAGGGCTTAACTAGATTTATGCAAGACTCAACCAACTTTATGTTAACTCTAATCATTTCTTCTTCTCCCCCAATCATCTAAACTTTCTTGTCTCTACTACCCCCTCTACCCTCTCCAATCACCTCTCCATCATATCTAATATTAATCTTAAGAACTTTATTGAATTTTGTAATCGCTATAATAAAAAGTTTATTCTCATATCTTCATTGTTGAAGGATCAGGATGCTCTTACCACCATCAGAATGGTCAAATCTTTCAACTTGTTTACTCAATTCCCCTCCCATACTACTCGCTGGAATATGAATCTTACCTCCTAGCAAAAGTTCTTCAAACCTTATGCCAAAAGAAGGCTAAGGATTATAGAGCTCAAGAGAACCTCCTTAATGATGGAATTCACATTGTTGAATAGGAAATCCAATAAAATCCCACCTCCCCTATTCTTATTGAACAAGTTTCTCAAGCCAGGGATTCTATGGGGAAGCATCAAGAAGTAAAAGTTAAGGGTGCCTACATTAGAGCTTGTAAACATTGGCTTCAATATGGTGATAAAGGATCCAAACTTTTCTTCAACCTCTTGAAGAAAAACAAATGAGGGAAAGGATTGACATGATTGTTATTGGAGATAAGGAACTTCTCAACATTAATGATATTACTATTACTTTTGAAAAGTTTTATAGAACTTTGTTTACTTCAGAGCAGAATGATGGCTCTAAAGTGATTAGGGACAAATGCAAAGAAATAATTCCTAATAGGGTATCTAATGTGGATGGCTCTTGCTCAAATCCAAGGTCTCCCTCTAAGAAATCACTAATGTCATTACTGCACTTAAAGATAGTAAAGCCCTTGGCTCTAATGGCCTTCCTACTAGATTTTGTAAGACTAATATTGATTGGATTGCTAATGATTTTTATGACCTATATTCTAAAGCCTTCGACTTGGGCACCCTTGGGAATTCTATCAATATGGGTATTTTTAAACTTGTCCCAAAAGATGGGGATAAAGCCCTCATTAAAAACTGGCACCTTATTATGCTCCTTAATGTCTCCTATAATATTCTTGGTAAAGTTCTTGCTTCCCGTCTTGTGAATATCCACCCCAAGTTTATTTTCTCCACCGAAACTAGGTTCATCAACGGGAGATATATCCTGGAAAACTTCATTACTAGTTGGGAAGCTATGGAATGGGCTAATTCCTCCAACCAACATGCTGCATGTTTCTTCTTAATTTTGAAAAATCTTACAATAGAGTTGAATGGGATTTTATCCTCACCATGCTCAATTATTTTAGCTTCCCTAATTAATTTTGTGGATATGTCAAAGTCCTCCTTAAAGATGCATCTACCCTTATTGAAGTTAATGGGAATCTCTCTCAACATATCCCCCTTTCCCACTCCATTAGGAAAGTATGCCCTCTTGCTCCTGCCCTCTTTGTGATTGCCTTTGATCCTTTGTTTGACCTTCTCAGAGATGACACTCTATCTCCTAAAATTCAAGGTATTATTCTTCCTAATGATTCTAAGCTTCTTAATATCTAGTCTACTGATGACACTTCACTCTTTCTTAAGTTCTCTAATCATAATATTCATAACCTTACTCAAAAGCTTGATATCTTTGAGAAAGTTTCAAGTGCCCACATCTCCAACTCTAAATCCATCCTTCTTAGGTGGGATGAGGAACCCCTGATTTGGCTTCATTAGACTAGATTCTCCTTGGGTGACCCTCACAAATTTTTTAGATAATTAGGCGTCTCCTTCTCCATCTCCCCCTCCCTTAAGGATACGTGGCTTTGCATTAAGGAAATAATTAGTAAGGAACTTAATAAATGGGATAATACAGCACTTTCCCTTGCCGAAAGGATCCAAGTCTGTCAAAAGAGCCTTTCTTCATACAACATATATTACTACTTTGCTTGGATGTTTAGTAATTACTAGGCTTATCAAATTCAAAAGGCTATCAAAAGGTTCATGTGGTCTAATGGGAATGAAAAAAAAAAAATCATGTGCTATCAAATGGAGTTGGTGCCATGCTGACAAGAAATTTGGAGGGTTGGGATTGAAGGATCTCAGGTAAAAAGGGATCTTCTAGGCCCTTAATGGTTAGGAACCTTGGAAGGTGTTAGTGAGGAATAATATTCAATATGGTGTCCCCAAAAAAGCCAAAGCTTGGAAAAATCCCCCCTTTAGCAATCTTGTCGATGGTTCCTTTCCTGTCTCTATCCAGGGTACTTCGGTCTTCAAATCTATTTGGAGGGCTTGGGAACATGTTCATGGCTACATTTATAACTCTAGGGTTGATAACAACAATTATTTACATGGTGAATTCAATTTGGTGGAACTTCCACCACAATGGTAAGCATCTTGCCTTAACCCAAAGCTGTTCTACTAGATATTGGCATAGTAAAGGGATTAAGTATTTTATGGACATCTTGGATAATGATAACCTTATAAGTTGGCAACACTTAGGTGTAATTTTGATCTCCCTAACTCTCACAAAAGAACTTTCAACATGTTTAAGAATGCTTGTGCCCCTCTTAATCTTCCCAACAACATTGATGTGGACTCCTAGAGGTACCTCACCTTCTATTGAGATGATGGATACTTCCTCCCTAAAGTTAAATCTAAAGACATAAGTTTCTTAATGGTGACTCCTCGATTTTGGATCACCTTAATGCCATTTTGGATCACCTTAATGCCATATGGTATGCTACTATTAGCCTCCCCTAATTGGAAGAAATGTTTAGAAAAAATTTGGAAGTCCCTGAGTCCCCCCAAGATTAAATACTTCAAATGACAACTCATGCTAGATAGACTGCCTATTAGAAGTCAACAAGGTGGCCTTGATACTTGTCTTGTTTGTAAAATGCCTAAGAGTATGAGGCACATTTTCTTTGATTTTTCTTTTGCTAGAGAAGTTTGGATGCTATTTGGAATTTCCTTAATTGAACATGCTTATACTTTTGATATCTTTTCTAGATTTATTCTTGATCTCAAAAAAGATGCTAATCTTTTCTAGCATATCCTCTCTTCTTCCATCCCTTGGTTTAGTTGGAAATTTAGAAATGATAAAAAATTTCAAGGTAATGGTTACTAGGCTTCTTAGAAAATTCATACGATTTAAAATTATTTCATAGGTTTGTTGTGATGCGGCTAGAGAAGGAGAAGTTGCAAATATTTCTCCATGATGGTCATGCCACCATTTTTATCTATGAAATGAAAAATGGCTTTGAATGGTTCAAAATTGCAAGACTATAGTGATGTTATGCTCTAACTGTTATTGGCTCCTTTTTAGTGTTTACACTCTTGACAACTATTATCTACTATAATGATGTGTCCTACTTTGTATTAGTTATTTTTTTGTGAACTTGGTGGGTTGAGACTCTGCTTTCCCACTCCTCCTTTCCTACTTTGTATTAGTTATTTTGTTGTGAACTTGGTGGGTTGAGACTTTGCTTTCCCACTCCTCCTTTCGTACTTCTCCTTTTTGATCAATCAATATATAATTCAAAAAATGTTTAAGGATTAATACAATTCATCATTAGAAATTTAGTTAAAATTAGCTTATTTTTAATTTGGTTTAAGTTTATAGTTCAAATTATGTACGGGTTATGATTTAGTTTATCTCATGTGTGTGAAAATAGGTAGGTAAACTTATATGCACTAAAAGAAGCCTAATTATATACTTCTATATTTTTTGAATGATGTATATAATATTTTATTGAATTGTAAAAGTAGATATTAGTATTTTTAATTCTATTAAATAAATTTTCAATTTCATTTTCATTTTTAATTTTATTTTCAATTTCAATTTCAAAATTAGACCTATTTTAAAACAATTCAAACATGATTATTTGAATAATATGGACATTCATTGTTGTAATTTAATAGATTATATAGAGTTGATAATTATTTTTAAATAATAAATGAAAATAAAAAAAAATATTCTATTTCTAATATTTTTAACTAATTTTTTAAATTTCTAAAATTATATTGATACTTCTATTTTAAATACTTTTTCTAAGTTCCTGAAAGAAACACATACCCATACTTTTAAATAATCTTTTTTATTTAAATAAAATAGCTAAATTTCAAATTAAAAAAATAATTTAATTGTATTACAAACCATAATCTATATATGATTTTTTTAACAACATAATTATAAATAATAATATTATTATTTTTAATTATAATTATTAATTTACCACATAATTAAAATGTCAATAAAATTATTCCAATGAAATCTTAATAGTTGTAATTAATTTGATTATTTTTTAATTATATAATTATCTATTTTTATTTGTTAATATGTAAAATAAAAAATAAAAATCTTTCATAATTCCCTTAAAGTAAATTCTCTCTCTCTCTCTCATCTTCAATTAGATAAAATTGATTTACGCTTTGGCTAACATTTGCAATAGTTTTTATTTTGCCCGATTTTGTGCTATTAGACATATGCATCATTAAATATTTAAAATTTATTATTATTTTTTGCCTCTTCTTTATTTGATTAACTACTTATATATATATATATATATATATATATATATATATATATATATATATATATATATATATATATATATACACCTCTGTCTTATTTGATTATCTATGTCATTTAATTGACTATCAATTTTGTGAAGTAAAAGATTGAAAATTCTAAAAAAATATATAAGAAAATAAAATAAAATCATTTTAATAATTAAATTTGGTGAATTGAAAACTTGGATATGGCACCTATATCACAAAGGCTTGTTGAATAATTGCAAAGCAGCGAGCACATTGCCTACAATAAGTGACCAAATTTATTCCAAAGCAGGGAGCTCCCAATATATGGGGAAAATTGGGAGTAAAATTAAAAATTGCGAGAAGGAGGAACTTAACTTAGATTGTAAATCAATCAAACATTATCTCAACGCTCCTACTAAACCCTAATAAAAGCGGCTCAAAATACATAGCAACCACAAAGTTTTACAATATCAATAGCAACCATGGCAGCATATCACAACAAAGTTGGCACTGCAATCACTATAAGAATATTCTGTAGACTGGGCCAAAATACAGAAACTTAAACCAAAAAAATCATACTACACATAGTAGATTGGATAACATTTCCTGTCCACTCCACAATGTTCTCCAACAGAGCCTTTTCCTTTGATTCTCTCCCTTTTCTCTAAACATCAACTCTCTTCTTGCAGACAAAAGATTTTCGGATCCTTCATTTTCGCTCTGATTCTCTCCTTTCAACTTTGTTCTTGCAGAAAAAAGACTTTTCTATCCTTCCTATTGTGGTTCCTTTTTAGATTGCTAACATTTTTTTCAATTTTTCTTCCCAAGAACGCTAGAATGCATGCCAAAAATTTTGGAGTGTGTTCTCCTATTTAAGAATGATCTCATACGACATTGGCATTTCGTTATATTTTTCGTTACAACTGATCTTATAGGCCTGAAAAAAATTAACGATTTCATGAGCTTCACGGATTTCCGGACCATCACAATTCCTTCATGTGACTGAAGAGCCTCTAGACTAAATATGATAATAATAATAATAATACTACAAATATAATCTATGATATATTTTTAAAAGTAAGTATTTAAAAAAAAAAATTGACCTCACTCCATTTACTAGGGTTGTGGATAGATATGAACTTTGAAAATAAATTGGTGTGAAGTGCTGCTCAGCTGCTCAAAATAGCAAATATTTCCTTCCTTTATTTCGTTATCACGTGCAAAACATCTCCACCCAGCACTGAACGTAGGGGTATCCTCCATTTTAATGATACATTGTACTTTCCACTTTTTACGCTCTCCATTAAGTAGAATAACTTCGCTTTTTTCGCTTGGTAGTTGAATTGAACAGTTGTGCTTTTTCCAGAACTCCTACAATTGCACAATTTTTTGTTCATATAAAACTCTTAAAAATAACATTCTATGTGTTTATTCAAAGCTATTACAAACTGTCATAAAAATGGAAGAAACGAAAGTATATTGAGTATTATGAGTTTACAAAATACATCTTTGAACACAAAATAAAACCAATGGAATATATAAAAGCTAAAAATGAAACCATTGCAATATATATAAACTAGAAAAAGGCTAGAGAAGTAAACCGACCAACATATGTGGCTTATTTAGGTTTCATGATTTCATAATCATTCTGCAAAACGGTTTATCTGATTTGAAAGGAGCTGTATGCTCCATCATCATGTGATTTGGAGAGGAGAGAGAATGCCTAGCGTTCTTAGATAACTGGCCTGCAACAAAAGTAAGTTTATAGCTACGCTATTTGCCCTAAAAATATCTCAAATTCATAATTCAAAATAACTTGCTCTGCATTTTTCTAAAAAGTATTTTGCTTACCGAGAACAATTTTCCTTTTCCTTCTTTGATGTTCAGCAAGAGCTTCAGACTTGTTACTTTTCTCAGGAGAAATTGAACTAGTTACCACTTCGTTGTCCACTGGTTCATTTACATTGCGCATGCTTTTTGGAGAAAATATCTCATTTGAAACGGTCTTTGGTTTTTGAAAATTATTATGACTGAAATTTTTCTCGCACCCAGATCTTCCATACATACAAACCTCAAAGTAAGAGTTTTCGAGATAGTGGAACACAAGAAAATCTCCCATTTCTAGGCTATAAAAAGTGACAAATTCTTTCCAGCCACGTCGAATTTCTAGTGTATTGTTTGTATTGTACGATAATTTCATCTTCCACGTATGTCCAGTTGGACCTTGTAATACCACGTGATTGTCTCTTTTATTGATGAACTTTGAAATAGATGCAGGAGGAATGCGCTGCAGGAAAAACAGAAGAAACATACAACAAATAAAAAATTCACAGTTCTGATTCAATTCAGAAAGAGCTGGAGTGTAGAGTTCAAAGAGATAAATGAAACAATGAAATTCAGAAAGTATTAGATCACCAAACATTGAAGAAAAACCTCTTATTCAAAAGGTTTTGATTCGATGAGTCAATCTAGAAACAAGACCATTACGCCACTTATAAGATCACACGAGAAGAGCAGACGGATTTAGAAAGAAATCCCAGATTATTATCCAAACAACCTTATCACTCAAAACAAAACAACCTAAAAATATACGTCCGATAATTTGATTGTGGGTGGGGATATTACGTCTTGTCTGAGGACTGCTGAGAAGAGTGGGAGGTAAATGGAGGGGACTAGGGGCAATGGCAAAGACAAATCTTTCAAAGATGATGCGGAAAGGAGAGTGAGACCACACGCTCACTCTATAGCTTCGTTGTGGATGACTGGTTCAGGACCTTGCTGGATAAACTCAGCATGGAGGAGGATGTGAAAACTGTGAGGGATGACCAAGGAGATCAAAGGGCTTATAGCCCCAGCGTTTATTTGCTTTTTCAGTTTTTGTTATGTTTTGGTTGATTATGAACTCTCCGTCTAGAAGGTTTGATTTGTATGAATGGACTTATTGTACCAAGTATAGTATGATTCTTAGGATGTACTACTATTATGGTTTTTGGTTTGAAAATTGAAATATCATGTTTAGAACTCACATTTACATTGGGAAGATTAAATGTTTTTTTATGTGAAGTACTTCTACTTTGAGAGATCTGTAAAAAGTAAACAAATTAAGAGCAGGAGTATAGAAACAGAAAGAACTATGTCTAAGGAAAAAGAGCTATCAGATTTTGAAAGGCACCCTAAAACCTATTAGGAAAAAAATCCTTGAGAAATGAAGAGCAAACAGATTTTGAAAGGTAACCTAAAACCCTTTTCAATAAAAATCCTTATGAATGAGAAAATTCACAGGAAAGAGGAGAAACAAAATGTTAACAAAATTTTGATGAAGATTTTGGAAAACGAAAATAATAAGAACTGCCACAGTAAAATGCTTGCCCATAGGTAAGGGAAAATGTTTACTCCCAAACCTATCATGGGTTTGTTGAAGAAACTAAAAAACAAACTACTAAGAAACTACAAAACTTTCCCACTAGAAAGGTTATTCTTTACCAATGCTTTTCTCTACAATAATAGAAGAGGATTTCATCTCTAAATGATTTGCTGAGGAGAGCATAACCACAACCTACAAGATCCTATCAGAAAACATAACCCTCTTATAACCCTCTTAGATTTCAAAACAACCCAAATAAAAAAACAAATAATCTCCCATTGAATTGAAAATTATATTTAATGCAATAGAAAACAACTTGATGGAGCCACCAACAAAACAAACATCGGAATCCACAACAAAATCAAACTTTCACCAATTCTCCAGAGGAGAGACTTCAATCAAGAGCTCCTCCAGATATGGAGGAAACTTCCTACCATCCTTAGTAATAAGTTCAAGGCTCAACCTGCCTGTACAATAAAGTGTCATTAAAATTCTGAAAAAGATAACGCACAATGAAGACAATAAGAACTGTTCTTAGAATAAAATCCTTAAGAAATGAAGAGACATCAACTTTTGAAGGGCACCCTGAAACCTTTTTTCAAGAAAAATCCTTACGAATGAACAAATTCACAGGAAAGAGATGAGAGACAAAATGTTAATAAAATTTCTGATAAAGAATTTGAGAAACTAAAATAATAAGAAATGCCACAGTAAAACACTTACCCAAAAGCTAAAGTAAGGGAAAAGGCATTACTCCCAAATCTATTATGGGTTTATAGAAGAAACTAAATGAACAAACTACTTATAACCTACAAAAATTTGCCACCACAAAGGTTACTCTTTACCAATGCTTCTCTCTACCATAATAGAAGAGGATCCCATCTCTAATGTAATACTCAGGAGGTCACAGCTGCAAACTACAAGATCCTATTAGAAATCATAACTTTATCAAATTTCAAAACAACCCAAACATAGCCTCTTAATGAATTGAAAATTATCTTTAATACAATAGAAAACAACTTGATAGAGCCATCAACAAAAAAACACCAAAACCCACAACAAATGGAGCTTCCACCAAAAGAGAGGCTTCAACCAAGAGCACCACCACAGACCAAAGAAAGTTCCTACCATCCTTATTAATAGGCTTAACCTGCGTTTACAATAAAGTATCTGTAAATTTTTTAAAAAAGATTACCAACAACCAGAACAATAGGAATTACCACAATAAAACACTTTCTGCAAGCTAAAGTAAGGAAAATGGCATAGCTCCCAACTTTATCATAGGTTTATGAAAGAACTAAAAAATAAGCCACTCTCACCTATAGGAAATTCATATCAAAGAGGCTCCTCCTCAGGTATATTCCTCTCCACAAATTAGAAAAGGATTCGACTTCCAAAGGAATTGGATAAAGAAAAGAAAGGAATCACAAATTAGAAAATTCTAAAGAAAATAAAGCTCTATCTGTCATTAAACAACAAAAATAGCCAGCCTTTCAAGAAGCTAAAAATCATCCTTAATACAATTGAAAGCAAGGACAAAGCTACCAATAGAACAAACACCAAAGCTCATATCAAAAAGGCGCTTTCACCAATCCCCTCAAAATAGAAGCATCAACCAAGAACAGCTTCACAAACAAAAGAAACCTTCTATTGTCCCTATTAATAGTCCCAACCTGCCTATGTAAGAAGGCAGAAAAGAAGACTATCCCAAAAACAGACCAACCAGACACAATTACTACAAGGACATGGTCACCAACTCCCAACAGCATCACACAACCATTATAATGGTGTAGCCGGATGGTCCATCTTTTTCAATATAAAATGATAATAGGATAAAACTTACCAGTCTATTTGCAAAATCTCCCACCATAACTTTGAAAAAAGAGGGAGATCCATTAAAGCACCATTTTTCATGGTATTTTCCATGAATTTTATAACATTTTTGACTGCATATATTGCATGGGATAAAAAGTTCTCGTAGCTCATCTTCCATGGCCACTGCAATTGGTGTAAAAAGATCCAGATAATATGGAAGGAAACCTCGCATTCTAATCTATACGCACACACGAGCTGTCTTATCAATAGTTTGGCATTCTCCAATGTCAGAGCTGTCTTGTCCATAATTTAATGCTAATGCCTTAAGGGTGATTTGAAATGTAATTATTAAACGGACTCACCCAAACTGGGTTTTATGTATTTAATAGTATATGAATATCCTCAATCCCCATTTATAAGTGTTTTAAAGATAAGGATGTGAAGTAATTACATTAGTCTGACAGCCTTACATAATGTTAAACATCCCAGATTGAATGAAGAGTTGCTTCGAGAGATCAACATTTCAGCTTTTAGCGAAATTCTGTAAGGTTCAAAGCATTGCAATGTTGTAGTGGTCTTCATTACTTTTTTTAGTTACTCATATTTCTTTTGGCACTACACAAAAGAGTGATCTACATGTTTTCATTTCAAAATATTATTATGCAAGGTTGGAACTTTTTACTAATATGTGAGAGTTTTAGAGTTTTATGATATAAAATATCATTATTTTAGTAAAATGGAGAGTATCAACTAAAAATTATAATCTTAAAATTTATATTTTAATCATCAAAATAAACAAAACGTTTAAGAGCATTCAAAATTTAATCAAAATATATTTTTCTAATTAAATATAATATAATTTGAAAGAGAGGTAAATAAAAACAATGAAAAAAAGATAAGGCAAGATCTAGAAGAAAAATAAAAGAAATAGAACAATTAAAAAATATATATTAAAAGAAATATGTGTGTGTGTGTAATCGAGGTTCAAATTTTTGGCCTAGCCTCTTTGGTTAAAAACTTAGGACTTTAGATGTCGGGTTCTAGCACTCACCAAGACTTGACTTGATCCTGGCGGGCTGGACTCTTTGAAAGCCTTTCAACTTCACCAGTGGACCAAGGGTCCATTGACTATATATATATATATATATATATATATATATATATATATATATATATTCTCTTTCAATTTGTGTAGAACCTTATTTGAGAAGTCTTATAAGTAAATGATCATGTCATATCAACAACATGTTGTTTGGTGATAAATTATAAAAAAGTTAAAAAATTATCAGTAGATTTATAAAATTATCTTTTATTGATCTATTAATATGACATCTTTAAAAAGTAATTATACTATTTCTTCCAATATCTTTCAACATGGAAAAGGGAAAAATGGGGGGGATTTTTGGCAATTGAGCTCTGCTAGGGTTTTGTGCAAACTTTTAGCTTTCTTGCATATGGCTCTTTGTCTGAGGTTTCCTTCTATTGTTTTCATTTTTCAAAGCACATTTAATGCAGGAGTTATTAGCCTAGGTTATAATGGCCCTAGCCAGTGGTGACCTAGTTGTTGTTACTGGTGTTCATGCTGCTACTTTGGATAGCCATTGTGCCTCTATTGAACAAACACCCTCACAAATTCATCCTGAAAGTTTTTCATGAGGTAATCCTGATATTATCCTTCCTTTACAAGAATTTGATGCTACTTGTGATTGGTTAGAACAACATACCTTAATAGGGTATTTTGTGGGTAGGACTCCTCCTGAAGCTATGCTCCAAGAATGGGTTAACAAGAGCTAGATTGCTCATGGAGTCCACCTTGACACTATGCAAAATCTTACCAAATGTATTTTTTGTATTTCGCTTCACCAATTCATCGCAAGTAGATGTGGGTTTTAGCAATGGTTGTTGGTCTATGCGTTCCTCCCTACTTATTTTTCAAAGATGGTCAAGAGACGTCACTATCTCTTACATAAAAATCTTAGGGTTCCTATGTGGGTTGAGTTCCCAGGTTTACCCTTTCCATGTTGGTCTTTTATTGAGTCCATTGCCAATATCCTTAGCAAAGTTATCACAAAGGAACATGAGAAAATTTTCAATGCTCACCCTCAAAAACACATTTGTATTAAGGTTGATCTTTCTAAGGATTTTAAAGATTCTGTGGAAATATAGATTGGGGCTCTAACCTTCTCTTAGAAGGTGCTTTATTTGAATCTACCGAACACCTACTATAGGTGCCAGTCAAGGAAACATAAGATTAGGGATTGCCCTTTGGCTATGCCTAGGGTTAAACCCTTGCCTAAAGAAGTTTCTACCAAGCCAACAGAAGGGAAAAAAGAAGAATGGACTACTATTGGACACAAGGGCAAGGCTCCCTTTGCTCCTAAATAGTCATATACGATGGTCGTTACAGTTCCTCCTATTTCAATAGGAGCACAAACCCCAGCCAATTTAGGGATGCAAGTAGTTTCTTTGGAATCAAACCCTAGTGTTTCAAAAGGGATTAAGGTGGCCACTAAAGCTAATGCCTTGGTTGTAATTCATACCCCTCTTGATGTTTCTTCCATAGTGAATCAGAATGTGCAGCATTCTCGTAGTTCTCTTAGATATGCTGAGAAAGTAGAGGTGAAACATCAGACCATTAGTCTAGAGGATCTTCCTTCTAGCTTTAACCCAATTTTAACCTTCTTGTAGAATAGCTACTCCTCTCTTGAGGACGAGGAAGATATGGAAGAATTTTCATGAATTGTTTATCATGGAATGTGTGAGGTCTCATAGACCTCTCCAGAAAGTACTATGTTAGGGATATCCATCATTGAGTTAGAAATTTAGATTTTCTTCATTTGCAAGAAGTTAAGATCTTTGATTTCATGCTTTCTTCTACATGTTGCATCATTTGGAAGGATGGCATTATGTTTTCCTCTCAACATGAAGTTGGCAGACGTGGTGTAGTTACTCTCTTGTCACCTCATCTTCATTCTGCTATTATTTCACATGGTTTTGACCCCATGCATAGAATTATTTGGTTGTTTCTTTCTATTAACAATCATTCCTTTGCAGTCATTAAAGATTATGCTCCCAATGATATTGTGGAAAGATCTCAAATTTGGGGTTTGTTGGCTAAAAACTTGCCTCCAGCTACTTGGGTTTTGTGTAGGGACTTCAAATATGGTTGAGGTGGCCTTTGACAAAGATGGCATTTTTCCTTTTTGCTACATAGCTGGGGAAAGGGAAGCCTGGTACTACATGTGCAATAAATTGGACCTTTTTATCCCAATACTAACTGCCGCTAACATAGTGGGGTTTGGCACACTTGGTCCAACTTTTGAGCTGGCTTTGATTGCATTTTAAAGCATCTTAATTGTGCCATGATTACTACACAATCTTTTCTCTCCTTTTCTAAGGATCAAGATTTACCTATCATTCCCTTCCTAGATGTGACATTATCTGACCACTATCCCATTTATTTTTCCATTTCATGGTAAACAACTGTCCAAAACATTTTCAAGTCACAATTCTTCCTCAACACATCTATGTTGATTGCATGCTTCCACTATTGCTCATATCCTATGTGTTTGGAAACTAGGGCCACATCTGCATTCCTAGACAAGTTGGATTTATTGGTTGAATGTTGCCAATACTAGAACCACTCACTTTTTGTGCATCTATGGATGATAATTGGAAATTTTTAGAAGGCAGTCTTATGAATCCACTTCTTCTATGCTCAAAAAAGCTTTTGAGGCTCTCACCCTTAATCCCTTTGATGTGTATTTGCAAATCCATCTTGCCAAACTTCACCATGATAAATAGGTTGTAGATAATTATGCCACTCAAGGAGCCTAAATCAAAGCTCATCTCCATTGGTTAGAGGTTGGTGATAAAGCTTTGAAGGAGTTCATCTAGACTCTTCAGGCCCATCATAACAATTTTGGGATCAAAAAAATTAAACAAGTAACTTCCATTCTCTCTAGTCTCCCTGACATCCTGCAAGCATTTTTTCATCACTATAAGAATGTTTTTGCTTCACAGGAAAATTTGGTTGCTTAGGAGGAAGCTCTCAGAAAGTGTATTTATGTTACTCCAAACTGCCTAGTGGTTGAGAAACATGCTTTCTATGAGCAACTTCTTACCCCCTAAGACCTTAAAGAGGTAGTTTTCTCCATGGCAGATGATGAATCCCCTAGATGTGATGGGTTTCCTTGTGAATTTTACAAACATCTTTGGGAGCATATTGGTCCTGATCAGCACAAAGTTTATCTTGAAGCCATCATTCTAAAAGTTTAGGAGCTATTACCAATAAAGGAAACATTAAATTCATACCTAAAGCTAGATATCCTAAGGATATCTACAATTGGTAGCCCATTACCTTCTAAATGTGTCCTATAAGATTATTTCCAAGGCAATTTCTCTCAAACTTTTCCACCTCCTACCTTTAATTGTGTGGCCTAAGAAAACTAGCTTTATTAAGTCAAAATATATTAATGACAACATTATTGTTGTCTAGGAAGGAATGGAGTGAGCTTACAAGTCCAAGCAGCTGGCTCTTTTTTTGAAAATCAATTTTGCTAATGCCTATGACCAAATTGAATGGCCTTTTATTTTGGCTATGCTTTGGGCTCTTGGTTTTGGTCACAATTTTTTGGAGTCCATGGAAATGCTCTTTGGAGATACTAATGCTTGCATTACCATCAATAACTCCCAATCTGATGCCTTTGGGGTTTTTCATTCCATCAAGGAAGGTTGCCCTCTAGCTCTTGTGCTTTATGTTCTTGTTCCTAAAGGGTTTAGCTATTTACTAGCCCACTCTTTGTCTTTAGGTTTGGTTCGTGGCATTTCCTTGCTAGAATCATCTTTTCTATTGGTCAATGGTCATTATTTTGATGATTCCTTTCTTACTCTTTTGAAGGATGAAGGAAAAATAAAAATTTCCTTAACTTTCCTTGACACTTTTTGTCAAGCCTTTGGTTCTACTATTCAATGGCATAAAAAGCTCTATTATCATGATTCTTTTTTGCCAACATCACCTTCGCTTAGCTTATTTGAATGGAAATGGGTCACTCACGAGGAGATCTTCCACTTTCTAGGGATTTCCTTTTCTTTTCAAGCATCACTAGTAGGTTTGTGGAATGCAGTGCTTGACAAGATTACTAAGAAGCTATATTTTTGGCTTACAAAATAGCTTTCTCTTACCAAAAAATTCCATATTTGCTCAAAAGTTCTTGTGTCAACTCATGTCTATTATTCTTCTTGTCAGGATCCTCCTAAATCTTCCTATCAAAAATTAGAGGAATTGCTCTATGATTTTCTCTAGGCCTTTGGTTCTGATCATCATCGCTTTCACAGAGTTGCTCTGGATTTTTGTTGTCTCCCTAAGGAATTTGGAAGCCTTGGCCTACTTTGTGTGCCAAATAGATTAATCTTGCCATCACTAGAGATGAAGCCTAGAAGATTTTAGTTTAGAATTGCATTTCTTCCAAATTTTTAGTCAACAGGCCTGCATGAAAGGGGATTGGCCTTCACACCCTTCTCATCATGTGTGAGCCAATGTTCATAGAGGGATCTTTTGTTATCAAGAGCATATGGAAAGCTTGGGAAGATGTCAAGCCTTTGCTTTGGCCTTGGCTTCATTGGTCTAGTGATGAGTTTCGTAATGGACTCTCTTTGAATTAGCAGAACATCTAGTGGTCTCCCCTATTTGCCATTCAGGGTATTCCCCTTGCCAAGACTCAAGATGCTAGTCCTCTGCATTTTTTCAAAGAAGGCATCAAGACTCCCAAAGATCTTTTCTCTAGGTTTCCATGATTTTTAGATCTTGGGAAGATATGCAAGTTTAGAACTATCTTGCCCATTTAGATTGATACACTTTTGACTTATTGCTTTCTGTAATTCCAGTGCACTTAATTCATAAAGTGGGTATTTAGTCTATTAGACCTTGGTGGACTAATTGGAAGTGGTATCCTGCCACTCCTTTCACTAGTTACAAACCAAGTCTGAGTTATAGATGACTTTCTCCCCATCTTTTGATGGTGGATACACTCAATCAGAGATGACATTTACAATCTTCTCTTTCTCAATGGAGAAAGTACTCTAACACTATTTGCAATGCTATTAAAGAACCCAAGATTGCCCATTTTTCTTGGTGCTTGGCCTTTCAAGGTCTCCCTCTTGGGCCTTAGCTCAAGCATATTGGAGTTTCGGATCCTAGATGTCCATTTTGTGGACAACCAATGTCTTTCTTGCATAGTTTGTATTTTTGTAGATGTGTTCAAAATTATTGGCACTGGATTCATGATTTCTTTAAGCCATTCCAGCCTAAACCCTTTTCTTGGCACATGGTTATTTTGGCTAATTGCACCAGGATCCCTTAGAAATTTCCCCAGATTTGGCATACCTTCAAGATTGAGATTTTCTTCATTCTGTGGAAAGATAGAAATGCAAACAAAGTGGCATTGGAGGTGGCCTACCTGCAAGAGCTACTTAATCACTAGGGCAATGCTCCTTGTACTATTGCTAGGGTTCCTCCTAATGCCTCAGTTGATACCTCAATTCCTAGAGGCCGTTGTTAGTGGCACAACTCTTTAGGTTGCTACTCGCATACCCTATGCACCCAAGCTACTTGCCACTACTCTGCCAATGGTGATGATGATGGATGGAGGCACCACTCAGTTTCCCTACCCTATAGTGGCACTAGCTAGTCCCTTGCTCCTCCTCTTGGTGCTCGATGGGTGGTCTGTGGGAAATGGCCATTTCGACTAGAAATGGCAATCTCACCTCTACGGCTAGATATGAAAGATGATGATGAAGGCATTGATGTTGTTGATGCTACTGTTGATGGCTGGACTGCTCTAATCCACCTTCCAATTCCAAAGATGATTGGAGTTTCCATGGTCATGATGAACCACCTCCCTCAGTAGGCACTGCTTTAGCTGCCTGAGGTTGCTTTATATTTTTTTTGATGAATAGTTTATGATTCCAACTTCAGCCATGTAAACTCTCATGGGATGATCTTGTATCCCCCAGCCCTTTTTTTGGAATTGTAATCATTTTATATTAACTTTTGATAGAAAAGAACTATTCATCAAACAAATATCTTTCAATGTATACAATAGTTAAGATATCTGCACAGTATCAAAGCCTAAAGTAGGCACTTTGCTACACCAACAAAATAAATCTTCAAAATTTAGAAGGAAAAAAAAAAACATGTAAGTGGCTTTGGTAGGTTTGTAGGCTTGAGTGAAGAAGGAACTCCAAATTTATGTCGTATATTTATACATTTAGACATATTTTTCAAATAGAATTTAAAGATTTTTTAAACTCATACTTATGTCCTATATTTATACATTTAGACACATTGATGAAATAATAAAAAATTAATTATCTTTAAATCTATTGGCTGAGAACAAAAAAATACATAAATTTATAGTTGTTTGATTTAGTAGATATTTTTGAAAGTCTAAAACCTTAAAATCTCCTTCTAATCTTAAAATTTCCATAATTGTCCTTGCTATACTTAGTCAAATGTGCACATAGTAAATCAGTCCATGAAAATTTCATCCACAAAAAATTTCTCCGAATTGCACCTAGATTTCTAATAGCAATTCATGAAAAATTCTATCAATTTTCACAGAAATCCATGAAATATTAACAACAATTTCAAAAAAAAAAAATCTTTACCTCTTCTCATCAGGTTCTATGCAAATCACAGATGATATATAACCAATGTGTACTCTCTGAAGGAAACTTCTATATGCACATCTTACAACCACTACATTCCATTAATCCTTAGCCATTTTCCAAACAACTTTAGCAACTTAGATATGTGGAAGCAACTACATATCATGAATAGCCTATTGTAGAGGTCTCATTCTGGCACATGTCTTCTTATGATGTTGTCAATTGTGAAAAGGGACTTGGTCGACTGGTGAAGTTGAATGACTCACAAAGACCCCACCAAGGATCAAGTCTTGCTGAGTGTAAGGCTTGAAGACATTATAAGGGATGCGGCTGGGATCGTGCCCTAGGAAAATTTGGTAGTGTGGTTGCTTCTTAGTCCTTGGCTCTTAGCCGAAGAGGTTCAAACATTTTTTTAAGATTCATCAATTTTTTTCCAATTTTTTTGTTGTTTTTTACTACAAACTATGTAGATCATGAAGATCAGTCAATTGTACAGTTTGTAGGGAGGATAGTGAAAAAGGTTTGTACACGTATGTAATCAGTGCACCTACCATATAAAGATGTGGATGACATGCACCCTCTTTTGAGATTTGCATTTTGACTTGAGAGCATATTTACATTATTCAAATTTATTATCATTATTCTAATATATTATATAAATACTAACACAAATATAGTATTATATATAATATTTAAACTAAATAAATTATACTATTATGCTATATTATTATATTTATGGTGTAAATTCTTAGATTTTTTTTCAAAATAATATTATTGTTAAAGTTATAGTATATATTATATAATTTTAATAACTTAACAATTTTTAAAAAAATCATATATTATGGTTAAATTTAATGGGTATTACTTAAAATTTAATAATCTTTAACATATTCATATTTCTTAATTAAACTTTTCATTCTAATATGAATATTGCTGAATGTTTAATATTTTTTATATTTCTTTAACTCTTGCTCTTTATCAATCTTCTACTATCTTCCTTTCTACTTCCAATTTAATTTCCACTCATCATTTGTATCTAAACATGTATTCCCACTCCTCCCTCCCCCTCTCTCTCTCCCCTTCAACCCTCCCCCTCACCCACTCTCACTCTTCTCTCCCTCTATCTCCTTATTTATCCCTCTCTCCTATTACAAACATAAAGAAAGTTTGTTGGTCATGCTTGAAAGTTTCTAACAATTGAAAGTCTCTATTCCAAGCATCCTTACAAGTTTAAGGACATTTTATTTAAGAAAAATGGACATCATTTTCTCAACAATCTACTAATTAACCTTATCTACTAAATGCATACAAAAAAGATAAATTTTTTGTTATGATTCAACCACAGACAAAAATAAAAATTACATGCAAGTAAAAGCACAAACCTATGTCACCTTTTATAAAGGAAAATGATATCAGAATTTAAACTCTTCAACTTTAATGACATAAAACTGGCATTTGTGTTTAGAATTTGAAGCTGATGTAAACTAATGAAATGTGTAAAATTGGATCAAGTTTATGTCTATAGTTTCTTTTTTAAAAATTTGAGAGAAAATTTTATTTATTTTTGAAATTTTAAAGTCTATTTTAAATTTTTTTTAAATGCTAAAAATATAGAGTTTTTTTCTTGTCAAACAAATATATGTAAATGATCATATTTTGGTCTTATAATGGAATATGTTAGAGTTGACATGTATACATAGTGCACCAAAAAAGAAAAACTGAAATTTGGCCAATATTTTTCAAGTTATAATTGGTCAAAGTCAAAGTTATCAGAAATTGATAGTTGTTTTCTCCTATCCAACTTTTTTCATCAACTCTACATATTTTTTAAAACAAATTACATATTCTTGAAGAAGACTCTCTCCTCTAGTGTAGCATTAAAAAATAATAATTTTTGAACATGATTTACTATATTTTTCCTATTTTTGAATAGACATCTTCCTGAATCTTAAAATACCTACTTGTAATATTTTCAAATTACAACATATTATCCATAAGAAAAAAAATAAAAAAATTATATGATCATAATCTTGACTCTGAGACCTGTAGAAGTATATTTTTAGATTTTAAAAAACAATCATTTTAGTAGGTCAAATTGGCATTCAAAGTGAGATGTTTAGAGAAGTTCTTAGTTATGCTTGTGTGGCTACCACTTAGGATGCCACATAGATAGTTACGACTAAAATGCTTTCGACCATAACCCTTTTGGCCAAAAGGATTTTGACCGTAATCCCCATTGGTCTATCAAACTACTAGCGGTTAATTTGGTTGTTTCATATAAAATAATTTTTTTTTTTTTTTTTTAATAATAAATATAGAAAATAGTGAAAAATAAAAGAGAATTTTTGGAAGACAATGATTTTTGAAGCCATTTTTAGCAACTATTTCCTAGATTTAATCAAAACTGCAAATGATCAAATATTTTTAAGGTGTTTTCTCCCTTCTACTTATTTTTATGTATTCTATATTGAAGCATTAGCTAGTATTTAGTGAAATCTAAATTAAATTTTTTGTTTTTGTAGATTAAAGTATTCAATGGGTAATAAAAGGAAAGGATCAAGGAAATATGATAGAATAAGAGATGAAAAAATTAAAGGTCATACAAAAAGTAACCAAAACCAACGTACTAAAATTTCTGAAGAGGATGAGATTCATGAAGAGAATTAAAGTAATGAAGAGGAATAAATTGGAACTTCTAATGATAAAAAAAACTTAGAAGGCAAAGAAAATTTGATAGATTTGGATGAGGAAGTACTTTTTAACCAAATTTCATCTAAGGATATGATAAATGATAATAGCATTAGAAAGCATTTTCAAAACATGTGGGATAAATATTTCAAAGATAAAAGTATGTTTGGATAGGCACAATTATTTGTCAAGTTATTTAAGAGAAAAGATATGAGACCTATTTTGGAGTTGTTGGGTGTTGATAATAGGAAAAACCATCTGCATAATATTAGTAAAACAACAGTTGAAAACTTGCAAAATGCTTATAACAAAATTGACAACACAACTCAAGGAGGTGATTTGAGTAATGCACGTAGAGCATTGATGACTACAATATCTAGTAGAAAATTGACACAGAGAAAATAAGTACATGTAATTTCTGATGCACTACATATATCTAGAAGAACTATTTAGAAATACATCAAGAAGAGAAATATGCTACATGATAACATTGAGAATAATTGCGTGAATATTTGTAGAGTTCCTCAAAAAGACAGAATTTTTGAAGATGTAAAAAGACATGTTATTGAATTTTGGACCACATGTTCTTGTGTTTCTTCCAATAGATTTCATATTATACAAATTAAAGATCAAGAGATAGGGGCCAAAATTGAACATCCAAAACATTTCATAGCTATAAGTCAAAGTGAATTATTTCAAAAATTCAAGAAAGAATTTTCAAATGTCAAAATATGTTAGAGAATGTTTGATAGTTTGCATCCTTCCTTTGTACACATAAATAAGATGCGTGAAACTTGTTGTTATTGAAATCATGTTAAATTTGGTCTACACTTGCAATCATGTAGAAAATTATTGTAGTACTTGATCCTAATTTGGCCATCCCTAGCAGTATAACACAATTTGCAAAGTCCATATTATGTGATAAATTAGAAGATTTGGATGAGTTCAAAGTGTAATGCATCAAAAATTAGTGTGAAGATTGTGGATATTTATACAAATTTTCAATGCAAATTGAGAATATTAATGAATCGACAATAGTTTCATGGATGAGACATGAATATGAGACATACAAAAATAAGACAAGAGATGAAACCAAAAAAAATGTATTGAAGGAGAGTGAATTGTATTATGATGAGTTTATGACCAAGATTCGTCCATTGATATATCCATATATCCAACATTGTCATGGTGCATGATGAAAAGCTAAATAGTTTCATGATTCAAAAAAATGTTTTCCACCTACTTGTATACTTTTAGTTGTAGATTTTTCTAAGAATTATACATTTGCACCTCAAACAAAGCTTCAAAGGGAATATTTTCATTCTGAAAAAGTTGCAATATTTGTGCAAGTTACCTATAGACATGCACAATTTGAGGTGGATGAGATAGAAAGGTTGGATGAAAATGAACGCATCATTACCAAAGAGGTTCATTTCTATATTAGTGATGATAGAGTTCATGATAGGAGTTATGTGGCTCATTGTTTTGTAATGTTCTTTGAAGATCTTATAAATTGTGGAATAAATGTTTTAGAGCACTGGATTTTGTTTGATGGATGTGTTGGTTAGTATACATGAACTTACACATTTATTTAACTTTATTTTAACTCATATTTATTTGGACATGCCTATTTCAATTTGATACATGTACACAGATAATGGTTTCTACTTATTATTTCATATTTAGAGGATAATTCAAATCTACAAAAGCATTTAATTGGTTAGCAATGCAACATGCTAGAACCAATGTTAGGTTTTTATAGAATTTCTTTGAAAGTTGAAATGCAAAAGGGTCTGGGTAGACTTTTAGAGAGATTCAGACCCATAGAAACTCTTGCACCCATTAATAAATGGGCAATGGTGAGTCCAAACCTATTGATTATGCCAAGAGGTCCAGAGATGGTTGTTGCAAGCCAGAGTGTTCATGATGACACAATCAGGACATAGATTTATTTGAGCATTGCCACCATTGCTATACAGTTGCCGGAGATTTCTTTTGATTGATGTGGTAGATATATGTTACGGTCTTGAGGTACCATTCCCATGGTTGTATCGTCTAACATAGGTGTTGATGATGCATATGAGGTAGTAGACTTACCTTCTCCACTAGAGGTTTCTACAGTCTCAGATGTGGATGCGTTGCATTTTTTTATGGAATTTCTTTGTAGTAGACTTACCTTCTCTATTTAATGTTTTTGACTCATGTAATTAAAATTAAATTTAGGGTAGAAATTAGATTTTTAGTTTTCATTAGTCTATATATCTCTTGATTATATACGTCTATATGTGTGTCTATGTATATACCATTTCTCTTTCTATGTATATGTGTTCATGTGTGTATAGGTGTGTATATGTGAGTCTATATATACATCTCTCTCTCTCTCTCTCTCTCTCTCTCTCTCTCTCTCTCTCTCTCTCTCTCTCTCTCTCTCTCTCTATGTCTATCCTAAACCCTAACTATCCTCTTTCTTGAGCTCCATGTCATGTCTCTACCCCTCCTCTTTTGTATGCCCTCTTCCCCTTATCCCTTTCCCATGAGGTTGCCAAAAAGGATGAGAAGTTGAGAGAGAAAATATAATTGCATAAGTACCCTCTATTACACTAAACCCCCCACCTCTCTCTCTCCCTCACTCAGGCATGTACACACACAAAAACATACATTAATTATTCTCTCCCATACCATCTCTCACACATATCCCCATGTAATTACCCTCTCCTCTTCTATCCTCCATCACCATCTCTCTCAATTCTAAGTTCTAGGAATCCTCTATCTTTCTAGCTCTATGTCTTCTCTTGTCTCTTATTAACCTAGCATAAGAGTTATTGTGACCTCTCACCATCTCTTGGATCCTATTTTCCATTTATTTCTACCACATGTTGGTCACCCTCTCCCCCTTCTCCCACTCTATCTTACAAGTTCCACATGTTGGAAAAATATCTAGAGCTCGCATTGAGATTCATGAGAATAGCTTAACTACCTCCTATGTACTATAAGTTGAGTGGTTGTATCAATTATTGACAAATTTATACTTTGGTGCAATATACCCCAATCTAAGAAGTGGTGTTAGAGCGTAGTCACATCTTCAAATCCTTAGACCTTTGAGTAATGTCGAGGGGAAGATTTTTGGAAAGATGTCTAGGGCTCCCCTCTGAATTTGTGACAAGAACTTAATCAAATTAATCACCTCCTATTTTATAAGTTACAAGTTGCTAAAAAATGGCGAGCATGATTAGTGGTCACGGAAGCTTTCAAAATTTGAATTTTGAAAAGGGCGGCATACATCTGGATCGTCAGAATCATATCCCTAGACTAGAGCACGACACACAAAAGGAGGATGGTCAAGGTTTATGTATAGGAGGTCCATCATAAAATGTTGATGGGGACCCAGATTCTACCCCCAAGGAAGTGGACAATATTCCTTTGGGTCCCAAAGGTGGTTAGCCAGCTAAATGGTCTTCCCTTTTTGGAATCAAGCCCTCATGTAAGTCTTCTTTCTTGCCTATTAAGATTCGTCTAGAGTCAGAGAAAAGTTATTTTTCCATTTCCATCCCGGATGAAATCATGGATCACAGCATTCGATCTATGGCTTCTACCTTGATTGGAAAATTTCTAGGACCTAGGCTAAATATTGATGTTGTGAGGAAAGTTATTAAGAAGAAATGGGCTCTTAAGGGTCAAGTTTCAGTCACGGCCATGGCCAAGGGATTTTTTTCTTTTAAGTTCACTTGCATGGAAGATCTATCTTCCATCCTTAGTGAAGGCCAATGGGCTATTGGTCACTCCACTTTGGTCCTCTAGAAGTGGGCTTCCAAGCTGAATCTGAACAATTCTTTTTTGTTCAAGCCCCTATTTGGGTTAGATTACCTGAATTTCCCTTAGAATACTAGAACAAAGATGTGTTTGTTGGACTAGCAAGGTCCTTTGGAAAACTTCTATCTATTGATCCTATCACTGCCTCCAAAAGATGCCTCAACTATACATGCATTTGCATAAGGGTTAGAGAGGGATCAGACATGCCAAAAATTGCGTCTTTCCACTCAAAACTTGGGGTGCATGCTCAAAAATTGATCTATGAAACTATGCCTTTTTCCTTTTTCCTTTGTTGGAAGGCTGGTCATAAAGTGAACTAGTCCCCAAAGGCTGTGAAATAGAATAGTCAAAAAATTTAGGATCCTGCTAACTTGGTCAAAACAAATCAAATCTCCAAATCCTCTGGAACCTCTATTAAGGGAAGGAAGAAACTAATTTGGAGATGTAAATCTACTAAGAATACTGAGAATTAGGATGGTAAGGAGGCTAAGAGTATCTGAACTAGGCAAGATGGAGCCCAAGGTGATAAGAGTGATAACTGCCCTTCCCACCCTATCTCAATTTCTTAGGTTAGCCTCCATGGTAATGCTCCAAATGAGCCTTTGAAGGATGGCCCAATAGTTGTGGCCATAGTTGTGGCAGAAGATAATGTGACACCTGAGATGGAGTAGATTGCTAGAAGGTAGGAGATCCCTAGGATGGAGAATCCAATGATCTTTGACCCAGATCTCCCAAATGAGGTTATCAGTATAGGGCCTGATTAGGTGGGAAGTCTTGGTTCTTTGATGAACAAGGCTATATCTAAAGACTTGGGGACTAAGATCATAAAGTTTATAAACAACTCTTCCCTAGAGAAGATATCCCAATGGGAAGAGTGGGTTGATAGCTATTCTCAAGATAGTAACAATAATTGGATTTTGGTTAAGAAAAAGAAGAAAAATTGTGATCATCATCCTCTGTCACCAGCGACAACTAGAAGTAGAGTTAAGCCTAATATTGGGAGTTTAATCAAATCTCTAGGAACAAAAAAAATGAATTAGTTACCGTAGGAAGAGGCCAAAAGGAACTCGGCAGACGAAAGTCAGAGAACCATCAAGGAATACTTTGGTAAGAAATGAAGATCATCTCTTCGAATATAAGGGGCCTTAATGGGGCTCACAAATAGGAGTTAGTTAGGAATATGATTAGAGACCAAAGACCAGAATTTTTACTAATTCAAGAAACCAAAATGAGAAAAGAAGTGGTTGGCAAGATTTCTTTCAACAAAAACATAAGTTGTGAGGCCACAGACTCAAAGGGAGCTACAAGTGGGGTGATGATCCTCTATAATAGCAAGGCTTATCAAGCTTCTACTATCTATAATGGTAGTAATGCCCTCCTATGTAAGATGTCCCACAATTATAGTAATGAATCTTGGTTTATTTTAAACCTTTATGGTCCCAATTCCAAAAGGGAGAGAGAGGACTTTTGGGCTAAGATCATAGAGGTTATCAACTTCAACAACATAAAAAAAGGAATTATAATGGGGGATTTCAATTCCTCCCTAACTAATGATGACAAAAGTGGAGGGAATGCCCTGGATCAGGAGAGTAAGTTAGACTTTTCAAAATTCACTAACAATTTGGCTTTAATGGATGTTGATCTAATAGGGGGCAGGTTCAACTAGTCCAACATGAGAGTTGGGAGGGAGTGTATCCAGGACCATCTTGATAGAGCCCTTATTTACCCTATTTGGCTGCAAACTCACTCTTGCAGGCTTTCTCTTCTCCCAAGATTGGGATCGGACCATTCCCCCATCTCTCTCTCAATTTGTCCCTTTTCTTTCAAAAGACCCTTCCCTTTCCATTTTGAGAAAATGTGGATTTCTCATCTAGCTTTGCAAGCCAAGATTTCTTCATGGTGGAGGGTACTAAAATGTTTAGTGTGGCCCAAAAATTGAAGAATGTGAAAAGAACAATTAAAATATGGAACAAAATGAACTTTGGCCATATTTTCTAGGAAAACAATGAGAGGACTGATCAACTTTGCACCATCCAAGAAGTGATACAACAAGATGGATATAATGATAAGAACTAGTTGGAGGAAAGGTCTATTCTCTCAAACCTTCATAAAATCATTAGCAGGGAAGAACACTTTTGGAAGTAGAGATCAAGAGTAAATTGGCTTAAAGAAGGTGATCGAAACTCTAGATTTTTCCACTTAACCACCTTAAAACATAGGGTTGTTAAAAGGATTTCTAGCATTAGGAAAGGGCAGGATTTGTTATCTAAGGACAATGAGATAGCAGATGAAGCAATGCAATTTTTTTCTACTCTCCTCACTAAGGATCTCACTCTCTCAAGGCTCGATCAAGAGGATATTCTATTTGCCATTCCTACTATTCTGCAAGCCCATCATAACTCTATGCTGAAAGTTATATCTACCTCAGAGGAAAATTTTCAAGCTATCACTTCTCTTTTGGGTGATAAGGCCCCCTGGCTCAGATGGTTTCCCAACATTCTTTTTCCATGTCTACTGGGAAGTGGTCAAAGGGGACATTGTGAAGGCTGTGCAAGAATTCTTTGAGGCCAGAAACCTTTTGAACAAACTCAATGCTAATTTTTTTGTCCTCATTCTGAAATCCCTGGGGGAAGATTCGATGGACAAGTTTAGGCCCATTAGCCTTCGTAACTCCTAGAAAATCATTTCCAAGGTTCTAACTACTAGTCTCCTTAGAGTTCTTCACCTAATTATCTCCCCTTAGAAAACTGGGTTTGTTCTAGGGAGATAGATTTTAGATTCTATTATCATGGTGCACGAGGTGATTCATTCTCTTGAAGTTGGGAAGAGGGAAGGTTTCTTGCTCAAGCTTGATATATCTAAAGCTTATGATAGGGTGGATTGGAATTTCTTGATGGTGGTCCTCCAAGCTTTTGGCTTTGACTCCCAACTTTATAAACTCATCTCTCAGCTCATTTCTTCCCCTTCCTTATATGTTTTCATTAATGGTTCCCCTTATAATTTCTTTTTCACTTCAAGAGGGTTGAGACAGGGTGATCCCCTATCCCCTATTCTCTTCATCATTTTGGCTAACTCTTTGGGAAGACTTATTTTAAGAAAAAGATAGGACTAGAGCTTGCAATGTCTCAAGCCTTTGTCTCATCATCTTTCTTTTACCCAACAACAATTTGTGGATGATAGTATTCTGGGGGGTGAGGCCATGGTCTAAGAGGCCAGAGAGTTCAAGGGTTTGCTCAATACTTATACTAGGGGGTTTGGCTAAGCTATCAACTGGCACAAGAGTTCTATTTACTTTATCAACACTTTGCTTGAGAGAAAAAGGAAAATTTCTCGTATATTAGGAAGTGGTATTGGAACTCTCCTTGTAAGTTATCTTGGTATGCCTCTAGGTTCCAAACTTCCAGAATATTTGTGGAATAGCATCACAGATAGATTCAACAAGAAACTTGTGAGCTGGAAAGGTGCATCTCTCAGCCAAGTAGGAAAATGCACTTTGGTAAAATCCATTTTCCAAAACCTCCCCACTTATGCTTTAAGTCTCTTCGGGATCCTAGTTAAGGAAGCTGATAGAATGGAGAAGATTTAGAGGGACTTCCTCTAGATAGGGGTTGAAGAGCATAAAAGATATCATTTAGTTTCCTAGGACCATGTTTGCCTTCCCAAATGTTATGGAGGCCTTGGTATTAGAAAAATCAGATATCTTAACAATGCCCTTCTAGCCAAACAAATCTAGTGCATCTTTCAGAGTACAAGAGAATGGAAGGAAATCATGACTGAAAATTATCTAAGACTACAGTTGCTTAGCCTTTTGCTTCATGAGGCTGATGTCCCTCAAGGATCTTACATATGGAATGGGATCTGAAAGGATATGACATTGGCTAAGTTCAAGGAAAAATGGAAAGTTGGAAAAGGAACAAAAATCTTGTTTTGGTAGGACGACTAGACAAGCTAGGGACCTCTCATTGAATACCCTAATTATGGTAGATGGGCAGGGCAATGCATAAGAAAATCAGATCTAAAAGTCAGTGATTATAGAATAGGTAATGGATGGTAGGACTTTTCTTTGATTTCCCTGGGTCTTAATCCCCTGATGATTACTCTAAATTCTATTAGAATAAATAATAGGGAGGATGAATTCATTTGGGGAGGTAACTCGAATGGCCATTACTCTGTTGCCTCTGGATGCTTTTCTTTGTGGGATAGAATGGAGAAACCCATTCAGGAAAAAGCATAGATCCCTGGTCTTACCCCTAAAATAAATATATTTTTCTAGCTCTTGCTCCAAGACAAGGTCCTTACTCTGGATAATATTGTGAAACATGGTCAGATTATCCCCAACAGATGTAGCCTATGCATGTAGGCTTTGGAAATGGTCAATCATTTATTTATCCATTGTTCCTATTCCTCTTATATTTGGAACCTCCTTACTAGGGGCTTTGGGATCAGTTGGTGCCCTCCAGCCAACATTGAAGATTTCTTCAACAAATGGAGAAGATCACATAATGACTTAATCTCTCAATTAATTGGCTCTGGATCCCTTCCACATTTCTATTGAGGTATTTGGAAAGAGTAGAATAACTAAATCTTCAAAGACAAGGAAGCCCCTGAGTTTATCATTACGAAGAAAATTGAAGGCCTAATGAAGGAGAACTTTTCCACCACCAAGGAAGGTAACATTAAGGAAGGAGGGAACAAAAAATAGAGGAAAATGGAAAGGGATAGGAAAAGACAAGAGGCCAGGTGGTCTTTTCCCCTTGAAAATTGGTTCAAGACCAATTTTGATGGGGCAGCTAAAGGGAACCCAAGTCTTGTGGGCAGTGGAGGCATCATCAGGAACAACCATGGGGGAGGAGTTGCAACTTTTTCCTACCTATTCAGACATCAAATAAATCATTTTGTTGAAGCCAATGCTACTAGTCACATTGTTAAGTTGGCCCTAGCTTCTAGGATTGAGAATCTATGGCTGGAGGGGGACTCATTAACATCATTAATTGTCTCAATGGTCACGCTAAGCCCTCATAGACCATTATGAATATAATAGAGGATTTAAAGTCTAACTTGAGCAAGTTCAACAAGAACTATATCAATCACATGTATAGGGAGGCTAATTTGGCTACTGACTAGTTTGCCAATGTAGCGGTCACCAATAATGTGGAGATCACATGGCACGTTGGCGACATCTTTTCGGTAGAATTAAATAATTTTCTATTGCAAGATCCCATTCAAGGAAGTATCAGAAGTATCTAAAATAAATGATGGAAAGATTTTCAAGATTGCACATAGGAGGGAGAGTTTTTAAAACTTATGCAAACTCTTTTTTCATAATAGCGTGTACATACGACACATTTTATGGGCTGTTTTGAATACTACCATTAATACTGGTATTTTTGAAAATATATTTTAGTTTTGCAATTTGAAGAAGGCTAAGGTTTGTAAGAAATTAGTGAGCAGGTGGTAGCTATCAGCATTAGAGGAAACCATTGTGGGAGAGAGAAATAGGAGGGAGCCATTAAGAGAGGCAGGGAACTAGAATGAGAAACTAAAGGGTTGGCACAAACTAGAAAAGGGTAGGATTTATCGATTCTTGGAGAAGCTCCATGGTTTTGATGTAGGGATAACCAAGGTTATGGTGGATTCCTAGAAAAATGGGAGAGTCAAAATTGATGGAGTATCCCACCAAGTCAATGTGGAATTGATAGCCTGGGTTGCCAAAATCCCTCTAGTAGGGACCAATTTTTGTAGAGAAAAGAAAATGTTGATAAATGTTGTCAAAGTTTTTGCCAAGGATGAAAAGGAGCTAAATAAGCTTATCAAGCTAGAGACATACTATAAGATGGAGTCAATCAAAAAGCTATGGAGGTATGTTCTCAGGATCATCATTGAGTATATTTCCCCAAACCCTAGATTTGACAAGATAAGAACACATCATTTTGTCTTGCTTAATCACTTTAGGCATAAAAATCAAAATTTCTTTTCCTTATTACCTTTTCACCTCCATGAGCAAGGCTATCAAGGGTTTCAAGAAAAAACCCATCACAAATCCTACCCTTCATGATGGATTACTCCTTCTAGTTTATGAGTATTTGAAGACTCAAACCAAGGGAAAATCCCTTGGCGATGGTGGGTGTGCGTCCGAGGAAATTGGGAGCTTATACTCTGAGGAAATGTAGAGCATAAAGTCAAAGGAAGAGGAGTCCAACTCTAAAGAAGAAAGGAAACCCTCTACCTGCATCCCTTACAAGAAAAGTCCAAGAGGTTTACCCCTCATTCCCCCTAAGCCTGAGGCTCAAGAGGTGGAAGAGGATAGTGAGGATGAAGAGGACACTAATTTGGAGGAAGAGGAGAAGGAAGAGGGCAATGAGAAGGAGGAAAAGAAGGGGAGGGATAGTGAAAAGGAGGAGGAGGATTCTATCGACATGTCAGGGAATCTTAAGAAAAGGAAAGCTAAAGAGGCCTTTGACACTAAAGACCAGATTCTTGAGATCCCCGACCCTGGCTCCACTTCTCCCCCAACTATTGACATTCTGGGAAAAGAAAGTGGGGAGGTGATAAGAAAAAATAGGAGGAGGTCCTGGAGGAATTTTAATTCGAATAAATCCATATTGGGGATTGTCAGGGAGCTTTTGAACATTCAAGTGATGGAGGATATTGAAAGCAAAACTCATTAAGATGATCTCATTGATCCTGGTCTGGTTGTGATTTCAGACAATGCTAGGGAAACTGGGCTTAACCTTTTGAACAATGCCAAGAATAGCATGATAGATAATTTCTAGTCTATCAAGTGGTTCTTCCATGAAATTGAAGAACTCAAGGAGAGAAAAAGCTAGGAAGGTGACCAAAATAGAGGCAATGACTAGGGGAACAATAAAGAGGATAGAAGACAAGATGGAAGCCAACTGCATATCAATGTCCAGGATCGTAGGGTTGACAAGGAGAAAAAAGTCACAAAGGTTGAAAAAAGAGTCCAAATGATGGAGTTCTTCCACAAGAACTTGGCAAATCAGGTGATTGCCACGTTGAATACCTTGAATGAAAATATTAATAGCCTGGGTGAACTAGGATTATCAAGGTCAACCTAGATAATGGCAGGCTAAGGGTTATTCGAAAGAGACCAAGGACTAGGTGGATGCTCAGAACCAGATCAGGTGGATGCTTAGAACTAGAACCAGGAGGATAAGGAAAATAGGAAGACCATAGAAGCTGTAAAATCCCTATAGGTTCTTGATAAAAAGAATTGATAGTTATGTTGTTGTTTCTTTCCTATTGCTGCTGGTTCTTTTTTGATCTAGTTTTTCTAGTTTTTTGTTCCTAGCCGAGGGCCGATTTTACAATTAGCTTTTGTTAAGATACTTTGTTTATGCTGGATTTTATTGAATACTTTGATTTTTGATATGCTATAAAACTTTTGGGTTTTAGGATCCTTGTAAAACCTATTTTACTTAATAAAAAAACTTAACCACCTCCTGTGTACCATAAGTTGTGTGGTTGTATCATGCATTGACAGATCGATCTTTTTGGTGCAATGGAAACCCCACTATATCACCCTTCCTCTCTCTCTCTCTCACACACATTGAATCATTATCATACCTATTTATCTTAAGAACTATTTATTCCTTTTCTTGTGATCTATCTCATGTCGCTTCCTCTTATTTTCTCTCACCCTCCCATCATATCTTCTCCCTAATTACCATGCCTCTCTCTCTCTCTCTCTCTCTCTCTCTCTCTCTCTCTCTCACACACACACACACACACACACACACACACACACACACACACACACACACACACACACACACACACACACACACACACACACAAAATCTCACTCTTCTACTCTCCTCACTCTCACCATATCATCCTCACTCTTTACACACTATGTCTTCTTCATGTCTCTCACCCCCAAATCATCCTGTTATAATCTCTTTTTCACATGCTTGTATGTAATTACTCTATATTTTTTTCCCTCTCTCCCCCTTCCATCATCCCCTTTTTCTATTATGAACCCTAACTATCCTCCTTACTGAGCACTCTCGTATCTCTAACTCTCCCCCTTGTCTCTCTGCCTCATCTCTCTCATCTCTCCCTTCTCTTTGTCTACCTAAGATTTTTTCCCTTCCTCCTATATGCTTCTCCCAACTCTCTCTCCTTTTATTATATCTTTCCCCTTATTTACCTTCCCCCCCCCCCCTCTCTCTCTCTCTCTCTCTCTCTCTCTCTCTCTCTCTCTCTCTCTCTCTCTCTCTCTCTCCCTCTCTCATATCTATTCACTCCTTATTAACGACTTATGGACTCTCTCCCCTCATGACTCTCAACATATCGCCCCCCCATCCCCTCTCTCTCTCTCTCTCTCACACACACACAAACACCTACACACACATATGTCCCTAAGGGTAGAGTTCAACTTAGTATGTAGTGTTAATTTTAATTTAGTAGGATTGGGATTAGGAAGGTGTATTTTTAGGAATCATAAGTTATTGGATTTGTGATAGTTGGTAAGATGGTTAAGTATATAATTAGTTTAACATGAGGGCTCAATTTGGCTTGATGTTTTTAGGAGACTTAGGGTTAGAAATTATTGATGCAATTTTAGGATTAGAGTTTAATTTAGTTTAATTTAAAGTTAGGTTTAATGTTATATTACAATTTGATTAAAGGTTAAAATTAAATTAAATTAAATGGACGTGAAGACATATGTATGTAAATTAAATATACACTATACATATGTATATTTTACATATCACATATTTACATCTCTCTCTCTCTCTCTCTCTCTCTCTCTCTCTCTCTCTCTCTCTCTCTCTCTCTCTCTCTCTCTCTCTTGGGGTTAGTATTATGGTTATGGATATGATTTATATTAGAATTTAGATAAAAGTAAGTGTTAGGATTAGGGTTCAACATTTAGGTTTATCATTTAAATTTTAAGTTTAAAATTAGGGTTTAACATTTATTATCACTATTAAGGTTAGGTTTTATTATTTATGTTATTTTACATAATTTTCTATTAGGGCTTACCATTTAGGATTATGGTTTCAAGTAGGATTTATAGTTTATCATTTAGAATGTACACTCATTATTTAGGATTAGGGTAAGGGTTAGGTTTTAGAATTTGGGTTTAAGATGTATATTTGTTTTGATTTTTATAAACTGAAAAAAATATATAATAATTTGTAACTATAGAGATATATAATAATGTGCTCTCATTGTAGAAGCCTCTCAGCTTAAAAATAAAAAATAGTTTAAAATAGAGATAACTAATAAATATCAAAATAATTATTAAAAGTGAAGTGAGATAAAATTGGTTAATAAAATTATTGAAAAGTTAAAAATTGAATAATCACTCAAGAAAACTAATTTTGCGGTGCTATCTAAAAACCAAGCATCTAAAGATCTTGCACCCGTTGAAAAAATCTCAGTAATGGTAGTTGGGGTCTCTATAATGAAGACTTGTAATTCATAAAAACAAACTAGAGACTGCCAAATTTTTTTTTTTTTTGTTTTTTGTTTTTTGATGAATAGTCCTTTTCAATTAATAAAATTTACTAAGATTACAATTCACAAAAAAGGGGCCCGGGGACACAGGATCACCCCGTGAATGAGTTCAAATGGTCGAAGCCGAAATAAACAACATGGCCTTGGCTACAAACTATAAACTATTCATCAAAAAAAACACTTTTAACAACCTCAAGCTGCCAAGGCAGTACCAGCAGAGGGAGGAGGATCATCTTTATCAAGAAATCCCCATGCATCAGTGGGATTGTGAGGCAGACTAGGAATAGTCCAGCCGTTAGCAGGATCTGGGATAGTCGCAGTCTTCACATCCTTCCTGTCTGGCTGTAGAGGAGAAATTGCCAAGGCCAATTGAGGAAACTTGCCAGAGTGTGCCCATCTAGGGGGAGGAGCTGAAGATCAGCCAGAAGCCCACCCAGAGGGGAGCCGTGGACCAACCAGAACCACCACGTGGTGGGGAAGCAAAGCGGCGCCTCCAACCGCCATGACCACCACTGGGAGAGCAGTGGCAGGGACCCTAGAAGCACAACATGTGTGAATGGTGGCCAAAGGACTGGCATTAGGAACAATGACCATGAGACAAGGAGACATCAACCGAGGCATCCAGAGGCACTTTGGCAATGGTGCACGGAGCATTGCCCCAATGATTTAACAATTCTTGTAAGTGTACAACCTCCAAGAAAACTTTACTAGCTTGCACTTGTATCTACATAATGAAATTGTTACAAATACATGTCTTAGTGTACATTGCAATGTTAACATCCAAAAAATTATGAGTGAATAAAACTGCATTCCTATGTTTCCATAGAGAAAACAAAATTTCCATCCTGAAAGTATGCCAAATCTGGGAGAACGTTTGAGGAAATCTAGGAGAATCACCCAGCAGGATCATGTGCCATGAAAAAGGTTCGGGCCTAAAAGGCTTGAAAAAATCATGAATCCAGTGCCAATAATTTTGAGCACGCTTGCAAAACAGAAAAATATGCAAAAAAGACTCAGGTTGGCCACAAAAGGGGCATCTAGGATCAGGAACCCCAATGTGCTTGAGCCAAGGCCCTAGGGGAAGACCTTGGAAGGCAAGGCACCAAGAAAAGTGTGCAATCTTAGGTTCTGTAATGGCACTCCAAATGGTGTCGAACTGTTTTCTCCGTTGAGAAAGCAAAGAATGCAAATGCCACCATTGATTAAGCGTGTCCACCATTGGAAGTTGGGGTGAAAGCCATCTGTATCCCATATTGGTCTTATAATTGGTAAATGGAGTGGCAAGAAACCACTTCCAATCATACCACCATGGATGAACAGACTGAATCCCCACTTTATGAAGTAAGTGCATAGGGATGGAAGACAATAGAAGGTCATAAGTCTGGCGATCGGCACGAACAAGGCGGTATTAAACTTGCATATCCTCCCATGACCTAAAATTCATGGTGACTCTTGAAAAAATGTCCTTGGTAGTGCGGATGCCACATTTAAAGAAACGCAAAGCACTGGCACCTTGAGTCTTGGCAAGAGGAGTACCCTGGAAGGCAAACAGGGGAGACCACCAAATGTTCTGTTGATTTAAGGACAGCCCATTGTGAAACTTATCACCAGCCCAACAAAGCCAAGGTTTAACAACTTCCCAAGCTTTCCAGATGCTCTTTATAACAAAAGAGCCCTATATGACCACTGGTTCATGCATAGTGAGAAGGGTCTGAAAACCAATCCGCTTCCATGCCAGTCTGTTAGCAGGGAAGCCTGAAGAAATGCAATGCCTAACAAGAATTTTCCAGGCTTCATCTCTAGAAATAGCTCTGCTAATCCATTTAGCACAGAGGGCAAGGCCCTGCTTCCAATTGGAAAGTAGGCTAAGACCCCCAGATTCCCTTGGGAGACAACAAAAATCCCAAGCAACTCTATGAAAACCATGATGGTTTGAACCAGAGGCCCAAAGAAAATATTTGAGCAAACATTCTAATTTGAGATAGGAAGCTTTGGAGGGAGCCCAACAAGAAGAATAATACACATGGGTGGAAGCCAAAATCTTAGAACAAATCTGGAATTTACCAGCAAGAGAATGCGGCCTAGTGATCCAACAATCAAGCTTTTTGCTAATCTTTGTAAGCACAACATTCCAAAATTTCATAGGGGAGGCCTGGAAAGCAAATGGAATGCCAAGAAAGTGGACGATTTCTCCATGAGTAACCCATTTTCATTGGAATTGACTGAGCCAAGGTGGAGCTGGTAAAAAGGACTATCGGTAGCAGAGCATTTTATGTCATTGAATGGCAGAGCCAGAGGCTTGACAAAAAGTGTCTAGACAATTTAAAGCATTTTTGATGTTTTCTTCATTTTCAAGAAGAGTAAGAAAAGAATCATCAAAAAAATGACCATTGACTAACTGGGAGGAAGAATCAGGCAAGGAAATGCCACAGACCAGTCCTGAAGACACAGAGTGAGCAAGTAAATAACCAAAACCTTCAGTAGCAAGGACATAAAGCGCTGGAGCTAGCAGACAACCTTGTCTGATGGAACAAAAAAGTCCAAAAGCTTCAGATTGAAAATTATTGATGGTGATGCCAGCATTAGCATCACCAAAGAATCTCCACAAATTGAAGGAAATTGGGACCAAAACCCAGAGCCTGAAGCATAGCCAAAATGAAAGGCCATTCAATGCGATCATAGGATTTAGTAAAATCTATCTTTAAAAAGATAGCCTACTGCTTGGACTTACGGGCCCATTCCATACCTTCCCAGACAGCAATGATGTTGTCAAGAATATACCTAGATTTGATGAAGCCAGTTTGTTCAGGCCGCACAATTAGAGGAAGCATATGGCGGATTTTGAGAGAGAGCACCTTAGCAATGATCTTATAAGACACATTTAGGAGGTTGATGGGCCTCCAGTTGCAGATGTCCTTAGGATCACCAGCTTTAGGTATGAATTTAATATTGCTTTTGCTTATGATCGCTCCTAAGCTTTTAAAATGGTATGCTTCAAGATAGACTTTATGCAGATCAGGACCAATTTGCTCCCAAAGATGTTTGTAAAATTCATAGGGAAATCCATCACACCCAGGGGATTTGTCATCCACCATGGAGTAAACTGCCTCTTTAAGGTCTCGGAGAGAAAGAAGTTGCTCACAGAAAGCACGTTGCTCAACCGTGAGGCAGTTTGGAGTAACAGTAATACACTTTCTAAGAGCCTCCTCCTGAGCAACCAAATGGCCCTGTAAAGCAAAGACATTCTCATAGTGAAGAACAAAAGCTTGCAGGATGTCAGGAAGACTGGAAAGAACATCAATTCCCTGTTTTATCTTTTTAATCCCAACATTGGTATGACGGGCTCGGAGAGCCTAGAAGAAGTCCTTCGAGGCTTTGTTGCCAACCTCCAACCAGTGGAGACGGGCTTTGATTTGAGCTTCTCGGGCAGCATAGTTATCAGCAATTTGCTTCTCATGGCAAAGCTTGGCAAGCTGAATTTGTAGATCCACATCAAAGGGGTTGAAGTTGAGTGCTTCAGAGGCTTTTTTGAGGGCAAGGGTGTTGGCTTCATAAGACCGTTTTTTGAAAATTTCCAGCTGACGCCTATAGATGCGCAAAAATTGAGCCATTCAAGTAATGGCATCATTCCACCATTGAATCTAACCTCGATGGGAATATGGACGTGGTTCCAAATTCTAGACACGTTGTATGTGGGAGATGGTGGAAGCATGCAATAGCACAGACGTGTTGAGGAAGAATTGAGACTTGGCCACTTTGGGGACAACTATTTGCCAAAAAATGCCAAAATAAATGGGATAGTGGTATGATAATGTCACATCTGTCAGGGGAATGACAGGTAGATCACAATCTTTAGAAAAGGAAAAAAAAGATTGCACCAAGATCATAGCATGATCAAGACATTTCAATATGTGGTTAGGACTGGCTCAAAAATTGGACCAAGTGTGCCAAGCCCCACTATCATGACGACATCTAGTATTGGGATAAAAAAGGCCCAATTTATGATGCATGTAAAACTAGGCTTCTCTTTCCCCAGCTATCCAACGAAAAGGCAAAATGCCATCTTTGTTAGAGGCCACTTCAACCATATTGAAATCCCCACACATGACTCAAGTAGCTAGCGGCAAGTTGTCAGCAAGTCAAACCCACATTTGTGCCCTTTCCACAACATCACTGGAGGCATAAACATTAATGACTCCAAAAGAATGATTGTTAATGGAAAGAAAAAGCTAAATAATACGGTGTGTGGGGTCAAAACTATGCGAGATAATAGCAAAATGAAGGCGAGGTGACATGAGAGTAACTACACCACCTCGGCTAGCTTCATGCTGAGAAGAAAACATGACGCTATCCTGCCAAATGATGTGGCATGCAGCAGAAAGCATGAAACCAGAAATCTTAACTTCTTGCACGCAAAGAAAATCTAAATTCCCAAGTCTATGACGGATATCCCGGACATAGAACTTTCTAGGAAGGTCTATAAGACCTCGAACATTCCAAGAGAGGAAGTTCATGAGAACTCTTCCATATCATCCTCATCCTCCAGAGAGGAGTAACTATTTTGCAAAAAGGTAGAAATTGGGTGGAAGTCAGACGGGAAATCCTCTAGACTTATAGCCTACTGTTTTACCCTTGATATCTTTGCACATCCAAGAGGACTGCAAGAACCCCTTGTTGTTGGTGGTACTATGGAAGAGACTGCAAGAGGAGAACAAGCCCCAGCCAAGGACAAGGCCCTGGCGACCGCCTTAATCCCCTGCGAACTAGTAGGGTTTGAAACCTTTGAAACTGGAACAAGTGTAATGGAAGCCGCTAGCATCTCCACGCTAGTAGGTGCTGACACTTCAGTGGAAGTAGGAGAAATCGCAGTAACTGCTGCATAGGATGGCTTGGGGGCCAAAGGATTCAAGGTAGGCTTGCCCTTGCCCAATAGTAACCCATTCTTCTTTTTTTCCTTCAACCTGGTTGACAAGTGTCACTTTAGGCTGGGGTTTGATCCTAGGTGTAGCCAAAGGCCAATCCCTGATCTTGTGTTCTGTAGACTAGAACCTATAATAGGTGTTAGGTAAGTTCAAGTAAAGCACCTTCTGCGAGAAGGTTTGAGTACCAATCTTGATTTTCACAGAATCATTGAGATCTTCAGAAAGATCAACCTCAGTGCAAACATGCCACTGAGGGCGAGCATTAAAAAATTTCTCTGGCTCCTTGGTAACAACTTTGCTAAGGGCTTGGGCAATAGACTCAATAAAAGGCCAACAGGGCAAGGATAGACCTAGGAATTTGACCCAAACAAGAACCCTAAGCTTTTAATCATCCGAGACAGAGAAGTCTCGGGACCATTTCTAAAAAACAAGCAGAGAGGAATGCACAAAGCAAGGGCCATTGGTAAAAACCGCGTCTACTTGCGACGGGTTAGCAAAGCGAAAAAAAAAAAAAAACCTTTGGTAAGGTTTTGCACAGCATCATGGTGGACTCCATGAGGAGTCCAGCTCTTGTTGACCCATTCTCTGAGTATAGCTTCAAGGGGATTCCTACCAAAAAAATACCCTATCAAGGTATGTTGTTCTAACCAGTCACATGTAGCATCAAATTCTTGGAAAGGAAGGACAATATCAGGATTACCTCGTGGAAAACCTTTGGGGCAAATGAACCTGCTGAATTTTTTAGACAATTTTTCCCCAGTTTACTGTGACTTGATGCAGCACGACATCAAAATGACAAAATGCAATGAGATCATTAAATGTTTCAATTCCAAAAAATTAATAAATATCACTCATGAGCAACAATAATACTTCGGTAGTCGCACGGGCCACTAATTCATCTTTGAAATAGAAAAAAAAATGATGTCAAAATCATATGTTCCAAGATTGATGGGATGGTGGTTGTAACGATCTATGACACGCACCAAGAAATTTTGAGTGAAAGCCCTCAAATTTTTACTAGTGGTGTAATTTCGCTCACAAGTCATGGAAAATTGAAAATGGTGCTATCATGTCAGAAAGGGCCCACATAATCAATGCTCCTTCATCTAACTTTGTCATGAATAGAAACATAAATTTGTAGCACTTGTTAAAGAAATTTGTGCTCTGCCTTTGTGTGGTGCAAAGGATTAGGGTGGTGATCTAATTTTTTTCATTTTTGGGAACTAGATTTAGTATTGTTAATTTTTTGGATGGATGCAGGTCGTGAGTTTGAATAAACACAGTGGAATAGTTTGGTCTTTTGGGATGGATGCAGGTCATGGTTTTGAATGATGACGGTGAAAGAGACGCAAAGGGATGATGAAGCGGAACTTAAAAGAGGCGGTGGATCTGGCAGAGGGAACGTGGGGGTGGAGAGAGGAATCAACATGGTAGGTAACGATGTGGAGGAATTCTTTTCCATTTTGAAATGAATCGAGGCAATAAAGAAGGAGCTTAACTGTCACTTCGAAGCCTCCTTGGGAGTTGTCATTTGAGTGGAAGGATTTATGTAGTAGCAATGGGAATTGATCCGGCAACCTCATTCAGGCCTTTGCATCTGTGGAAAAGAATGCAAATTTCAAACAAGGGAAGCAGCTTAAAGATAAAGATGATAATAAGAAGGGATTTGTTTCTCTGAAGCAGAATAATAATGATAAGGAGGCTATTGAGAGGTTGGATCTCTTTTGCATGTTAACACTACCTTTCACGCCATCCATAGAGTAACACTTGGTGTATCTAGAATTTGGAATAATGAATTAATTAAAGTCATTTATAAAACAAAAAGTACATATAATAATTTTTTTAAACAATAATGTCAATTTGAACAGCCAGCTCCATGTCAAGTTTTTTAAAATGCTAGATTGTTTACAATGAAATCTAGTCTCATTGTAGAAGTCTCTCGGCTTAATAATATAATATAAGTAATACTAGCTTATATATATATATATACACACACACACACACACACACACACACACTATGTCGAGAGTCATCCTTCTCGAGGCACCTATTTTAATTCAAATTCTATGATTTTTTTGGTAAGGATTTAAATAAAATAGGTGCCTCAAGAAATATACTCTTGAAATATATATATATATATATATATATATATATATATATATATATATATATATATATATATCAAAGCTAGTAGTAGTCGCCATGCACTATGGAAGACATTTTTTAAGAAATCTAGATGGTTATAGTTAGGAGCAAGTTATTTTTTTATTATTAAAAATAGTTGTATAAAGTCAGTATAAAATTATTCTTCAACATTTTATATTTTAATTCTATATATGATGTTTTATTTGCATAACTTTAGTTTTTGTAATTTCAAGGATTTTGGTACATAAAATGTTATAGTTAGGAGTAGAGTTATGGTTAGGGTTAGGGCTAGAGTTAGTGTTAACGTTATGATTAAAATTAGGATTATAGATAGAGTTAGGATTACAATTAGTGGTAAAGTTAGGGTTGCAATTAGAGTTAGAGTTAGAATTAGAGTTAGGGTTAGGGCTAGAGTTAGGGTTAGAATCAGGGTTAGGATTAGGGTTAGGGTCAGGGTTAGAGTTAGAATTACAGATAGAGTTAGAGTTTGATTAGGGTTAGGGTTAGGGTTAGGGTTAAGGTTAGGGTTAAAATTAGGGTTAGAGTTAGGGATATAATTAGGGTTACAATTAGGATTATGATTAGAATTAAGGTAAGAGTTAGAATTAGAGTCAAAGTTAGGGTTTGAGTTAGAGTTAGAAAAAGGGTTAGGATTAGAGTTAGAGTTAGAGTTAGAGTTAGATTTAGAGTTAGACTTAGGGTTAGAATTAGAGTTAGAGTTAGACTTAGGGTTAGAATTAGAGCTAGTATTAGGATTAGAATTAGAGCTAGGGTTAGAGTTAGAGTTAGAGTTAGAGTTATGGTGAGAGTTAAGGTTAAAATTAGGGTTAGCATTAAAGTTAGGGTTAGGTTTAGGATTAGATCTAGAGTTAGAGTTAGGGTTAGGGTTAGGGTTAGTGTTAGGGATAGAGATAGAATTAGGATTAGGGTTAGGGTTAGGATTAGAGTTAGAGTTAGAGTTAGGGTTAGAATTAGGGTTAGAGTTTGAGATAGAGTTACAATTAGAGCTAGAGTTATGGTTAGAATTAGAGTTAGTATTAGAGTTAGAATTAGAGTTAGGGTAAGAGTTAGGGTTAAAATTAGGGTTAGGGTTAAAGTTAGGGTTATAGTTAAAGTTTGGATTAGCATTAGGGTTAGGGCTACAATTAGAGTTAGAGTTAGAGCTAGAGTATGAGTAGAAGTTAAAGTTAGAGTTAGAGTTAGAGTTAGAGTTGGAGCTATTGTAAGAGTTAAAGTTACGGTTAAGGTTAGGGTTAGAGTTAAAGTTAGGGTTATGATTAGGGTTAGGGTTAGTATTAGAATTAGGGTTAAGTTTAAGATTATACATAGGGTTAGGGTTAGAGTTAGGAGTAGACTTCTAGAGTTAGAGTTAGGGTTATAGTTAGGGTTAGGGTTATAATTAGAGTTAAAGTTAGAGTTAGAGTCAGGGTCAGACTTAGGGTTTGGGTTAGGGTTAGAGTAAGGGTTTGAGATAGAGTTAGGGTTAGAGTTAGAGTTAGAGTTAGAGTTAGGGTTAGGGTTAGGGTTAGAATTGGAGATAGAGTTAGGGTTAGGGTTAGATTTATATTTAGGGTTAGAATTAAGGTTAGAGTTAAGGATAGAATTAGAGTTATAATTAGGGCTATGGTTAGAATTATAGTTACGATTAGGGTTTGAATTAGAGTTATAGTTATAGTTTGAGTTAGAGTTAAAAATAGGGTTAGAACTAGAGTTAGAATTAGAGTTAGAGTTAGGGTTACAATTAGAGCTAGCATTAGGGTTTAAATTAGAGCTATGGTTAGAGTTAGAGTTAGAGTTAGGGTGAGAGTTAAGTTAAAAATTAGGGTTAGGTTAGAGTTAGGGTTAGGATTAGATTTAGATTTAGAGTTAGAGTTAGAGTTAGGGTTAGGATTATGGTTAGAGTTAGAGTCAGGGTTGGGGTTAGTGTTAGGGTTTCGGGTAGGGTTAGGGTTAGAATTAGACATAGAGTTAGGATTAGGGGTAGGGTAAGGATTATAGTTAGAGTTAGGGTTCAAATTAGGGTTAGAGTTAGGGTTTGAGTTAGAGTTAGAGTTAGAATTAGAACTAGATTTATGGTTAGAATTAGAGTTAGGGATAGAGTTAGAATTAGAGTAAGGGTTAGAATCAAGGTTAAGTTTAGAGTTAGGGTTAGCATTAGGTCTATCATTACATTTTGGATTAGCATTAGGGTTAGCGTTATAATTAGAGTTAGAGTTAGAGTTAGAGTTAGAGATAGAGTTAGAGTTAGACTTAAGTTTAAATTAAAGTTCGAGTTAGAGTTAGATTTATAGTTAGAGTTAGAGTTAGGCTTAGGATTAGAGTTATTTTTCAAGTTAGATTAAGGGTTCGAGTTAGAGTTAGAGTTAGGGTTAGCGTTAAGATTAGAATTAGTATTAGAGTTAGGGTTATATATAGGGTTATGATTATGTATAGAATTAGAGTAAGAGTTAGGGTTAGAGATAGGGTTAGGGTTAGGGTTAGAGTTAGGGGTAGAAGTAGTGTTAGAGTTAGGGTTAGTGTTAGGGTTACACTTAGGGTTACAATTAGAGTCAAAGTTATAGTTAGAGTAAGAGTTAGAGCTACATTTTGGGTTAGGATTGGAGTTAGTGTTAGGATTAGAATTAGTGTTAGGATTAGGGTTAGAATTTGAGTTAGAGTTAGAGTTATGGTTCAAGTTCAAGTTAGAGTTAGGGTTAGTGTTAGGGTTAGCGTTAGGGTTGGGTTTAGGCTTACAGTAAGCATTAGAGTTAGAGTTAGTGTTAAAGTTAGAGTTAGGGTTAGAGTTAGAGTTAGAGTTAGAGTTAGAGTTAGGGTTATATATAAGATTTGGGTTAGGATTAGGGGTAGAATTAGAGTTAGAGTTAGGGGTAGAGTCAGAGATAGTGTTAGATTAGAATTAGGGTTAGGTTTAGGGTTGTGGTTATGGTTAGGGTTACAATTAGAGTTAGAGTTAGGGTTATAATTAGAGTTAGAGTTAGGGTTTGTATTAATATTGTGGTTAAGTTTATTTTTGGGTTTACTATTAATATCACAATTGAAATTAGTGCTATTATTATAATTTAAGTTAGTGTTAGGGTAACTATTAGGTTAATAATTTATGTGGGTTATTCCTACTAAAATAATGATCATTAGTGCTATTATGAGACATATTATTATATATTTTTATATTGTACTCACTCCTCCCATCCCTTCCCACTTTCTATAGAGATTTCCTTTAATTATTGCTCTCTCTATCTCTCTCTCTCTCTCTCTCTCTAATATATAGATACACCCCATTATCTCTCTCTCTCTCTCTCTCTCTCTCACACACACACACACACACACACACACACACACACACACACACACACACACACACACACACACACACACACACACACACACACACACACACATGTATGCATGTGCGCGCGTGCGTGCACACAAACACACACACACATCTAGATACATCTCCCTCCCTCCCTCCCTCTAATATATAGATACACCCAGTTATCTCTATCTCCCTACTCTTTATATACACCTTGTAATCTCCTCTCTCTCTCTCTCTCTAGATATGCCAACTAATCTCTCTCCCTCTCTCTCTAGATAAAACATCATATGTCTATGTCTACCCTTATTTATAATCTCTCTCTATTGAAAAATCTCTCTATAAAAAACATAATATGAGCCCCCCCCACCTCTCTTTCTCTAATTTCTAGATACACCCCATTATATCTCTCTCCCTACTCTTTAGATACACCCCATAATCTCTCTCTCCCTGCCCCTACTCCCACTACTCTCTCTCTCTCTCTCTATATATATATATATATATATATATTCTACCTATTAAAAATTTAATATTATTTCTATTCAGTAGTAGATATAGGGTTAAGGTTGGGTATATAATTCACTAAATTCTTAGTACAAATACATACAGAGTTAGGATCCAGGATTTACAATTTCATTAATATGACACTTAGTGTTATGGTTAGGGTTGATGAGTGGTTAAATGTTTCACTAAAACAAGGGACATGGGAAGTAGGAGATTAGGTGTAGTGTTGAAGTATTATGAGTAAAACTATGGTCAAAATTGAGATATAGATTTTAAAAATGACTCTAATAGTGGAATATTGTAAATTGTATATTGTTCATGAAAGTGAAATTATAAGCCACAAAACAACTATTTAGATGATGTAAAAAGTGTGAAAAAATAGATAAGAATAAATTTTATGGAAAATATTTCTCCATGATGATGTAAGAATATTATATATTTTTGAATTTTTAATAATGCTAATGCAAGTTTTATTGCAATGATTAAGAATTATAATCAATAAGCATGCCTATCATGAAGGACATCTATGTAGACTTATGATTTTATTTCTTAATTAACATATTTGGTAGCTGCAACCATTGAAGATATCTTTTTAAATTTTTTTTCCTTTTCTTGTTCTCTTCTTTATGAAAGGTACATAAAATAATGACAAAACACAACTCCTAACACAAGTAATTAGAAGAAGTAAAAGCCTAAAACTAGAGACAAGAATGAACAATATACATACTATTTATCTATAATGGTGTAAATACATGCCACATTCTTCAATGATTAGGATTGTATTGTAGCCTATATTTGAGCAATGATTGTTAAAGACTTCTTTTGTCATCCACTTTTACATGTGTCACACATGAATTTTTCTGCATCTTTCATCTACATTACTTCCATTTCCTCAACATAGTCAATTGACAATATTGCATTCTCCACAACTTTAATTATATTTGTGTGTGACTCTTTAATTATTTGTTGACATTTATCAAACTTTGTATCCAAGAAATTATTTGATGCCATTGAAAAAGTTAGGCTAGTACCAATAATGTTTGATTCTCTGTTCAAGGCATCCATAACTCAAATATTAACCTACAAATATATAAACAAATCAACATATAGAAATAATTAGAATAATTTTTTTAAAGAAATTAACATAAATTCTTTCAAATGAATAATGTTCAAAGCAAGATAAATAAAACTCAAAACTATTTTGAATGAAACATTTAGATTGCAATGTTTGAAATATGGTGGCATTGCCTTTTAGTTTTCAAACATTACAAACATAAACATTATATATATATTTTCTTAATAAAAAAACTTAAATAAAATACATATATAATCTAGTTTAATAATGACAAAATAGAAACTAAATATATGATTTATCTATTTTAAATAAATTATTAACTTTAATAAAAAATAAATTTCATTGATATGGTGACATTGCTATCAACATTAATGATATCATTTAATTATGAAACTTGAAAATATAAATTTTTTGAAACATGCAAATGTAAAACTACTATGAAACATGCAAATCAAAACCATTTTGAAATATGTAAATCTAAAAGTAATATAAAAAATGAAAATCTAAAACTAATTTGAAACATGTACATTAAAAATATGCAAATAAAAAATATTATAAAATATATAAATCAAATAGATTTTGAATGCAATTCTAAATCGTAATCAAATATGCAAGGCTAAATTATTATATACAAATTTAAACAATTTTAAATGCATTTCTAAATCTAAATGAAACTAGTGGAAATTGAAATCTAAATCAAAGTAGAATACAACAACTAATTTTAAAAATAAATCTAAATCTAAATCTAAATACATAACTAGATCTAAAACTAAATGCAAAACTAAATTAAAAATTATAAAAATAAAAGTAGAAATCTCACTTGCAAAAAAGAATTCTTCCAAAACTTCAATCAACTCCTCTTCAAAAACTTCAATCTACTCTTCCAATAATCTCCACCTTTTCCTCCCTCCAAACAGAAAATGAAAGTGAAGTGATGAGCCTTTTTTATAACTTTTGAGAGGCTCCTCATATCCCCCAATGGATGTCTCTTCACATTCCACGAATTTCTTTAAAATTCCACCACTCTCCAAAAAAAAGCATGAATGTGTGCAAAAAATAATTTAAAAAAATATATTTAAAAAAATATATTTAACATTTAAATTTTAAATGAAATTATCTAAGCCCTATTTTTTCGGCCCCAATTTTTTAGGGCCTAATATTTCAGCCTCAATTTGGCTTCCTATTATTTTGGCTAGCTATTATTTTTGGAATGCATTGTAACCGCTCCATTTTCTTTCTTAAATTGATTTTTAAATATAAATTTTGTTTGTAACTCCCATCAAATTTATTTTTTATTTCTATTTGTTAATAATTATGATTTCTAAATCACATTACACATTTTACTTTTGGTTTTTAACATTTTTATGAATGCCAAATGACATTTTCTATTTTAAATTGTTTTTTAAAACTAAATTTCATTTGTAACTCCCATCAAATTTAATTTCTATTTTTGTTTGTTAATAATTATGATTGCCAAATGACATTCCATATTTTAATTTGGTTTTCTTTTTTTGAATGCCAAATGACATTTTTTATTTAATTTATTTTTAAAAGTGAATTTCATTTATAACTCTCGCCAAATCTTTTTTCCTTACATGAATTATTTCTTGGAATATTCTCCTGCTGGAATTGTTGCTCCAATTGTATATGCCTCTCGGCATAATCATTTTAAAATATTTTTTAATTGAAGGAAAAAAATTATATTATAAAAGATAATAAAATTAAAATATAAAAATACATTAAAAAATCTAATAAAAATACTTTTTAAAAGTATTACTTTTACAATTATCAAAATTGGCTCATATAAATTTATAGATACAAATATATTAAACATTAATTCATTCATCTTAATAATTTATTTTTTACAAAGTATTACTTTTACAATTATCAAATTTGGCCCATATAAAAGCTAATGGATTCACCCAATCAAATCTTAGAAAAATATTTTCTAAAAATTGAAAGCTAAAAAAATTGCATCTATGCTATGCACAACATATTAATTTATACGAAAATTTAAAAGTGATTAGTTCTAAGTTGTACAAATTAAAAAATTTAATCACTAGTTAAAACATAAAATTCAAAATGTATCTCAATAGTACTTAGCCTACAGGCAAGTACTAATAAGTGCCACATAGTGGAATGTATTTTTCATAATTTATAATATCTAGACAGAGTAGTAAAGTTAAAAATTTGATAAAATTTTATAATATTTTATTAATATTTTAAATTTTAATTAATTTCAAAAAAACTTAAATCATACTTTTACATTAAAAATCTAATTTTTAATTTAGAAAGAATAAAAAGACATTATTTGCAAAACAATAATATTTTTAATAAAGTAATTTATAATTAAATATAAATTCTAATGAAATATAAATGTCATTGTGCTATTATAATAATTAAGTTGTATTTAAATTATTAATATTGTATTTAAATAAATAATATTCATAAAATATGATCACAAGATATTATAAAAGACAAACAAATTATTAAGATAATTGTACAATATAGTAACATATTATTCATTTAATTGTTTTACATAACAATTTTTTTTTTACAATTTCATTTATTTATGTAGATAGTTAATAGCTCTCTTTCATATGATTTATATTTTTCATTCTAAAATATGGGGTAGTGCTTCCTCAAAATCTGCTCCTATGAGAGCCCAAATTTATAAGCCAATGAAATTCAATTAAAATCAAAATTTAAATTTTAAAAACTAAAAATTGACAAATATACATACAAAAATGAAAAGTTAAAACTAATATGAAAATTACTTACATCTAATTGGTTGAGATAGAAAAGATTAATAACTAGTTAAGTACATCTGATTGCAATAGTATAGCCTATGACAAATACAATAAGTAGAATCTTAATCCTCCCCATTTGAACTTATAAAAATAAATGACAATATCCCACACAAAATTAAAAGCTAAACTTTTGACTATTAATTTGTTAAAATTATTGACTTTTAATAAAATCACTTTTCACAACCTTTAGAAAGCATAATTTTATAAAAATAAAATTAGAAAATAAATATGACTTTTGTTACTTTTATGTACATAACTATTTAATAGGAAAATTATAAATAGTAATATCTAGAGATTAAAAATAATTAAAATATAAATGTAATATTTAGTTTGATTAAAATACTAGAAGATGGAGTGCGTGAAAATTCAAGCTCCCGCTAGGGCCTTCGTGCCCTAGCCCGTGCAACATCTGGCCACCATTTTGGTAGATTGGAGGTTTATTAGCCTCTGGTCTATTGCTATCCACCTTGGTCAGTGTAGGAGGATTGGATGGCCATGGATTCCAGCCCATAAGAGTGCCTTCTGCTGTTATAAAACTTTGTTGTCTATTGTTGTTGGTGGGGTTATGGTGGGGGAGTTTGGTGGGGCTTGGCCCCAGTCCCTCCTCACTTTTTTTGATCTATTCTTTGTTTTGAATGAAGAATCAAGATGAGCCTTCCTCCCAGTTTCCCACTGATGATGTGGTGATGGGGAAGCCTTCGTCCTTAATGCATGCTAGTATCAAGGATTTGACTGGTAAATCAAAATCAGGGGAGGGTGATTCTTCTCCAATCGAAGGGTTTTGACTAAAGAAAGTGAATGGGTGTTTGCACAGAGTCAAGGACCAGCCAATTCTAGTTATACAACCTAAACAAGTCTCAAAAGATGTTGAATACTAGAGCAATCATGCACTTATATGTAAGTTTTTGGGCCTTCACCTTTCCTTTCGTGTACCAGAATCCTGGGCTTGTCTCGCAAGGTGACATGGAAATTCTATTAGTTGTCAATAACTATTTTATGGTCATCTTTTCAAGCATGTCAGAAAGAAACAAGGCATTTGAAGGGGGCCCATATTTCTTTAACTAGGTGGGCCTTGTCATCAAGCCTTGGCATATGGGCTTTAATTTGGCAAAGGAAATTCCCTCATGGGTTCCAATATGGATTTGATTATCGAGGCTACCTTTGGAATTCTGGAGAGATGATATTCTTCACTCAATCTCATTGCTTCTTGGGAAACCAGTGGGTTCAGCTACATAGACGGAGGATCGTAAGGTAATTTCTTTTGCCCACATCTATGGAGAAGTTGATTTAAATAATCCATTGCTAGATTCTATGGAAATTTGCATGGGATTGTCATCTTGGATCCAACAGCTGGACTATGAGACCCTACCATTCAGATGCATAATTTGTCATGAATATGGGCATTTATATCGTAACTGTCGCATGAACAAGCCCCCCTCCATGGCTACTCTTGGACCCTCTAGGGTGGATAAGGGGAAGGCTACCTCATCTATGGGACTTGTTCATAGTGAAGCATTTACTCAAGTTAAGTCTCGTAACAGAGGAAAAGGAAAGAAGAGAACTTGGAGGGATAGGAGAATTGACGACACCTTTAATAGGTTTGAGGCTCTTGAAGATTTGGCCCAAGAGGAAGGTATCCCAGTTGAGCTTCTTTCAGAGGTCAAAGGGAAACAAGAGACCCAAGTTGGGGATTTGCAAAATGAGGATCAAATTCTAACTATAGAGTAACAACAGGTTGGACAGTTGGATATTGAGTTGCCTCCGCTTGTCTACGATATTGGACATATTGGTGATTCATAGGGCTTGACGAGTCCTATCTTGGTGGTTCCTATTCCCAATAAGCCCAAGGGATTGTTAGACTCGATAAAGGATAGTAAGTCTCCTCTTGTCTTAGGTATACAACAGAAATCCTTCAAAAAGGGGTCTTTGGATAAACTATTAAAGAGTGGCAGGAAGACTGATTAGGAGAAGGTGAAGATAATGGGTGTAAGTTTGGTTGAGTCAGGGTTTGTGAGACCCATTGATTCTCATTTCTCTCAACCTTATAAATGATTGTGTTGTCATGGAATGTAAGGGGGTTGAACAACATCCCCAGACAAAAGGTTTTTCACAGATTAATTGAGTCTCAGTCTCCTGATGTGATATGTATTTAGGAAACTAAGCTTTCAGTGGAGGGTTTGGCTCATTGTGCCTCATGGATTTGGCCTCAAGGCTCTTGGTAGGGAGTTGGTGCCTTGAATAGTTCGTGAGGGGTGGCTTGTTTCCGAGATCCTAGAAAAGTCTCCCCCTAATGGTGGATCTCTAGTCGGTTTTCCATCTCTTTGGTTGCTTCAATTTTTGAAACTGGTGAAAGGTGCCTTTTATCCAATATATATGCTCCAAGTGATTTTATAGGAATGAAATTTATGGGCTCATATGAGATTCATCTGGTCCTTGGACCCCTTTCTCCCATGGATTATGATCGGAGATTTCAATAATGTCACCAGTTTGGAGGAAAAATGTGGTGGGCTAGCCAGGCTTGATTTGTCTTTGAACTTGCTTAGAAATATGATTGGCTCTTTGAATCTCATTGATGTGAAGACATCCAATGGTGTCTTTACATGGAATAATTAGAGATGTGGGAGTGAGGCTATTTTAGAAAGGCTAGACAGATTTTTGGTTTCCTACTATAAGATTAGCAATAGGTGGGTTACTAATTCAAAAATTCTGGATTGGAGGGGCTTTGACCACTGGTCCATTAAGCTTTCCATCACCTCTTTCAGTGTCACCAAATGTCCCTCTTTCAAATTTTAGTTGATGTGTCTTAGAGACTTGTCTTTAACTGACCTAATGGTGGATTGGTGGTATGAGGGGAAGCCTACCCATGGAACAACGATGTACACATTCAATAAGAGGCTTCAACATGTGAAGTACAAGCTTAAGAGATGGAATAAGCATCATTTCAGGAATCTCCATGCTCAAAAGGTAGCTGCTCGACCCTAAAGGATTTGGAGGAGTGGGAGCTTAGGGAGGAGATTTTTTGGAAGAAAAAATCTCATGTTGATTGGCTACAAGAAGGATTCTTCCACAATTCGGTGAAAGCTCGAAGACAGGGTAATTTTATTTCCTCTCTTGTTTCATCTAATGGTGGCTAGATCTCATCTTGTGGAGAAATCTTTAGGGAAGCTATCAATTATTTTTCTAATCTTTTTACTAGGGATGCCCTTTTTGCTGAGGCTGAGGAGCATGCCATTTTGGACTGTCTCCCCCTCTCGGTGTCTGCTGAAATGAATGAAGCCCTCTTAAGCCCTATCCAGTTACCTAAGCTTGAGAAAGTTGTTTTTAATATGAAAAAAGGCAAGGCTCCTGGTCCAGATGGCTTCCCGATTGAATTTTATCAGGAGTTCTAGGAAATAATAAAGTTTGACCTCCTTGAAGTGGTATAGGAATCCCATAGAAATAAACAGATGCTGAAGTCTTTGAATAATACTTTCTTGGAACTTATACCTAAGAAGGATGAGGCTAACAAGTTCAATCAATTCAGGCCTATAGCATTATGTAATGTTGTCTATAAGATTATTACCAAACTGATTGTTGAGAGACTTAAACCACTCCTTGGTTCTCTGATCTCTACTGAACATGGTGGCTTTGCTGAAGATAGGTAGATTTTGGATGGGGTTGTGATTACAGTGGAGGTTATCCACTCCATGTCATCATCCAAGGAGAAAGCTATGTTTATTAAACTCGACATGGCTAAAGCATATATTATTGGGTGAGTTGGGAGTTCCTTCAAAAAATTATTCTAGCCTTTGGTTTTGATGAGGAGTGGGTGAGTTGGGTTCTAAGCTGTGTGACTTCTTCCTCCTTCTCAGTTCTCATTAATGGAGAACCATCTGAATTGTTTGGGGCTTCTCAGGGACTTTGGCAAGGAGACCCTTTATCTCCCTATTTATTCTTCATCATGGCGGAGGGTCTTGGCAGATTTTTAAAGTCACAAGTGATGTAGGGTCTTATCCATGGTTGGAGCTAGAATAATAATCTTCCCCCTTACTCTCATCTGCAGTTCATCAATGATACTAGGTTAATGGGCATGGCTAGAATTAGTGAGGCAGTGAATTTCAGATAGCCTTTGGATATCTATTTGAAAGCTTCAGGACAACATATTAATGAGGATAAGTCATCTATTTACTTCTATAATACTTCTCATCTTATTCAGAATAGGATTGCAAGGATTTTTAAATTTCAAATCGGATCTTTTCCTTTGATGTACATTGGGGTTCCTTTAGTCTTGGGTTCTCAGTGACAAGACTACTAGTAGGGGATTTTGGATAAATTTTGGAATAAGGTTAGTCACTGGACTTACAGATGGTTATCTTCAATCGGGAGAGTGACTCTCCTTCAAACTATGGTGCAGTCTCTTCCAATTTATAGATGTTGTATTTAGGTTCCTCCCTCCAACTTTGTGAGGGATTTTGATGCTTTATCTAGACAATTCCTTTGGTCTGGTAGCCTTCTTTCTTTGAAATGGAGCCTTGTGAAGTGGGATTCTTTGTGTAGGCCAAAATTTGTTAGGGGCCTTAGTCTCAAGTCAATGGCTCTTGTTGTCATTGCTTTGGCTACCAAATTGTAATGGAGATGGTGTAAATGTCAAGACCAGGATTGGACCAAGATTATTGTTCACAAATATTTTCCAAGTGTTGATTATCTTGAGATACCAAGGCTTGCTCTGGCGAATAAAGGTTCTTGTATTTAGGACACTCTTAAGAAGGGTCCTCAACTAATCAAGATTTGCCTCTTCTAGATTTGTAACAGTGGTTTTGATACCCTATTTTGGTAGGACTCTTGGGTTGGCCATCCTCCCATCCTCTCTAGCTTCCCACAACTTCAGAATCTTTGCCACATTTTTACTAATGATGGATGGGTTACAGTGGAGCACTATAAGATAGTCAAGCATTTGGGTAAGGTGGAGGTGACTTGTTGGGAAGATACTCAGGAGTCGCCAACAGGTGGTTCTGAGGAAGACCAGGCTGCTCTCACTAAGACTTTGGAAAGTAGGTTTTGCAGCTCTATTCGTGAGTAGGATGTCTTAGCCTGGAGTCCTAGCCCAAAAGGAAAGTTTTATGTGGCTCAAGGTTATGCTATGCTTGATAGGAACCTGCATTGTCTAGATGAGGTGAATTGGTGGAAGAAGGTTTGGTTTAACCTCTCTTGGCTGAAATGTGATTTTTTCCTATGGTTGCTAGCTCAGAACAAATGCCTCACCTGGGAAAATCTTCGCAAACGAGGTTTCTAGGGACCATCTATCTGTTTCCTTTGTTTAAACAATGAGGAATGTACTTCTCACTTGTTTTTTTGCTGCCCTTATTTGGGAGAGATATGGCACAAATGGTGGGAGGTTTTGCAGTAGGGTTGTATACATACATCCTCTTTAATAGACTTTTGGGAGAGGTTGGGCAGCCCTCTTGTGAAGACTTCATTTTTCTGGCCAGCTTGGATGGTTGGGCCATCTCCCATTCTATGGAACCTTTGGTTAGAGTGGAACCACATAATTTTTTGTGACTCAAAGTCAGAAAGTTTGCATTTATGGAGAATTATTCTTGGCAGGCTTCAAGGGACCATCTTTGCAAAGTGTGATATGTCTAAAAGTATTGATCCTAGGGATCTTGCTTTTGTGTGAAATTTTAATTTGGGAGAGAGCAGACGGGGTGACAGTCTTAGAACAAGATTGTGCCAGGGAAAACAAAGGGTTTGTCGAGATGGGAGGTGGACTCCCTGCCTCTTGCTAGGACTTTGAAGATCAATAAAGATGGCTCATCCCATAGGAATCCTAATCATGCTGGTATTGGGGGTATAGGTAGAGATAATGATGGTGGTATGGTGTTCTTTTTTTCTACCTATAAAGGTCAGTACTCTAATAATTTGATGGAGGCCCTTGCTATTAAAATTGTAGTTGAGAGAGGTTGTTCCTTGGGCTGGAGGAAGATCATTTTAGAGTCTGATTCTAAGATTGTTGTGGACATGTTGAATAGTCAAAGCTTGGAAAATGTTAGTTGGCAATTGGCTGCTTTGGTTAGATAGATTTTAATCCTTTGTAGTTCTTCAGACTTTGTTTCTTTTTGTTATATCCCTAGAGAATGGAATAGAGTGCCTGATTGTTTGGCGAAGCGGGGGTCAGAGAATGTCGATGGATGGGATATTAATGGAAGGGAGGAGTTACCTGCTGAGTTTAGCGGGACTAGTGAGTAGCTAATATTGGAAGATATGAACATGTAATTTTTTTGGGCCACGTGCCTTTGCTTTCTACTTGGATTCTGGTTGAATAAATTTTTACCCCCTCTTTTTCCAAAAAAATTGATTAAAATACTAGAAATCCCTTACCTTTAATGAGAATAGGAAAATTATAAAAAGTAATCTCTTAGAGATTAATAATAATTAAAATATCAATATAACCTTTAATTAAATTAAAATACTAGAAATTGCTTAACTTTAGTGAGAAATTATAAGAATCTCTTTCAAACTTGAAACTATTGAGCTAAATAATTGGATAAACTAAATACAATAGTAGTTGAATATGTAGAGAATCAAATTATTTAAAATTTTGGTAGAATATTTAATTTAATTAATTTTTTTTTCTAATAAGTACTATTGTGATATTTTTTGAATTTTATACTTAAACTACTGATTTAATTTTTTTATTTTACAAGTTAGAATTAATGCAATAGTTAAATATTATATTTGTTATTATTTTTCATATTATGATTTATTTATAATATAATAGTATCATATATATATATATACATATATACATATATACATATATACATATATATATATGTATATATATATATATATATATTTGTATATATATATATGTATATATATGTGTGTGTATATATGTATATATATATATATATGTATATATGTATATATGTATATATATATATATACATATATACATATATATACATATATACACACACACACACACACACACACACACACATATATATATATATATATTTGTATTTATAATTTAAATTTAAATATAAATGAATAACATTTTTAAAAAACTATAATTATATAATATTTTTATTATTTAAAATATTTTATCTACTATAGTAAATTTATTAAATTAAAATTAGATATATATAAAACCAAAAGACAAGTGGCATTAGTTCTAATTATATCACTTCATTTATTTGTAATTTAAGATAAATTATTAAATACTAGCTTATATATTATATAATATGAGTTATCCATAAATAAAACTCTATGTTTATCAAATATATCTTGAGCTCAATTTTTTTTTTTAATAGAAAAAATGGACAATAATTCCTCTACATACATATTTTTGAAATAAAACCTTGTTGAAATCAAATGTCTGAACATGGATAGTGTAATACATGTGTCAAGTGTTGTTAGAGTACTTTTGAAAGTGTTGAAGTGTTAACTTTTTTCTAGTTCTATGCACTAGCTGGTTAAAGCTACTTTCATTTATATTTAAATAAAAAAATTATTATATTTTTAAATTTATAAGATTACACTACAATATTTCATGTAGATGAACTATAATCTCAAAAATGGCATAGACGTATCATCTTTGTAAAAGAAAATTCAAAATTTGAAGGCATCTAATACAATAATTAAGACACAAAATTATCATAATCTTTCTTTGGAATAATTGGGCTTTGAATGAGAAGAAGAAAAATAGATGTTTTTTTAACTACATAAAAACATATTCATAGTCATTCAAATTCGTTTCATTAACCAAAAATCATCCACAAACATAATTGTATCCTTATCAAATATATATTGGATGGACATCATCAACATTTATACTTTAGAAGAGAATGATGAGTGGGAGTGGGAGTGGGAGCAAGAGAGATAGGGTTCTAGGGGCAACAAAGAGGAGTTGGAGGAAAATGTGGAGGATTATGGCAATGTAGATGGATTTGTAGGGCATGTTGTCTTGGCATTGTGGTTGTGTGTGCTTTGGTGGCATTGTCTATTTTTCTTTTGATGTATAGGGGTCCACTATGGCTGCTTGTTGGGGGCTTGGGGCCTCTTCCCCTTTTCTTTATGCTTGCCTTTTCTAGGTATTGTTGGTTCCCTTGTTAAGGAGCTTTGGTGTGCCACTGGGAATGATGCTTTGGGCAATTGTTTTAGGCTATTGTGATTTTGGTTGCTGAGGTTTTCTACTACTAGGTGCATCTTTTTGGGGTTTTCATCCTTCTTTTCTTCATTGATTCATCTTACATTAGGGATTTGTTTTCTCAAATTTTTATATTGGGATCTTGGGGCTCTTATCATTTTGGTGTGGGTCAGTCCATTTTTATTAGACATAGTCTTGCCTTTATTTTCTTCTAGGTTATCATGTTGGTAAAAAAAGAAGTATTTATTTCTTTACTAATGGTGTTTGATATTTGGATAGGATGGGGTAATCCCCCATCTGGTATTTTCATGCTTTTGGGCATGGTGTGCTCCTTTTTAATGCTTGGAGGGTTGATCAATTATGACTTCCTCTTCTTTTGTAAAAGATGCTTCTAGCTCTGGGTTTTCCAACCAAAAATTTTGAAAGCTTTTTGTGGTGTTTCTCTTGTGGTCAGGCTTCTAGTGCCTTGCTGGATCTTCTCATCCTCTCTTCATTTTTGGAGGCTAGTTTTTAATGTGCTGATTTCTCTTTCCCCCTCCACTTCCTTTTTCTTTCTCAAGATCTTTCCTGGCTAATTATTTTTCTATGAGGCTCTTATTGAGGAGAAATCCTTGTCTATGGAGGTGAGATATCTCTTGGTTCTCTTCTTTTAGCTTACCCTTTTAGGCAAGAACTCCCTTCAAGGTGGAGACACTTTCACTAGAGATGGATTATTTTTTATATGAAGAGCTCAATGGTTGTGGGTGTCCTTCCTCACATAGTTGTTGGGTGGCAAGTTTATTTTTGGTTGGTTGTCTTCCTTGGGTTGGTCTATTTGAAGTGGCTTCCTCCTCTTTTAATTTTTTGGGTTTGTTTGGTTTCCTTCCTTCCAAACCTGGTATTTTCCATTCATCTTTGGAGTTTTTTACTCTTCCTTTCCCCTCCTTTACTAGGTGTAATAGGATTTCTCTGGTGTTTGAATTGGGGTTCCCGTCCAAGCTCCAATGTTTTTCAAATTACAATCTGTTAGTTGTTGGACCTATGTCTTGCTAGTTGTGGCTCTAATCAAAACCCTTTAGAATTAACTTCTGAATTCTTTTCAACCTACATCTAGTTTTTAATTTTTTCTATGATCTTGTTGCTTCTTTTGGTTGTACTAATTTGGGACCTATTCGGCTTTACCAAATTGGAACACATATACTTCAAAAACTATTAAAATTCAAAGTCATTCAACTTTCATTTACCAAAGATCATTGATAAATAAGACTCCATCTATATCAAATATATCTTGAACTGGCTTTATTAACATTTATACTTCAAACTTGAAAAAAAATTGTACATTATGTACCACTTACTCAAAATTGATATTGAGTTAATGATGGAGCATTTAAAAAAATTCCCAAGTCAATTTTAAAATAGTTAAAAATATTAATGATTATAACCAACACTTTTTAAAAAAAAAATTATGAACAGACATTTCCAATTAATTAAATATTAAACATACATATCCACAATAAGGGGTCGAGGATAAAAGATCATCCCACGAGTTCAATTGGTACATAGTCAGATAAGACAACTATTCATTAAAAAACCATTAACATAATAAATGAAGCCCTCAAGATGCAATAGAAGTGCCAACCAAGAGAGGGTCTTTATCATTAGAATCCTATAAGTCCTTGGGATTGGGAGTTGGCTCAGGGGGATCCCAACCATCAACAGGGGTGTCAACAAAATCATTAGGTTCTTTTTCTCCCTTTGGCCTAGGTGGAGAGATAGCTAAGTCTAATTAAGAGAAAGCCCATTTGGGGTCTCTCTGTGTAGAAGGCTAGCACACATCAAGGGTTGTAGGAAGAGCCATATGGGACCAACCTGAACCCATTGTCAAGGGAAGACTGAGTGGTGATGACAACTAAAACCACCACTAGGAGAGTAGTGAAAAGGATGCAATCTAGGAGTATGTGAGTGGAATGTAGAACTACTTTGACCTCTTTGTCAGCTGTGAGGAGGAGTATAATCACTAGATAAAGCATCTGGTGGCACCCAGGAAACTATACAAGGGGCATTTCTGCAATGAGCTAAAAACTCCAATAGGTGAGCAACCTCCAACACATCCTTATCTGTCTATACTTGAATATTCATCATGACATTATTACAAATGCATGCTTTAGAGTACATAGAAACTTGTATATCAAGAAATTCATGAGAGAATAAAACAACATTGTGGTCCTTCCAAATAGTAAATAAAATCTTCATTTTGAAAGCATGCCTTATCTAGCAGTACTTGAAAGGAAGCCTGGGTGAATCTCCTAGTACAACCTTATGCCAAGTGAAGGCCTTTAGACAGAAAGGCTTAAAAAATCATGGATCCTAAGCCAATAATTCTTGGCTCCCCTGTAGAGCCAAAAAATATGCAGAAAACTTTTTGACTAGTCAGAAAAAGGACATCTAGGGTCTGGGAATCCCAAGTGTCAGAGCTAAGGGCCCAATTGTAGCCCCTAGAAAAGAAGACACTAGGAAAAGTGATCTATTTTTGGCTTCATGAGGTTTTCCAAACTATGGAAAATCTAAGACTCCAAGTATTGATTGCAAATTCCAACACTGGTTGAGAGTATCAATGATCAGACGGTGGGGAACCAGCCACTGATAACCCAACTTGGGTTTGTAACTGGGCATAAGAGTGGTAGGATAACACTTCTAATATTTCCACCATGGATAAGATGAATGAATAGCAATATTTTGCAATAGATGAGGAGACATTGCAGAAACTAGAAGATCTACTATCTATCGATCAGGACAAATAAGTTTGAACTGTACCTATGGGTCCTCCCATGAGTGAAGGCTCATAGTAACCCTAGAAAACAAATCTTTGGGTGTCTTGATTTCCCTGAGAAATAAGTTTAGTGGGCTATCTCCTTGAATTTTAGCTAATGGAACATCTTGAACAACAAACAAGGGAGACCATCACAAGTTTTGATGGATCATATATAGCCCATCTCTAAACCCATTGTCTAACTAGTGAAGCCATGACTTGATGGTTTCCTAGACTTTCCAAATGCTTTTAGTAGCAAAAGTGCCTTGAATCTACATAGGTTTAGTAGTCACAAGAAGGGTTTGAAATCCAACCCCCTTCTAGGTAGGCCAATTAGCTAGAAAGCCTAAAGAGATGTAATGCTACAACAATTTTTTCAAGGCCTCATCACTAGTGAGAGCTCTAATGACCCACATAGCATAGAGGGAAATACCCTATTTGCAAGTGGAAAGTAGTTCAAGACCACCAAAATCTTTGGGCAAACAAAAAAATTCTTAACAAACTCTATGAAAGCCATGATGCACAACATCAGAGGTCCAGAGGAAACCCCTTAGGATGAATTCAAGCTTGAGGTATGATGCTTTGGAAGGGGCCCAACATGAGGAATAGTAGACATGTGTAGTAGTTAGCACTTTAGAACATATCTAATATTTTCTTACAAGGGAAAGAGGTTAGGTGCTCCAATAGTCCAATTTATTCTCAGCCCTTGCTAGGAAAACATTCCATAGTTCCAAAAGGGAAGCTTGAAAAGAAAATGGAATCCCCAAAAACTTAAAGATTTCACCATGCGAAACCTATTTCCACCCATAGCATTGTAAGGAAACTTGCAACAATGAATATAACCATTTCCATATAACCCATAATAGATCTAAAATAAATATGCAATTGAAGTCCACATGCAAGAGAATAGACAACATACCCAAAAAATTGTGACACAAGATTTACCCTAGGAAACTCTCATTGAGGGAAAAACCCAACCTCCAAAAGCATCCATCACCATGTATTATTCAGCAAAAATACCACTACAATACAACTATGGAAGCCTTCAAAGCCATAGCCACAATAGAGAAAACTATGTGAAAAAGCATGAATCCACACATCCCCTGCCATGCTTCCAACCTTCACAAATTCTCCCTTGGCTAACCTATCAAGCCTTGTCCTGCTCAACTCTTGCCTTTTTCTCGTCTCACACTACAAAAACTACCCTTGTGGCTTCTTATAAAGGAGCAAGTCTCACAAAACCACCAAGTGGTATTACATAAACCATGTGCTACCTAACACATTGAGGCCACATTTAATATTGGAAATTTAATTCTTTTCCCCAATATTAAATAATTACATATAATATTATCACAATGTTACAATACAACTCATCAAGAATATTCCATGGAAATCTTTACATGTTGCATGTCCATCTAGGTGCAACAGTACATACTAAAATAAAATAATACAATATAAAAGTATTATGCAATGTGTGCAACACTTATTATCTCAAAAAGCTCCCACTTGTTGTATATATTACATAGGGTCAATTTGTAGCCACATAAATAAACAAGGGAATGATCCCTCCTAGCACATCCACCATCACGGATCAAATTACATAAAGTGCTCCATCCTGGTACCCACAATAAAATCAAAGTATCCAGCATCTCAAACATGAATGAAGTCACCTCCTATTATGCCACTACCACCAAACATACATAGAAGCCATCCACAGAGAAAGCCACCCAACCTATCACATTAGAAGATCATAAAATCCTATACCAACTAAAGTTCCAAGCACAACAACCTGATCCAAAGGTAATCACATGTATCTATAGTTGTCAAAATATCCATAGCTGAAATAGCACCCACAGAAAGTGCCAAACCCATCTAAATATCCATACTTCCAAAGGTATATACCAAGTGAATCTCACATCGTCATATCCAATTTGTAACCTACAATCACAAGCCTCAAGAGCAATACCTACCACATATATACCAAGAAGCTCCCACTGCAAAAGATAGTGTTAAAATATATAACCAATTCAGTCACAACATCTCAAAGAAGTTAATTCATGTAGTCTTAAGGACATCCACAACACATTAAACCAATAACCTACAAGAATAACTCTCACAAAAATCTCCAGTAATCTCCCAAGCTCTCCACAACCAATAGAGAAAAGAGAAAGAAATAACCATGTGATCTCTCACATGACATGCATGAGAAAAAACTAGTGATCACAATCTCTAACCAATCTCAAATCCAATATAAGTGAAACTGAACATCCACGTGTGGGGCCCATTTGTCGTTGCACCAAAAGCCATGACTGTTAGTGAACATAGAACACCGCATAATTAACCACCTGTGGACAGGGGAGCGCATTGCATCACCCAACAATCTCCCCCTTGACGCGCATACCAAGTGCTTACATGGGTCAGGAAGGCACCGGGGAGATTTGAACCCATGACCAGGCCAAAACCAGGCTCTGATACCAATTGTAGGGCCCATTTTCTATTGCACCAAAAACCATGACTGTTAGTAAACATGGAACACCACATAATTAACCACCTGTGGGCATGGGAGCGCATCAAATCACTCAACAATCTCCCCCTCGACGCGCATACCAGGTGCTTACATGGGTTGGGAAGGCACCAGGGAGATTTGAACCCATGACCAGGCCAAAACCAAGCTCTGATACAAATTGTGGGACCCATTTTCCATTGCACCAAAAGCCATGACTATTAATGAACATAGAACACCACATAATTAACCACCTGTGGGTAGGGGAGCAAGTTGCATCAACCAACACTAGGAAGATAACCAAGACCAAAGAAACCATGCAAATCATAACCTATACACACACACCTCTAGATGTAAACTATGCAAGTATGATCTCCTCCATAAAACCCCAATAAGAAGCATCAACAACACCCAAACCATACCATATAATTAATCATGGATGTAAGCCTCTCACAAGAAGATCAAACTCATAAACCATTCCTAAACCAAGGTATATGCCCAATATAAACCCATCTCCCAAAGTTAACTAGCATAACAACATATGAAAATGGAGACACCAATGCTAAATCATCTCTCAAATGAACCCTCCAAAAGTAACTCATGTACCATAGCTCAAGGGAGACAACCTTACAACATAAAATAAAACAATACAATATAAAAATATTATGAAATTTGTGCAACACCCATTATTTGAACAAGCATTACAACCATTGAGGGATTGTGTATAAAAAAGGCTCTTGTGCCATTGAATAGCAGACCAAGAGGCAAGAAAAAAATTACAACATTACATAATAAAATAAAATAATACAATATAAAAATATTATGCAATGTGTGCAACACCCATTATCTCAATAAGTATTGCAGCCATTGAGGGCCTAGAAAAAGGATTGTTTGTAACAAAGTGACTTGTGCCATTGAATAGTAGACCAAGAGGCAAGACAAAAAGTATCCAAGAATTTTAAGGCATTGGCAATATTCTCTTCATCCTCCAAAAGGGTGAGAAAGGATTCATCATTGAAATGGCCATTCATAAGCTGCATAGTGGAATCTGAAAGAGCTATCTATGCACCAGACCTCGAGAGATAGAATTGGCAAGAAGATAGAAAAACCTTTTAATCACCAACACATAAAGACAAGGTGCTAAAGGGAAACCTTAATGGATAGATCTATAGATCCCAAAAGGTTTAGATTACATAAATACTGGGCCAAACCCCAATACTTAGAGCATGGCCAAAATGAAAGCCCATTCAATTTGGTCATAAGCTTTGGCAAAATAAATCTTGCAAAACAAGGCCTAGTATTTGGACTATTGAGCCCACTCCATACCTTCCCAAACAACAATAAAATAATCTAGAATATATCTGGATTTTATGAAACCAGTTTGTTTAGGACGAACAATATGTGGGAGCAGATGTCTGATTTTAAGGGAGAGAGCCTTGGCAATAATCTTGTATGAAACTTTCAAAAAAGTGATGGGCCACCAATTGAAATTTTCTTAAGATCACTAGCTTTATGTATAAATTTTATATCACCCTTATTAATAATGCTACCTAGGGAATGAAAATTATAAGCTTCTTGATACACCTAATGCAGATTAGGGCCAATATCATCCCATAGGATTTTGTAAAAAACACATGAGAAACCTTCACAAGGGGCCTTATCATCAATTATGGAGATGAAAACTCCATGAGGTTAGAAAGCATGAGATTTTTCTCACAAAATGCATATTACTCTTGATAAATCCTATTAGAAGTAGCAACAAGGAAGGCCTATAATGCTTGGTCATGCATTGGAGAGGGCCCCTAAGAAGTGAATGCCTTCTCATAATGATGCACAAAAGCCTTAAGGATGCTAGGAAGGTTAGAAAGAACATGTTGGTATTCCCTTATGTGTTTGATGCCTAATATAGCATGGCGAGCCCATAGAACATTGAAAAATTATTTAGAAGCCTGATTACCAAGCTCCAACCAAAGGAGATGGGCTTTGATCTGAGCTTCCCTAATAGGACAGATATCTAAAAATTGTCCCATGTGATAGATAAGAGGATGGGGTAATGTGGGAAATAGTGGGTGGATGGGATAATAAGGAGGTTTTGAGATAAAATGGGGATTTTCAAGGACAAGGCTAAGCTATGTCCCATGCGATAGAAAATAGGATGGGATAATGATCTTACAAGGTCACATCTGGCAGAGGAGTGATAGCCCTATCCAGTCTCTTTAATACTTTGTTTGACCTAGATTCAAAGTTGGACCATGTATGCCAAACTCTACCAGATTGATGTCAGTTAGGATTAGGATTGAAAGGGCCCATCTTATTTCGCATGTAAGACCAGACTTTTGTTTTTCTATAAGCCCATAGAAAAGGAAGAAGGCCTTCTTTGTTAGTAATCAGCTCAAACATATTAAAATCCCCACCAAAAACCTAGGCCATATGTGGTAAGTGATTCGCCAACCAATGCCACAGGTGTGAATGTTGAACAACATCACTGGGGGCATAAATGTTAATAATACCAAGAGAATGATTCTAAAAAGACAACAAAATCTAAAAATCCTCTACATGGGGTTAGAGCCATGCAAAATAACATAAGAAAGTAAATAATGAGATAGAAGAGTAAAAATGCCACATCATCTAGCCTCATGCTGAGAAGCAAATAAGGCACTTTCTGGTCAAATAACTCAAGAGGTTGAGGTGAGAAGAAACCCAACAACTTTAACTTTTTGAAGACAAAGAACATCAAGATGACGAAGCTAGTGCCTGGTATCATGAAAAAAAATATTTTCTAGGGAGGTTTGTTAGCCTCTGCACATTCCATGAGAGATAATTCATGGTAACCCAGCTTGCATGTCTTCCTTGTCCCCAATAGACTAGAAGTTGTACAAAAATGTGGAAGCATCAAATGAAGCATCTCCAACAGAAATGACCCTCCATATCTTCTCCCCATTATCATGAACCTCATTGCAGTCTTTTGGGCTATGAGAATGATGGAGGGTCTATGAAAAAATCATCAATGCTACTTGTGATGCTCAAACCCACAAAAGGCAAGGGTTAGGGTCATGAATGCTTGCTATCCATTGAGCACCAGTGTTTGAAAGAGGCAATGGTTGGAGGAAAGGGACTAAAGGCTTTGATAATACTAGGCTCAAGCTAGGATGACCATTATCTAGGGGAAAAGAGCCTACCTTAGCCATATTGGAACCCTTTCCTTTTTTCACAATAGTAGTCCATTCATCTTTTCTAGCGGCTAGAGTTGGCTTCGCTTTTGAGACTAGTGGATGATTGCATTCTAGTAGTGGACAATCCCTAATCTTGTGTTCCACAGACTGACACTGATAGCAATTATTCTAGAGTTTTAGGTAAAACACCTTCTAAGTGAAGGTGGTACTAATTTTCATTTCCATTGATTCTTTGAGGTCCCTTGAGAGGTCAACCTCAATACAAACCCTATGTTGGGGCTGAACATTGAAAAACTTGTCCGGCTCAAGGAAAACAAGCTTTTTGACAATTTTTACAATGGCTTATAGAAAGTACCAGCATGGAATAGGAAGCCCAAGGAACTCCATTGATATTGGAACCTTAAGCTTGCAGTCATAAAAAATAACAAAGTTTGAACAACACTAAAAGACAAGAAGAGATGACCTGATAGTCCAAGGAACTCAAATAAAAACCTGCTTAGCTTGGTTAGGATTGCCAAAATTAAAAAGGAAAAATCCTTTGGTAAGGCTTTCAATGCCTTCTTGGTGGACAACTTCAAGTGTCTAGACCTTGGAAACCCCATTCACTTAGCATGCTTCTAGAAGGAGTGTGACCTACAGAATGCCTAATCAAGGTTTGTTGTTCTAGCCAAGTGCATGCACTATCAAATTCCTTGACATTCAAAACAATATTAGGTGAGGAATTACCTCACGGAACACCTTGGGTATGAACCTACATGGGGCTTTGTTTGGTGGATCCATTCTCCCCAACAACAATAGCTCTAGCACCAGCACCAACATCAACTACTAGGCTAGAGAAGGCCAAGGCCGTTATAAATAGAAAAAAGTCCCGCAATAAATGTAGTATGATAGGTGACAAAATAACAAGCATTCCAAGGTAGCCATACAAACCCTCATAACCAAAACTTTTTAGAAATGAATACCTATATAAAATTATTAGCAAAAGAAATGTTATTAAAATATGAAGTTAATGAAATCGTTGTCTTTAATAAGAACTTCCATAATTTCATTCTTTTAAAATAAATATTTATGCCTAGTTTGTGTTGTACTATATAGTTAACTGTGATGAATCAAAGCTTCATTTATTTGTAGTGCAAATGGAGTTATAATTTATAGGATCTATTTTTAAGACCTACCATGCATTTTTTATACTAAATATCTTCTATAATTTATTCGATCTATTTAGTTTTCTCATAGCCCACGATTCAGATTTTATGCAAAATATGTGAACGAACTAGTTTGTTGAATTACTGGAAATGGAACTATTCAAGGTATATGAAGGAGGAAACAAGCCATAATTCAGATACTTAAATTAAAAAATAATGCATAGATTTTATTGGAAAGAAGACACACATATAGTTGAAAAAAAATATTGCAAAAGATTTATTGAAAAGAACCTAGAAGTTTTTAGTGTTAGCCAACCCGTGCGCACCTCTTTAGCCAAATTTTCCTTACACAATTTTTTTCCTATGATTATTTCTCCTACTTGTGTTTCTTAATTTCTTGTTTTCTTCACTTCTATCGCAAATTTTATTACAAAGAACCTAGAAGTTTTTAGTGTCAAGTGACTCGTGTGCTTTTTCAATCAAAATTTCCTTAGACAATTTTTTTCCTATGATTATTTCTTCTACTTTTGTTTTTTTCACATCTATCACAAATTTCATTGACGAAACAAATTGGTTATAATGGAAAACTAAAATAGTTAGGTTTATGAGATATTTATTGAATAATAGAGATTTTAAATTTTATCCAAAGCTTAAAGAGATGTTTTTATGTACATGGAGACTATAGGAAACCTCTCAACTTGATTATAGTAGTGACTCTTTAGAAATGTAGTGCATACATTTTAATTATTTTCAAATTAAAAAATAAATCACATTTTTCTTACTTTCATAGATAACTATTGGTTAGGAATATTATAAAAAGTAATGTCTATAAAGATTAAAAATAATGGAAATGTCAAGAGAATATTTAAATAAATTAAATTACTAGAAATTGATTAAGTTTAGTGAGAAATTGTATGAATTTTTTCTAAACTTGAAACTATTAATTTATTGTAAAATAAACAATGTAAAAAAATATAGAAAAAAAACTTGAAATTTGCAACACTCAAGATAAATCCAATTGAGATTGCTAACTCTTTACCAAATAATCTATATGATAGAGTTGAACAAAGATGGAAATATAGTCTCACAATAGAGAGAAACATCAGAGAGACTACACTTGCAAGAGCGATGCTAGATTTGGACAAATCTGAGATGAAAAAGGCTATAAAGAGAAACAAGGGAAGATTTGTTGACATATTAGTCAATTTTGTTATTAATGACATTACTTATTCATATTTTATATGGCTATTGAGCTCATTGAACAATCTGCAGTGTTTGCCATGTAATTCTATAGCCACCAAATTCTACAGTTGCTACCGAGTCTAGTGGCCACCGAGCATTCTAGTGGTTACCAAGGGAATCTAGTTAGTGTGAAGTGTAGCAGTTCAAATCAAGTAGAATTATGTAGTGTGAAGTCTACCAGTTCAACCCGAGCACTCTACTGGTTATCAAGCTTAGTATTTTTTATCGAGCTAGCAGTTCATGTGATGCAAAGTTAGTGTTTACTGAGTGAAGTCATGGTAAACTAGTAATTTAGTTTATGCCAAGAGACATAGTATCTACCGAGTCACCAATGCAGACCATGTTTGAGACTACTTTGAGGTGATTAGTATGGATTAATCTTCTACTTCTATCAAGTGCATGATGATGCCAAGTAATGATAGTGGGCATCAAGTATTAGAACTTCACCAAGTTAGTCTTCAAAACTCAAGTATCTTTATGTGGACCGACTTTGTAATATTGGTGTTAATTTTTATAATGGGTGATTTTGTTATTATGTAAATTAGATTGGTATATATGTAATATATTATATCATATCCAATGTGTGTGAATATAATTCATGAACATAAGTCTATAAGAATGTGAATGTGATCAAGCAACAAATAAAGTATATATTGAAGGCCATATTAGAAAAGGAGCAGCAGAGACATATCCATAACAAAAGGTCATCAATACTTTAAGGAATCTCTATCAACAATTCAATTTTAAGTTAGAGATCTACTATTTCATACTAATAGGCAAATCAATCTAAATCCTTTAACAAGGTAGACTTAACAGTCTTTCTCAATATCTCTTTATTGAGTGCATACTTTATTATGTGTTTGTAAAGCCTTTAACAAGGTGGACCTAGTAGTCCTAATTGCTCCTAATAGGGTAGATCATTAGAAGTGATTAATGTAAGCCTTAACATGCCAACTTTATGCTGCAATATTGAAGTTTTGTGGGTAACATCCCCACCCCAGTTTTACTTTCTATTTGGAAGGTTTCTAGATAACCAAATCATTGTGTTCAAGTGTTGTGGATGCTTTTATATTTTTAGTTTCACATGCATGCAATTATATTAGATGTGATAAATAAATGTTAAGTGGTGTATTAGATTTAGAATTCAAATTGTTGCAAAATTTTTAGAAGTTACTGATTCACCCCTCCCCTCTCAGTAACTTACCATAGTCTTGAATATTTCCAACAAGATTTTCTCCAGAGTACCAAGATTTTAACATTATACAGAATAAAATTGAAGATGTTAAGAAAAGCACATAGATATGGAAGGTAATTTATGGGATGATAACTCAAAAGGATATTGAGAAGACACCTTAGGAAGTAGGTGAAGAAAAAGAAGCAAAAGATGTAGTTGAAGTCGCAAATGAAGAATTTTCAATGGAAGTACATGAGGATGACACTAAAAAGGCAACAACTGAGGTAGAGAAACAACTAGAACAAGGTATACAAGTAGTACGCATGCCAAGTGCTAGGCCACAAGAATATATAGTAAAGGTAAAGGATGTGTCTAACACTGCCATTTAGAATATCAATCCCCTAATAGACGAGGACATGAAAAAGATATTGTTAGACACCACCACCAAGGCACACCTATGTAGTCATCCTATATTTGTGAGTGTAGATGAAATTGAGAAGGCAAAAAAGACATTTATAGAGGAGGAAACACAAGACACATTTTAAGACCCCTAAATTTACTATGGTACAACCTACATTACCCATTATAGTGTACCAAATGAAAGAGACAACAATGACTAATATTAACAAAATGGTGTAAAATGTTGCAGTATAAGAAGTTTCTATAGAAGATAAAGATGGGACACTAGTTCAAGTAGGTCACCAAGATACTCCTATACCTGCAACAAAAAATTTAAGGTGTAATTGAGATTGAAAAATAAGAAAAGGATAAGACTAAAAAGTCAGTCTTGACTACCAAGCTTGAGGAGCAATTAGGACTACAAACACTAGTTACTTTGCTAGAAACTACTACTCCTAGTCAAACACTTGATAGGCCAAGTATAGAAGCGACACCACTATAGTCATCAAGGCCTAGTCCTAGTACATCCAAGATAGATCAAGTTACATCATATGGAAATGTCAACTTTGATGAGGTGATTTTTTTGCCAAAATTTGATTTGCAATGTAATCAAAATTAAACAGATGAGCATAGTTTAGGATGCTCTAGTGAGTAAAAAGCACCAAGAACTGCTCAAAAGGGAGCATATGAAGAAACAAGCATTACAAGATATCAAGGATATATTCGTTGATGCATTTAGCCTACCAACACCTAAAGAAGACAAGCCTATTATGGAGCATTTGGCTAATATAGTGGAGAAGATAAATGATACAAACTTTGATTTAAATGTTAAACTACTTAAATGGCCTAAAAGGAAATTTTAAAGAAAAGTCAATGAAAAGATGTCAAGTGCTATTTCACTTAGTAAGGTTGAATTAGCAACCAATATTGGTGGTGTAAAGAAAGTATTAGAGAATATTTTCTCTATTTGCACCAAGTTGTGTGAATAACATTGTTCACACAATAAGTGTAGTGACATATTGACAATGTGGAGGGAGATATGAAGAAAATAGGTACTACTCTACCCAATTCTATAGCTCAAAGTCAAAAGAACTTTAGGAATTAAATGAACTCCCATGGTTAGTTGGCAACCCTGCATGATCAAGATGCCAACATTTGGGCTACACTAATCAATATCTAGTCCATGTTGATCCCACACATGGAGATACTATACAAGGAACTATCCTTTATAAAAATAGCGATGAAGAAAGATCCCCATCTTTCTACACATGAAGGCTTAGTTCACGTTCCTAATGAATTAACTATCCAAATCAAATCATTAGAGGTAGCATGTGATAACTAGAATGCAACTTTGAAGCTAATAATTGAGGACCATAAAACTTTCTTGGACAAATACACTATATGTGTATAACCCTTTGACATAAGTGTCAAAGAGGGGGAGAAATAAGATTTGGGGAGAAATAAAAAGGAGAAATAGTTTTTGGGGGATACTAAACAAAGAGGGTGTCAAAGATAGAAACAAAGTACAACACAGTTCACTATATGCATATTTATACAACAAGAGTATTGTTTTAGATTTAGAACAATACAATCAACTCAAGGGGAGTTGTAAGATTTTGAGGAATGACTATTATGTCAAGTTTTGCAAAATTTTGAAATTTTGAAATTTTGTACATATGTCGAACAGGGAAAGTGAGTATCTAAGTTATGCTAATAAGTTAAGGTCATTCAAGCATGACCAAGTGTTTTTGCTACTCATGTCAAAGGGGGAGATTGTTGATCTCAGATTTGTTTTCACATATGAGTGTCTGCACACTTAAGTCATTTACAAGTTAGAACTTAGTTCATGTTGAACATGTAATGCATGCTGAGCATAACATGTTAGATAGTGCATGCCAAGTAAAAAATTAGCACTAATTCACTCAAATGTTGAGCAGTCAACATGTGCCAAGTAATTCAGATGCCAAGTGACAAAATTGAAGTTGTAGTTATTGAGCATTAGGGACTTCAAATGCCAAGTACAACAATTTGGACATTGTTGTTTGTAATGACAAAAACTCCTATGTAAACCATTTTGGAGCTAACTTAAAGATTTTTTTGCAATCCTAGATGATAAGAACAAATCTTAATTAAGAATCCCTATGTATTACATGCAACCAATCAGTTAAAGGAATGAATTGAGCAGCTAGATGCATGAATTACAATCATTGATTCATACCTAACTCTAGTCACCTAGATCTTCTTAAGGAAGGTAAACCCTAAAACATGGTGTGAGCAAAGAGAGAAGTTTTCATGTGCATGTTGAGATAATGGGTGTTGAACACATTGCACAATATTGTTATATTTTTTTATTTTATTTTTTTATGTAATTTTGTATCTAGGAGTACCTAGATGGATGTGCAACATGTAAAGATTCCCATGGGATATACTTGATGACTTATATTGTAACATTGTGATAATATTTCATGTAATTATTTATTATTGGGGAAAATAATTAAATTCCCAATATTAAATGTGGGGTCAGTGGGTTAGGTAGCACATGGTTTATGTAATACCACTTGGTGATTTTGTGGGACTTGCTACTATATAAGTAGCCACAAGGGTAGTTGTTGTGACAAGGAGAAGAGAAAAAAGGGCAAGAGTTGAGTGGGACAAGGCTTGATAGGTTAGCCAAGGGAGCATTTTTGAAGGTTGGAAGCATGGCATGGGATGTGTGGATTCATGCTTGTTCACATATATTGCTCAGTTGTGGCTATGGCTTTGAAGGCTTTCATGGTTGTATTGCAATGGTATCTTTGCTGAATAATACATGGTGATGGATGCTTTTGGAGGCTGGGTTTTTCCCTCAATGAGGCTTTCCTAGGGTATATCATGTGTCACATTTTTGTGGGTATGTTGTCTAGTCTCTTGTCTATGGATTTTAATTTCATGTTTATTTCAGATCTATTATGGGTTATGTGGAAATAGTTATATTTCTTCTTGTTGAGTTTCCTTACAAGTGGTATCAAAGCTATGGTTTTATTATTGTAACACTATATTGAATCCATGGGAATGCATGAGAGGATAAAACAAAGGGAAAGACATATGCGTTATTTATTGCAAATTTGAGGGTTTTGGATTTGCTATTACGATGGGATGTTGGTAGATTTTGGGCATGTGAAATTATTGGACAAAAGCATTTTTTAGATGTTTCATTTAAATGAGGGTTTTAGGGGGTAGCTTGCAGAAATGACCTCCTCAGTAAAAACAAACCTCACCATTAGATCTGTGTCAACATTTCCATAAATTTTGATATATAATATGCCCTAGTTTGGCCATGTTTAGAGGAAATGGAAGAGTTTTTAAGTTTCAGCCCATGATGGCTATCAAATTTAATCCCATCAAAATTTTTGTCACAAACAAATAATGTAGTGAAAATGGTAAAAAAGATTATCTTAGTAAAACAACCATAACTTTCTCTCGAGATATTAGATATTAGAGCTCTTATAGGCCTTGGAAAGTTAGTTCAGAGCACTACAACTCGGTGTAGGTTTGGTTCTATGATTTTGACATTTTGTTAGGTTTCAAGAGCCCAAAAGTTAGATGTTATTTATTTTGAGCATATATTAGGGCATAACTTGGGCATACGAAGTTAGATTTTGAACTTGGAGTAGTCAATATAAAGCTCTTGGAGAGCCTTACATATTGGTTTAGATTTGGTGCAAGTTTCACATGATTCATTTGGTAATATATTAATTTGAACAATTTATAGATATATTTTGACTATGGTAACATTGTGAGTTTATAACATTGTATATTTTGGAGAGTGAAGATTTGATGTCATTTCATATGCAATTCATATTTCAGATTGGTCTCATGATGATATGGTTATTAGTATTTGTTTTAGATATGTATGATGACTTGTTGGGTTTTTGGCATTGATATAATTATTGAGTATTTGCAGATGTTGGAGGTTTTTCTTAGATCTTGTTAATCTAGAAGCATCTTTGACATTTACATGGCGCACTTGGTTATCTTCATGGTGTGTAAAGATGGTTAAATCTTGAGGACTCATGGAATTTTTGGTTATCTTCATGGTGTGTGGAGATGGTTCTTCATGGTATGTGGAGATGGATTTCTTTATGGTGTATGGAGATGGTTGCATCTTGAGGACTCATAGGGTTCTTGGTAAAGGTGTGGTTTATTCTTTCATTTGACATGTTATCCTTGGTGTGAGGATGGTTTCATTATTATCTCATGGTATACTCTTGATACGTGTTTAGAGTTATGACATGTTATAGTTTTTTCATATGGAGCATGTTATCTCTTTGGTTGAGATGGTTTAATCATATTGTCATGTTTATGTTCTTGAGACCACGGTTGGAACTTTGACATTGATTTTGGTTTAGTTTCTTAGTATTGAGTACACTGATCATAAGATGGATACTTCATGATATTGCTATGCTGCATTTGGATTTGGTATGGATTGATTGGTTATAGGTGCTCATGGATACTTAGAAATGGTGGTGATGTTGATTTCTGTTGGATTAGAGAAGTATTTGTTGAGATAGTTGATGGTTTCAGTAGGAAGTTTGAGGGGTAGTCATGAAATATGGACTTGAGAGGAGATTGTTCTTAGATGAGTCTTGGTTGAAGACTTGGATATGTTGATGAGCATTCTCATTCCCCACTCTTGGTCTACTCGACGGTTTGCTACTTGAGAGATATATCCCATTGTTTCTCTCAGTTGCATTATATTTATGCTTGTCTTTCATGGATATGGATCTTGAGCTATGGTGCATGAGTTAGTTGTGGAGGGTTCATTTGAAAGATGGTTTATAATTGGTTATCTCCATGTACATATGTTGTTGTGATGGTTGAGTTTGGGAGATGGTTTTATATTGGGCACATTCCTTGGATTAGGATTGGTTTATGAGTTTGATCTTCTTGTGGGAGGCTTACATCCATGATTAGTTATATGGTATGGTTTCGGTGTTATTGCGGCTTCTTTGTGGTATTTTATGAGGGAGATCATACTTGCACAGTTTACATCAAGAGATGTGTGTAGGACATGATACATGTTATGATTTGCATGTTTTCTCTTTGGTCTTGGTTATCTTCCTAGATGTTTAGTCTCACTTACATTGGATTTGAGATCGGTTAGAGATTGTGATCACTAGCTTGTGCTCATGTATGCCATGTGAGAGATGACATGGTTGTTCTTTTATCTCTTTCCTCTGTTGGTTGTGGAGAACTTGGGAGAGTGTTGGAGACTTGTTATGAGATTTTTTCTTGTAGGATATCAGTTTATGTATTGTGGATGTCCTTGAGACTACATGGATTCACTTCTTTGAGATGTTATGAGTGGATTGGTTATAGATTTGACATTATCTTTTGTAGTGGGAGCTTCTTCGTATATATGTGACAAGTATTGCTCTTGAGGCTTGTGATTGCAAGTTATAGATTGGATATGTTGATGATGTGAGATTCACTTGGTATATAACTTTGGAGGTATGGATAGTTGGATGGGTTTGGCACTTGCTGTGGGTGCTACTTTAAATATGGATATTTTGACAACTATGGATACATGTGAATACCTTTGGATCAGGTTTTTGTGCTTTGCATTTCATTCGGTATAGGACTTTATGATCTTCTAATGTGACAGGTTGGGTGGCTTTCTCTTTGGATGGCTTCTATGTATGTCTAGTGATAGTGGCATAATAGGACATGAGATCATTCATGTTTGAGATGCTGGATGCTTTCATTTTGTTGTGGGTACTAGGATGGAGCACTTTGTGTACTTTGATCCATGATGGTGGATGTGCTGGGAGGGATTGTTCCCTTATTCATTTATGTGGCTATAGATTGACCCTATGTAATGGATATAGCAATTGGGAGATTGTTGAGATAATGGGTGCTCCACACATTGCATAATATTGTTATATTTTATTATTTAATTTAATTATGTAATGTTGTATCTAGGAGTACTTAGATGGATGTGAAACATGTAAAGATTTCCATGGGATACACTTGATGAGTTGTATTGTAACATTGTGATAATATTTCATGTAATTATTTAATATTGGGGAAAAGAATTAAATGCTCAATATTAAGTGTGGGGTTAGTGGGTTAGGTAGTACATGGTTTTAGTACATGGTATATGTAATTCCATTTGGTAGTGTTTTGGGACTTGCTACTATATAAGCAGCCACAAGGGTAGTTGTTGTGATAAGGAGAAGAGAAAAAAGGGCAAGAGTCAAGTGGCACAAGGCTTGATAGGTTGGCCAAGGGAGCATTTGTGAAGGTTGGAAGCATGGCAAGGGATGTTTGGATTCATGCTTGTTCACATGGATTGCTCAATTTTGGCTATGGCTTTGAAGGCTTCCATGGTTGTATTGCAATGGTATCTTTGCTAAATAATACATGGTGATGGATGCTTTTGGAGGCTAGGTTTTTTCCTCAATGAGGGTTTACAAGGTATATCTTGTGTCACATTTTTGTGGGTATGTTGTCTATTCTCTTGTATGTGGATTTTAATTCTATGTTTATTTTAGATCTATTATGGGTTATGTTGAAATAGTTATATTCCTTGTTGCCAAGTTTCCTTATAATGCAAATAGAGCATTTAGATGTGACTAAGGAAGAGTGATCATAGTGTATGAATTGTAGAAATAGTTAGAGGAGAATAGAGGAAAGGAATTAGAGGATAGAAGATATACATTTGATCAGAGGAGGATTAGGGATATGTGAAAAGAGGCGATATGTTAACTAGCAGCAGAGTGCTAACCACAGGATCATTGTTGAGACATTCTAACAAGTGAATAAGCTAAATCTCTTTATAAAGTAGTCTTAACAGGCTATTATAAATCTATTAATATGATTCTTAATTCATTGTAAGTTGAAGTCCTTTAACCAAGCATACTTCTAGTAGGGTGTTGAAATCCTTTAATAGGGTAAGATCTAACAATATTGTAAGCCTTTAATAAGGTAGACCTGTCATAGGGTAGATCATGTTTCATGATCAAACATTGTAAACTTCATTGGATACACTTCACAATTGCAAAAAGTGAAGATTTGTGGGTGTCATCCCCACCCAATTTTACCTTCTCATTGGAGGGTTTTTGGGTAACTAAATATCTTGTGTCATACATTTGATGAATGCTATGTACTTTCAATCTATGGATGAATATGTTTAGCTAGCTATTTATGTTTACATGCAAATTATGAGATGGATGTGTGGTGAATTATTTTAAGGGTTAAAGTTTTGAAGGCCTGATTCACCCCCCTCTCATACTTTATTTTCCCTATTGTATTTGCAAGAAATAATAATATCTAGTTGCAAATTAGAAGACTTAAATTCTATTAATGATGTATGTATGTTATAGGTGAACATGTTGGCCAATTCCCACCAATCATCTGTTAATTAGGAATGTCACTGCTAGATCTTTGTTTGCATGGACTAGAAATTTCACCTTGGTGTGTAATGTGTGTGCCAAAGAGGAGTGGAAGCTCAATAAAGGAAAAAGTTTATCTTTTCTATATGCATTGATGTAGTAGATAAAGTTAATTAGTAGATTCTTGAGAAATTAATGTTCATTGTGCTTAAATGAAATGTGCATCAACTTGTAAGGATGCTTGGAATAGAAACTTTGAATCATGACCAACAGACTTTCTTTATGTTTGTAAGAGGGGGGAGAGAGAGAGGGTGGGGATACATGTTTAGAAAAAAAGGATGAGAGGAAATTTGAAGTAGAAAGGAAGATAGTAGAAGATTGATAAAGAGTAAGAGTCGAAGAAATATAATGAATATTAAAAATGTTAAATGTTCAGACAATATTTATATTAGAATGAAAATTATAATTAAGAAATATAAATAGATTAAAGATTATTAATTTGTATGTAATACCAATTAAATTGAACCATATTGTATGATTTTTTTAAAATTGTTAAGTTATTATAATTATATAATATATATTAGAAAGTTATAACAATAATATTATTTGAAAAAAAATCTAAGAATTTACACTATGAATAAAATATAGCATAATAGTATAATTTATTTATTTTAAATATCTATAATACTATATTTGTGTTAGTACTTATATAAAATATTAGAATAATGATAATAAATTTGAGTAATTTAAATATATTCCCAAGTCAAAATGCAAATCTCAAAAGAGGGTGCATGTTGTTTATGTCTTTATATGGTAGTTGGTAAAAATGTGTTTCATTAGAGGTTGACTTGATACCCAAGTTTATCAACTAGGGTGTTGGACTTGGTAACTCTTTGGGGAGAAAAGGTGATTTGGGTCTACACCATGGGTAATGTGTTAACTGTGGAGATCATCAAGGCTTGATGATGTGGCTATGTGCAAGATAGGACTAGTGGGGTTTCTATTAAATCCTTGAGTAGTGTTCACTAGGTGGCCAACTTGGACAGTTTAGGTCCCAACATTAATGTAATAGGTGTGTTGCATGGGGGAGTAAGATGGGTTCAGTCCCAAATGGTGTAATGGCTAGATAAAGGAGGCACGAAATTCATCCTTGAGGTAGTCAGAGTTGAAGGAAAATTTGGGAGCAAGACAGAGGAAGTCGAGCAACTAAACAAAATCGAGTAAAGGAGTAGTCTTAGTTTAGGATCAAGGTAGTGAACTATGAATTTGAAATTTAGTAACACACAATGGAGCAGTGGAGGACATCAAGTACAAGAGTTGGTCTTGATCACTGGGGTGTCAAAGTTGTATACTGGCCTATTGTAATTCCATGAGCATTGACCTCACTATAATAAGGATAACTAAGAGGCTTTATCCTATCCAATATTGGAGGCAATCTATATTTGTTAACACTGTATCCTCTCTGCTTATTCATTGTAAATTGGTTACTTTGGAATCAAGCATACTTGGGGAGATCACCCCACCAAATCTTATGGTCTGTATTATTTACTTTGCACATGTTAGACTTTGATTTACCTTGCATCAAAAAATGGGAGATCTTAGATCTATAATTACAGCTTCCACATAAGCACATATTTTTTGGATAGGTGTAGTCTAGTATCCTAATTCTACTAGGATAGCTAGTGCCACATGCTTCAACTCCCATAGATTGTGAGCAGCTTGAACACCTCCCTTAGATGCTCCTTATCCTCCTCCAAATATTTTCTATAGATTAAGATGTTGTCTTAGTAAACAACCACACACTTGTCCAACGAGGGCCTAAATACATTGTTCGTCAGAGTGCTAAACATCATAGGGGTGTTGGTTAGAACAAAAGTCATCACCATGAACTCATAACTCCCATACATAGTTGTTACATGGCCATCTTCTCTTTGTCACCTAGTGCAATCCTAATTTGGTAATATCCTTGCCTCAATTCCAACTTACTAAACACCCATGCATCCACCAATTGGTTGAAACTATCTACTATGAAGGGGAGTGGATATATTTTCTGATCATCAACTTGTGCAATGCCTTGTAGTGCACACAAAGTTGAAGAGTCCCATCCTTCTTCTATTGAAACAAGACTAGGGCAACATTGGGTGATCTAGATAGACTGAAAGTTCTGCCCATTAAACCTGTCAACCCTTAGCTTACCCTCAACTTCCATTGGTCCCACTCAACCATGAGAAATAACCACTTGTTAGGATTAAACCATAGACATAAATAACAATTACATGCAAATATAAACAATATTAGAAAATAATAGATCACACAGAAAAGAACACAAGACACCAAGATTTAACATGGTAATCCCAATCCCTGGGCTACATCCACCAAAAAAAATGTTCAATATTTTTTTTATGATCCAATGATTACAATCTAATTACAATTTGTAATCCCTTATAGCTCAATATCGCTACAAGAACCAATTTTTGCATCACCATATGAAAACAATCCCTAACCCTAAGCCCTTTTATACAAGCATTAAAATAGTTAGGTTATGATTAATAATTACATGTCGACCCAAAATCATGATAAAATAGGGCTTAGGGAATTTATGAACTATGTATAGTACTTCCTTGATCATTCACCACAAACTAACATAGATGACATCCTAGGGCTTAGGAAGGGCTTCCTATGAAAGCCCTCCATGCATTCTCTCTTATTCCTCCTTTCGTTTGAAGAAAATTTGCAAGCTATCTTCCTCACTAACATTGGCTTACCTCCACTAGTTCTTTCCTTCCATAGAAAATTCAACAACCCTCACTAATACATTTGGTACCAAATTGCAATGATAGTGCCATTGCAGTTTTGCCATCACAACCTTGTCGTTGTTGCAATTGCGACAGTAGACTGTCGCAATTGTGACGACGACAAGGTTGTGATGAAAAAATTGCAATGGCACTACCATTGCTATTTGGTACCAAATGTATTAGTGCCTCACAATGGTTTCCACCAAAATATCAAAACTCATGTCATTAATAGTCTCCTTCCCATCCTTCCAAGTCTGGTAGAACTACATCAACTAATCTCATCATGATTCACCATACCCTCCATATATAGTAACATACCACCTTCCTACAAGTAAATCATAGCCACCTCACTGCTATGAATGCTAGTTTCCACACCCACTGGTTCAACATGATCACTATTACCCATATCATCACCCAAATCAACCACTAATTCTATAGATGACATAGCCTTGTTGTAGGTTATGAAGTTGCTAGATATAAATTAAAGTACCTCAACAAATAAAATTAAAAGACATTGCATGACCATCATAAGTTCACAATTTTTCCCAAAAAATAAAAAAACCACTCTTCAAGACATGTGTGAGTGTTCTCTTTCCATCCATACATGGTTGTTGCTAGTTGTATCTTGTTGAGAATTTTGATCATTACTAGATCATTCACTACATCTTGCCAAATCCACCCTTTGCATCCTTTTATAGTAGTAATCAATGCTCACAACAACCAAAACCACAATGCAAATTAGGAAAGAATCACACCAAAAAATCCCTTTATGAATCATCCTATTCACACACCCATGTGCAGAAAAGGTTTGTAACTTGGTTTGATTATTCAAATTGTATTTATATAGGTACGCTCCCTTTCCATCAAAACTTGAGTTGATGATAGTAACAATCTAACAACATCCCATTCCACAAGACTCATGACACTGTGGTCAAATTTATCTAGCCCATTGGCCATGCCATTTCCTTCACAATATATGTGGACAATGTGGATCTCTTGGAAATATTCTGTCAACCTTTGGATTTCATCGATTATAACTTTAATTAGCCAGTTTATTTTGCCTTCACCTTTAGCATCCTCAATGATTAACATGGAGTTTCCCTCAATTGTTAGCTTGTTGACTCCTAGACCTCTCATAATTCTTAGCCCCCAAAGTAGTGCTAGTGCTTCAACTTCATTATTAAAGCCTTCTCCATAGGTAAACATGTAGGTCATAAACATAGTTCCCATACTGTTACAAAGGATACCTCCTGCCATGGTACTACCCATTATAGGTGAACCATCAAAGTTTAGGCTGATCCAAGAGTTAATGGGGGGATGCCACATTGTCTTCTTTCTAGCCAAAACTTTGGAATTGTCAAATTGTGCCGCTAGTTGGCCAACATTCCAAGCTAAAGCCCATTTCATATCAAGCTCACCCAGGGGGTTCAGGGAGGGCTTCAAATGCCAGATTCCACTGCATTCTCATAGAATCTTGATAGTTAGGTGGAACAGCCCCTAGGTGGTAGTGGCTTTGTCCTTGAAAATCCTATTTTTCCTCTCCTTCTAGATATTTCATGAAACATATCTAGTGATAATCAACCATAAGTTTTTGAGGTATGGGTGGTCAGCTAGGCCATCCTAGTGAATGAATTATTCTAGATCTCTATCCATAGATCACTATACCTCCCATAAAGCAAGAAATTCCCTCCAAACCTCCATGGAAAAGGGCAGTGAATAAGCAATTGTGTAATTGATTCAAATTTATGGAGACATAAAATGCAATAATTAGTGAGTTGGCACCCTCTGCACTGGAGGTTGTCCACAAAAAGAAGTTTGTCTTGAGTAGGATCCAAGGGTGCTAGGATTTTCACTAATTGGCTTGACCCGCTTCTCCCCCTAGATCATAGAGCTAAGCTAACTTAACAATGATCTCCACCAAAGGTGTGAGTTTCCAGACTAAGGAGTCCTTTATTGGGAAAAATGAATCCTATAGTTGCATAGGAGGTCCTGTAGCTCATGAGAAAGGCCCAAATCCCTAAGCTCAAGGTTCTGGAAGGTAATCCATTATCTATGAGGGATGATAAAGTTTCAAGTCTAGGGGACATGCAATCTAGTACATCCATCTCGCAAAGGTAAGAACTTAGTTTGCATGAGGGTTTATCATGAATCCATTGGTCTTACAAGAAGTGAATAAAATTACCATTCCCTAAAATCAAGTGACACCCTTTTCTTATGATCTTTTGGGTATTAACAACATTGTTCTAGATCTTAGACCCCTGGGGAAGAGCCTATGCTGAAGGAAATTTGTGAGAAGAGAAAACTCTAAGTTATTTAGCCATTATGATGTAACACCAACTACCCTAAGAGTTCACCAAATTCCATCCAATTTTGGTTAAGAGAGCCAAGTTCAAACCTTGAAGAGCCTTCAAACAACAAAATTTCTCCCACTTCACCAAGCTCATTCTGGCCTTCTCTTCAGTACTAGACCATAAAAAAAACCTCTGAATTTATCAAGAATATGTATGAATCTACCTTGGATTTTGAAGATGGAGAGGAAATACACTAGGATACCTTGTAGAGAGGTAGAGAGAAGCTAGAGTTTGCCAACCTTACTCAAAATTTTTCACTTCCAGCCCACTAGCTTCTATTGAAAGTGTTCAACTAGACCATTCCAATATTGGTTGCAGGCTTCCTTAATGGTAAGTAGTAGGTCAATATAAGTGTTAAGGAGGGACACCTCCTAACAACCAGAAATATTTATCAACTTTTCTCTTAGAGAAGAAATGGTTTCCAAAAAATAATCTTTTCTTTTCTAATAATTTATGCATTGACTAGAGATCTAAACATACTGATTTAGGGTTGCCTTCCATTCTTTAGCATCACGTATGGATGAGATGCTAAATAAGAAAGTTTCATCCAAAAAATGTTTGGTAACATGTAGGGGGAATTAAGAGGTAGATTTAATGCCCTTAACTCTACCAAAGTTGGTTAAAGAAACTAAATTTCTTCTTAACACTTCTGCTACAATAATAAAAAGGTAGGGAGATAGGGGGTCACCTTGACACAATCCCTAGGAGGAAGAGAAGAAGATGCCTGGGGTTCCATTACTAAGTATCAAGAAAGTAAAAGAGGTAAAAGTGCTTTTAATAATTTTGTTAATCTTTTAATTGAATTAAAGTTTGAAAAGTATAGAAAAAAGGAAATCATGCCTGACCTTGTCATAGGCTTTGGAAATGTCCAATTTAATGGTTATAATTGGTGTCTTAGACTTTTCCATAGAATGAATCACCTTATGGGTGGTTATAACCAGATCAAGAATTTGCCTCCCAAGCAAAAAGCCATTTTTGCATAGGCTAATGAATTTGTCTAGGAGGGGCCTGATGTGATTCACCATAACCTTATAAATAGTGTTACAAAGGTGGATGGGTCTAAAGTCTCCCAGTCTCTAAGGGTCCGTAGTGTTAGGGATCAGAACAATGAAGTTCTTGTTAAGTTCCTTCAAAAACTTTCCCATTCATATGAAGTCTCTAGCAACATGGATGACATCATACTTTACAATGTCCCAAAATTCTTGGAAGAAGGTAGGAGGGAAATCATCAAGCCTAGGGACTTTATACTAATTCATACTAAAAACAACCATTCTGGTTTCCTCCTCCTTGACCTTTCTCATCATATCCTCATTCATTTGGTTATTAATCACTAGTTGAAACAACCTCAAAATATCTATTTTTCAAATACTATCGCCCTAGGTAGTAAGAGGGTTGTACATTTCCTAGAAGTAGGACTTTAGTTTTTCTTATATCTATTCCACTTTAGTGATTTCCTAATCATTATTATCCAACAAAATGTTGATAGTGTTTCTATTTTTCCTTCTCAAGGCTGATCTATGGAAGAATGTCATTTTTTTGTTTCTCTCCACCAACCATTATACCCTAGATGTCTATTTCTAGAAAAAATCCTTCCTACTCAGGAGGGTTTTCCATTCATCTCTACACTCCTTCTTCTACTACTACTACTACTCAGTGTATTACTTTGCAGAAATTGATTTTGGAGAGCTTCCATATTTTTTTAGTAGCCGTCTTATCTTTGGATAGACTTCCAAAAAAGGATTTACTCCATTCTATCACCTATTTTTAGATTCTATCAAGCTTTCTAGCAATACACAATATAGTCATTCCTTCCATTGGATCCCTCTACCACTATGCAATATAGTCCCTAAACTTATTATGTGAATGCCATCTGATCTCTTATCCAAAAGGCCTTCTTCTATTGGAATATTGTACCTAGGAGAGAAGCAACATAGAATGATTTGAAATGGTCATTGAACATGCCTTTAGGAAGGTATGTAGGAGAATGTCCCATCTAACAGAGATGAGGACCCTATCAAGCCAATTCAGGATCAAGTTTTATCATTGTCTATTGTTAGACCAAGTGAAAGTAGGACCCTAGAGGTCAATATCTATTAGGTCATTTCTTGTCAAGAAATCCTCCAAGTCCTACATGCTATCCAAAAAATCCTCAAATCCTCCCATTTTTTTTTGAAGGGTACAATTTGGTGTTAAATTCTCCCATACACAAAATATTTCCTTGCCACTTGGAATCAACCACATTGGTTGCCTCATTCGAAATAGAAAGCCTACCATTATGATTGTTGTGGGGATAAAAATTAAAAATAGTCCAATTGTCAATTTGGGTTGTGAAATCTGCTGCAATGAAATGGGTACTGATAGAGGTATCCACTACCACCAACTTGTCAGGATTCCAAATTGTAACAATGCCACCAAAAGAACCATTAACATTACTATAGGTATATCTAGCGCCTAGCCAGACATACTCGACCACTCTTCAAAAAACTTGCCGAAGCATTTTCACTTCATGCAAAAGAATCATATTAATTTTGAGTTCAATGATCTTTTGTTTGACTTTGCGCAACTTCATAGGGTTATTCAATCCCCTCACATTCTAGGATATGATATTCATCTTCTATAGTTTTGGGTATCCTTCAATTTTTTCTTGTTTCCACAATCTAATATCCTTTTCTGTTTCTTTTTTATAGACATTCCTGATTGGGGGTCTCCTAGCCTTCACAGTTGAATCAACATCCACCTTAATTCCACCTCTGTTCTTCCTCTTTGAGACCATCCTTTCAAAATCATTGCTAAGGAAATCAAGGCTAGGGGCCTTTGAAATGGGTGAAAAAACTTCAACAATACCTAGAAGGAAAAGCAAAAGGGTTCCATTTGCTAATGGTGAGCCAGGCCCCACTCGGGTGCGGCATTTCTAGGGTTTGCATGTCCATAATCTCCACTTCATCATGAATGGTAGCATCCATTGTGAGATTATTTTTGGTCCCTACACCTTGTACCACATCATTTACTTCATTAGGGGTTCTAGTACTCTCATCAATGTAAGGGCACTAGTAAATTTGGACCCAATTTTCAACCAATTTTGGTAAAAATTTTAACCCAAGTTCATCACTATTTTTCTCATTGAAATTTTGACCAAGTTGTAGGTTGGTCAAAATTTTGATGAATTCATTCATTGAAATATTTTTGTTTTGGTTGAAACAAAAACATTTCAACAAATATATTCGTCAAAATTTTGACCAACCTACAATTTGGTTGAAATTTTGAAGAGAAAAATAGCAATGAACCTGGGTAAAATTTTTGACCAAAATTGGTCAAAAATCGGGTCCAAATTTATTGGTGGGAGTTCTATTGGGCTGTGGATCCCCCTCACGATGAATTGGTTTTGTGTTTACCATGACAACTGTTTCTACAATATTCAAGCTTTTGACCACCTCAACACTAGGAGAAGAGACCTTTCTCTTGAGTTTCTCATCCTTTGGACACTTCACAAAGATATGGCCAAATCTATTACATTTTTGGTAGAAAGGAGAAAAATTATCATAGATTAGTGGTTGTGACCAAGTGCCCCATTTGGACTTTAGGTCCATTGTAGTAGGTAGAGGTTTATTCATACCCACATTCACATAGATCCTAGAAAAACCCAGTTTAGCCTTTGAACTAGTCATCGAGTCCACTTTTATGAATTGCCCAAAGGAGTAACCAATCCATCTAAAAGCACACTTGTCTGATAACTCTAGTGGGAGCCCAAGAAAGTGTATCTAGAATGGGTAGATCTGTAGAGGTCACTCTTTGGGTTAAACCCTAGTTTCCATTTTGCCATCATCAAGTGATGTTTTCCAAAGTTCCAAGATCCACCCAAGATCAAATCTTGGTCCTTCTCAGCCATGAAACTAAACAAGAAGAGGGCAGAAACCATCATTGAGATGGAGGAAGAACCTATTATTTTCCACTTTGTTGAGCACCATTTTCTAACCATGTCCATCAAAGGTTAGAAAGAGATAAACTTTCCAACAAGGCACAGGGTAAACCCTAAGGAGATCAAATCCACCACTGAATCAAGTAAAGTAATCTATGATCCTATGGGTCCTAAGGAGAACTTGGGTTTAGCACTAGAATCCATAGGAGTCTTGCATTCAATAACAATCCCCAACTAGTTCAACTTTAGGGGCACTAATAAGGGGGCTACAATAATGGGGCCACCCAAGGGTTTGGGGCCCAAACCAACACAATCGTCCATAATGGATGTGGGTTCCAACATTAAAAAAGTCTCCCCTATCTAAAGAAGGCAACCATTTAGGGACTCTACAACCAGTTCTAAATCTAGGAAAATAGGGGCAAGATCCATTGGGGTTGGTAAGGGTGGAGGGGGTATCCATCACTCCCAAGACTAAGAGGGCATGTAAGAGGGTAGGAGGTCGAGGGTGGAAAAGTTATAGAGGGAGGAAAAGCGCAAAGTTAACTAATAAAAATGTTGAGAATTTTGACCATGTTTGGTGACTTAGTTTCTTCTAGACATTTGTTTTTGAGAGAGTTAGATCTATGTATTATTCTATCTAGCTTTGTGGTACTAGTTGTTGTCAATGTGTTTTTAATGCATTGATTAATGGTGTCTAGTATAGGCCCTTTAGGCTTGCTCATAGAATATCAAATATTTTACAAGCCCACATAAAAGGCCTGATTTGACAAATTTATTATTTTTATTAACTAGATTAAAAACTACATAATATATGTCCTCTAATTTTTTATTCAATAATAAATGCAAACTATTTATCTAATCAAATTCAACAAGGGATGCAAGCATCAAAGTTCATGCCTACAGTACAATTCCTTTTAGGGAAAATTGTGGTATAATTAGTATTTGGTTAAGTCATAGTGAATGTCTTGCTCATAAGTTGTGGAACTAATATAGTTCTATTGTATGGGACATGTTGGTCATATTGATAAATTATTAAAATTTACAATGTAGCAAGAAATTGATCTACAAGGGTATATTATTATGTATATGATATTAGGGTATAATTATTTATTGGCAAAGAAAAATAATAAAAGCAAGACATGTGTTAAGGGTAGAATCTACATTTCTATGTAGAAGGAGAACAATATATTATTTCCTTGGAAAAAAACAATATGAGGAGTTGGAAAATAATAATATCTAGTTGGACATTAGAAGGATTAAATTCTATTAATGATGTATCTATGTTATAGGTGAACATTTGCACCAATTCCCACTAATCATCTTTTAATAAGGAATGTAACTACTAGATCTTTACATACACTTTGTGTGTATGGACTAGAAATTTAACCTTGGTGTGCAATGGGTTTGTCAAAGAGGAGTGGAAGGTCAATAAAGGAAAAAGTTTATCATTTTTGTATGCATTTATGTAGTAGATAAGGTTAACTAGTAGATTGTTGTGAAAGTGATGTCCATTGTGCTTAAATAAAATGTGCATCAACTTGTAAGGATGCTTGGAATAGAGACTTCCAATTGTTAGAAACTTTCAATCATGACCAAAAAAAATTCTTTATGTTTGTAATAGGGGGGAGAGAGAAAGAGAGAGAGAGAGAGAGCGAGAGAGAGAGAGAGAGAGAGAGAGAGAGAGAGAGAGAGAGAGAGAGAGAGAGAGAGAGAGAGAGAGAGAGAGAGAGAGAGAGAGAGAGAGAGAGAGAGAGAGAGAGAGGATATTGAAAGTACAAAGGAAGATAGTAGAAGATTGATAAAGATCAAGAGTTAAAGAAATATAATAAATATTAAAAATACTAAATGTTAATACAATATTCATATTAGAATTAAAAGTATAATTAATAAATATAAATTTATTATAAAGATTATTAATTTTTAAGTTGTACCTATTAAATTTAACCATAATGTATGATTTAATTTTTTTTGTTAAGTTATAAAAATTATATAATATTTATTATAACTATAATAATAATTTTTTTGAGCTATGAATGATGATGCATCCCAATTGTAGCTCATTGGGGATTGTACCGAAATGGAAGAATGAAACTTTAAAGTTATGATTTTTGTATTTTGGCTCTTAGTTATCTGCTTAGAAGTAGTATATACATCATAATGTAAACTGGCTACTTATCATTTTTATTTTTTATTGAGTGACAATTCCGATTTTCTTCCAGATTCTTTCCTAGTTGAACTTTCGAATCATTTTTATTAATAAAAAAAATAGTGTCTTGCCTAATTTTTCCTTTAAAAAATATTATTTTGAAAACAAATATAAGAATTTACACTATAAATATAATACAGCATAATAGTATTTTTTTAATTTTAAATATTGTATATAATACTATATTTGTGTTATTATTTATATGAAATATTAGAATAATGATAATAAATTTGAATTATGTAAATATACTTTCAAGTCAAAATGCAAATCTCAAAAGAGGGTGCATGTTGTCTAGATCTCTTTATATGGTAGCTAGTAAAAATGTGTTTTGTTGCACTGATTATAGGTGTACAAGTCCTTTTCACAATTGGCAACATATGAGAAGGCACATGCCAAATTGAGATCTCTACAACAAGCTATACAGGATATTTAAGTCACTTAAGTTGTTTAGAAAAATGGTTGAGAGATGAGTATTAATGAAATGCAATGGTTGTAAGATGTGCATATACAAGTTTCCTTTAAAGGTTATATATTATCTATGATCTACATGCAACCTGACGAGAATACGTAAAGATTATTTTGTTTTGAAGAATTGTTGTTCATATTTCATGGATTGCAATGAAAATTCATGGAATGTTTCATGAGTTGCTATTAGAAATCTAGGTGGAATTCGGACAAATTTTTGTGGATGAAATTTTCATGGATTGATTGACTTTAGGTGCATTTGTGTAAGTATAACGCGGACTGTTATGTAAATTTTTAGATTACCTAGATATTTTAAGCTCTTAGACTTTCCAAACTATAGAAGTTTATGTATTTATTAGTAATAATAATTTTTTTCCTCCTTACTATTTTTGGTCTCAACCAGTAGAGTTAAAGATAATTAAATTTTTATTATTATTTTAAAAATATGTCTAAATGTATAAACATAGGACATAAGTATAAAGTTAAAGATAAAATTTTAAGTTATATTTTCTTAGTTGATACTCTCCATTTTACCAAAATAATGATATTTTATATAATTAACTCATATTACTAGAAAAGTTCCAACCTTACATAACAATAATATTTTGAAATGAAAGCATGTAGATCGCTCTTTTGTGTAGTGCTAAAAGAAATATGATGTCTCCAAGTAGCTCTTCATTCAATTTATATTTCTTTAATATTATTTAAGGCTATCAAACTAATGTAATTACTTCAAATCTAAAACTTGAAAACACTTATAAGTTGGGATTGAGGATATTCATATACTTAGTTTACTTGAGTCCATTTTATAATTATATTTCAGATCACCCTTTAAAGCTGCATTAGCATAAAATTATGGACAAGACATCTTTGGCATTAGAGAATTCCAAACTATTGACAAGACAACTCGTGTGAGGGTATATAATAGAATGCAAGGTTATCTTTTCATATTATATGTATCTTCCTTTTATACCAATTGTAGTGGCCATGAAAGATGAGCTAGGAGAACTTTTTATCCTATGCATGATATGTAGTCAATTTTTTTATTAAATTCATGGGAAATACCATGAAAAATGGTGCTTTAATGGATCTCCCACTTTTTTCAAAGTTATGGTGGGAGATTTTGTAGATAGACTGGTAAATTTTATCCAAATATCATTTTATATAGTTGAAAAAGATGGACAATCTGGCTACACCGTAGTGATGGATATGTGATGTGGTTGTGAGTTAGTGACCATGGCCTTGTGGTAAGTGTGTCTGGTTGGTCTATTTTTAGGATGGCCTTTTTTTCTACCTTGCATAGGCAAGTTGGGCTTGTTAATAAGGACGATAGAAGGTTTCTTTTGTTTGTGAAGTTGTTCTGGGTTGATGCTTTGTTTGTGAGGGGATTAGTGAAAGTGCCTTTGGTGTTTGTTCTATTGGTGGCTTTGTCCTTGCTTTCTATCATATAGAGGATGATTTTTAGCTTATTGTAAGGCTAGTTGTTTGGGTTGTTTAATGACTAATATAGCTGTATTTTCTATAGAATTTTCTAATTTGTGATTCCTTTGTTTTCTTTTCTTTGGAAGTGGAATCCTTTTCTAGTTTGTGGAGAGGAGCACAGGTGAGGAGGAACCTCTTTGATATGAAGTTCCTATAGGTGATATTGACTTACTTTTTAGTTCTTTGACAAACCTATGATAAATTTGGGAGCTATGCCATTTCCCTTACTTTAGCTTGTAGACAAGTGCTTTATTATAGTAGTTCTTATTGTTCTGGTTGTTGGTAATCTTTTTAAGAAATTTGATCAACATTTTATTGTATAGGTAGGTTAATCCTATTTATAAGGATGGTAGGAAGTTTCTTTGGTCTATGCAAGCACTCTTGGTTGAAGCTCTAGTTTTGGTGTTTTTTTTTGTTTTCAGCTCCATCAAGTTTTTTCTATTGTATTAAAGATAATTTTCAATTCATTGGGAGGCTATGTTTCGGTTCTTTTGAAGTCTGATAAAGTTATGTTTTCTAATAGGATCCTATAGGTTGTGGCTATGTCCTCCCAAGCATTTCATTTAGAGATGGAATCCTCTTCTATTATGGTAGAGAGAAGCATTGGTAAAGAGTAACCTTTGGGGTGACAAATTTTTGTAGGCTCTTAGTAGTTAATTTTTTAAAGTTTCTTCTTTAAACCCATGAAAGATTTTTGAGTAGTGCTTCTTCCCTTACTTCAACTTTTGGGAAAGTGTTGTACTATGGAAATTCTTATTATTTTGGCTTCCCAAATTCTTTATTAGAAATTTTGTTAACAATTTTTTCTCCTCTCTTTCATGTGAATTTTCTCATTCATAAGGATTTTCCTTGAAAGAAGGTTTCATGGTGCCCTTTATAATTTGATGGCTCTTCATTTCTTAAGGGTCTTATTCTAAGAGCAATTCTTATTGTCTTCATTGTGGGTTATCTATTTTACAATTTTAATGACACTTTATTGTATGAGCAAGTTGAGCCTTGAGCCTATTACTAAGGATGGTAGAAATTTTCTTCCATATCTAGAGGAGATCTTGATTGAAGGCTCTCTTTTGGGGGATTGGTTAAAGTGCCATTTTATTGTGGATTTCAGTGATTTTCTTGTTGGTGGCTCCATTAAGTTGTTTTCTATTACATTAAAGATAATTTTCAATTGATTGGGAGATTATTTGTTTATTTATTTGAGTTTTTTTGATGTTTGAGAGGGTTATGTTTTGTGATAGGATCTTATAGCTTGTGGTTATGCCCTCCTTAGTAACTCATTTAGAGATGAAACAATCTTCTATTATTGTAGAGAAAATGGAAAAGCATTGGTAAAGAATAACCTTTCTTGTTGGAAATTTTTGTAGGTTCTTCGTAGTTTATTTTTTAGTTTCTTCAACAAACCCATGATAGGTTTGGGAGTAATGCATTTTCCCTTACTTAAGATTCTAGGCAAGTGTTCTACTATGGTAGTTCTTATTATTTTGGTTTCATAAAATCTTTATCAAAATTTTGTTCATATTTTGTTTCTCCACTCTACTATGAATTTTCTCTTTCATAAAGATTTTTCTTGAAAAAGGTTTTAGGCTACTTTTCAAAATCTGATTGCTCTTCATTCCTTAAGGAATTTGTTTTCTAATAGATTTTAGAGTGTCTTTCAAAATATGATAGCTCTTTTTTCTTAGGCATGGTTATATTTTTTTTTGAAGTAATTAATAGTAGCCAAAAAGATTGGGGGCTGACCCTGAAGTACAAGAAGGCTAGAAAATTAGCCAAAGGCAACATCCTCGTAACCTAACCAATACCAAATTTGAACTTCAAAAAACAATATATGTCCATAGTTAGCTTAATAGTATTACTAGTCTTTAAACTAATATTCATAAAATAATATAAAATAAAATAACATCAATTACAAAAATTGCTACTATAAGTGCCCATAATTGACATAAACACGAAAACCTTGTTGGGTACCAAGTTCGTAGATGTAACCATAAACATAAAAAAAAAAGAAAAAAAGACACATGATTAGATTCCCTCTTCCATCCCATGGCTTTCATCCTTGCTAGACACATCCTTGTCCATATCCCCCCCCTCCACTTTAATTGGTTTGTCCAGAATGCTCTTTAACCAATCCTCAGCCAAGAACCGATAGATGGATCAAGTGGTCTTAGTGACTTTGCCCAAGTCCTTCTCCTCTTTGTTTGCCTACAAAATAGAGGTTGGTGTGTGTAGAGTACATGACCTTGGTGGAAAACTCCACCAAGTTTTTGAACCTCTACTAGATAGCAGTTTGGTTATCAGCTAAGTCCCTCATGGATTTCTTGAGCCTTTCTAGTCTCACCTTGCTATGACTATACTTTCCTTTCTTCCTAACACATTTGGGGGTTTCTTTCCTTAGGGAAGTAATATCTTCCCCTCAAATTCTAGCTAGGGTAGCCTGAAGGGTCTCGGAGACATAGGAGGGGCTTAAAGGGTTGGGTGTAGGCTTTTTTTCTAGAGACATTCTCTTCTTTTTAGCAAGTTTGGCATCACTTTTGGAGGATTCAGAGATGGAATCATGCATGGTAGGGGGAGGTGGTTACTTAAAATTTTCTATCTAGAGACATTTATTGGTCCTCCTTTCACTTTAATTACCCTTCGTAGTTTTCAAATTTGACTTTATCAGGTTAATTTTAACCTTAAGATTGATTTTGGCATTTGGGGCAGGGGTTTCCTTGAACTTCTTGTGGCTACAGTGAGGGCCAAGGACATGAGAGGCTTAGGGGTGATATAGGAAATAGGGTTAACCAAAATTAGTGGATTCAGGGAAAGATACTAGATATAAATTTTATTCATTCACCCATGGTGGATGAGGTAGAGGGTTTTCCCCTCCTATTTTCTCCTAGCCTTAAAAATACAATCCTCCATTGAGTGCAATAATTGAAATAGGAAGGAGATGTGGTCCAAATTCTTGAAATGATTTAGAATGGGTAAATGGTAGTAATATATTACTTGAAAAAGGTCCTCCAAAGTGATGTACCACATGATAGCATAGGAGATGATGTCCTGGGACATGGGAAGGGTTGCCTATTAAAACCCTTCATGCATTCTCTCTGGTTCCTCCTTACCTTTGAAGAATTTTCACAGGCTAGCATTATCATTAACCTTTGCCTACCTCCACTAGTTATTTCCTTCAATAGAAAATTCACTGGCCCTCTTAATGGTTTGCTCCAAAATATTGAAACTCATGCCATTGACAGTCACCTTCCCATGCTTCTAAGTCTAGATGAACTGCATTGATATAATCTCATCTTGCTTCACCATACCCTCCATATATGGTAATAAGACACCTTGTTGGAAGTAAACCATGGTCACCTCACTACTACAAATGTTATTTTCCACACCCATTGATTCAATGTGATCACTATTACTGACATTGTCACCCAGATCAACCACTAATTCTTCAGTCAATATAGCCTTGTTGCAAGTTCTAAAATTAATGAATATAAATTGAAGAACCGCAAAAAATAAAATAATTTAAGGAATTGCATCACCATCATAAGTCAATAATGTTTCCAAAAAAAAGAAACCACTCTTCACGATGTATGTGAACATTCTCTTTCCATCCACAAATGACTATTGAAAATTGTATCTTGTGTGGAAATTCATTAACATGTCATTTAATCATTACTAGATCATTCACTACATCTTGCCAAATCCACCCTCTACATCCTTTTAAGGCAATGACCAATGCAAAGAACAACTGAAACTACAATATAAATCAATAAATAGTCATTCCAAAGAATCCCTTTATGAACCATCCTATTCACATGCCCTCATGGAGAAAAGAAGGTCTACCACCTATTTTGATTATTAAAATGGTATTTATATAGGTACACTCCTTTTCCTTCATAGCTTGAGTTGATGATGGCAACAATATGACATCAACCCATTCCATAAGACTCATGACACCATGGCCAAATTTAGCTAGCCCATCCACCACACCATTTCCTTCACGATATATGTGGGCAATGTGAATATGTTGGAAATATTTTGTGAACCTTTGGATTTCATTGATTATAACTTTAATTGACTAGTTTCTATTGCCTTCACCCTTTAGCAGCCTTGATGATTAACATGGTGTCTCCCTCAATTGACAACTTATTGACTCCCTAAGCTCTCGCAATTCTCAACCTTGAATGAAATGATAGTGCTTCAGCTTCATTATTAGAGCTCATATGAAAATTACTCATGTAAGAAATAACCATATTTTCCATACTATTATGAAGGATACCTCCTACTGTAGTACTAGCCATAACAGTCAAACCATCTAAGTTTAGCTTGATCCAAGAGTCAAAGGGAGAAGGGGATGACACAACGTCTTCTTTCTAGCCAAATCTTTGGAATTATGGAATTGGGCCATTATTGGACAAACATTCCAAGACAAAGCCCATCTCATATCAACCTCACCCTAGGCATTCAAAGGAGGCTTGCAATACCAAATTCTACTACATTCTTTTACAAGCTTAATAGTTAGGTGGGCTACCCTCTAACTGGTAGCGATTTTGTCCCTAAAAATCTTGTTGTTCCTCTCCTTCTAGATATTCCATAAAACATATGGGGGAGAATTAACCATAAGTTTTTGAGGTATGGTTAGTTAGTTAGGCCATCCTAGTGAATGAATTGATTTAGATCTCTATCCATACACCACTTTACCTCACATAAAGTAGGAACCTCCCTCCAAACCTCTACAAAATAGGGATAGTGAATAAGCAAGTGTGTAATAGATTTAGCTTTGCAAAGCTATCAAATGCAACAATTAGTGAGTTGACACCCTCTACATTAGAGGTTGTCAATAGTAAGAATCAATCCATTCAAGGCAATCCACCAAAAGAAGTTTATCTTGGGTAGGATCCAAGGATGCTAGGTTTTTCACAAATTGGCTTGAGCTACTTCTTCCCCTAGATCACAAAATTAAGAAGACTTTACAGTGAACTCCCTCAAAGGTGTAAGTTATCAAACTAAGGAGTCCTCCATGTTGGAAAAAAAAATCAAGTAGTTACATAGGAGGTCTTGTAGCTCATAAGAAAGGCCCAACTCCCTGGGCTCAAGGTTCTAGAATTTAATCCATTGAATCTTAGAATTTTAGGTCTGGGGTCATAAAATCTAGTATGTCCCTCCTGCAAAGGTAAGAACTTAGTTTACATGAGGGGGTTATCATGAATCCATTGTTCTTCCTAGAATTCAATAGAATTACCATTCCCTAAATTCTAGTGACACCCACTTCTTAGGATCTTTCAGGTATTAACAACATTGTTCCATATCTTAGATCCCAAGGGGAGAGTCTATGCCCAAGGGAATTGGTGAGGAGACAAACTTCTGAGATATTTAGTCATTATGATGTTACACCAACTACCCTAAGAGTTCACTAAATTCTAGCCTATTTTGGTTAAGAGAGTCCTATTCAAGCGGCCAATTCTTCTTAAGTTCAAACCTCCAAGAGTTTTTGGACAAAAAAAAAATTCTCCTAACTCACCAAGCTCATTCTGGTCTTCTCTTTGGTATGGGATCATAAAAAATTCCACTAGATTTTTTGAAGAATATCTACCTAGGATTTTGAAGATGGAGAGGAAATACATTGGGATACCTTGTAGAGAGGCAGAGAGAAGTTGGAGTTTCCTAGCATTACTCAAAAAGTTTCCCTTCTTGATAACCATGAATATTTGTTACCTTTCTCTTAGAGAAGCAATGGTGTTGAAGAAATAAACTATTCTTTTATAATAATTAATGCATTGACTAGAGATCTGAGCATAATGATTTAGGGTGTGCTTCCATTCTCTAGCTTCATGTATGGATGAAATGTTAAATAAGATCGTGCCATCCACACAATGCTAGATAACATGTGAGGGGCACCCAGAGGCATGTTTAATGCCCTTAAATCTTCTAGAGTAAGTTAAAGAAACTAAATTTCTACTTAACACTTCCTCTACAATAATAAAAAGGGAGGGAGATAAGGGGTCACCTTGACAAAATCCTTGGGAGGAAGAAAAGAGGTTTTTGAGGGTTCCATTAATGAGCACTAAGAAATTAATAGATGTAAAAACATTTTTTATAATTCTATTAACCTTCTTATTGAAGTAGAGTCTGGCAAGTATAGAAAAGAGGAAATCATGTTTGACCTTATCATAGGCTTTGGAAATGTCTAGTTTAAGTGATATACCTATTTCATATAATTGATTAATTGTGTGTTGTCTTTGATGTTATACAAATGTCATAATCATTATTAGTTAGTATATGCTAAGCTCATTCGAGTAGTGAAGATAGTTCTCAGTTTCTACCAAGTGTTCCTATGCTTACCTAGTTCAGAAGGTAGTATCTACTGAGTTCACTTAGGTGTTGAAGGAAAAGTTGCAGAAAGAAAGTGTTAATTGAGCTCACTCGGGCAATGCAGGAAAGTTGAATGGAACTAGTGATAACTAAGCTCACTCAGTTGCCAAAGGATTTTCATAAGTTCCCAATGTTAACTGAGCTTCTATTGGTTAATGAAGGAAATTTCTTTAGAATTAGTTTCTACTAAGCAGGGTAGACTAGAAAGGATTTTATTATTTTGTTGTATTGAGATTAATTAATCTATCTATTGATTCCAACTAACTAAGATGATGAATAATAATTATTGTAAGTTGTATTTGAGTGAACTTGAAAAAGTGAAAGGTATAAGTATAAGGTAAAGTTGTGATTTCAAAGTGTGCAAAGAGGGTGCAAGTGTAATTGCAAGAGAATGTGTGAATTATGGTGATATGAGTGAAGATCTATTGCTAAGCTAAAGAAGAAAATTTGAAGACTAAGCAAAATATCCTTGTGGTGTATAAAATTCATATTCAATTAGGAAGGATCAAGTACAACCCAGAATAGAGATCTGAAATCAACAATTAAGTTGCATTCAAATCAGGTCATTTCATTGTTACTCTCTAACCATTGTAGTAGTGAACTAAATCTCTTAACAGAGTTGGCTTACTAGCTATTTGCAAAATCCTCTAACAAGGTGGTAATTCTATTTAATTATTCTCAAGACCTCTAACTAGGCCACTCCTAATAGGGTGATTAAATCCTTGAATAGGGTCACACCTAATAGTGTGTTTTGTAACGTTTAACAAGGTTGACTCTTAACAGGACTCACTTCAAAAAAGTGAAAATCAATAACTAGTTGCTATTGGTCACTTTCCCAAAATTGATTTTCTATGTTAAATCTTGATATCAAATGTGTTCATGCTATTTTCTTTGTGTGTTTGTAGCTAAGTTAAAGTAATGGTAATCACAGATAACATATAATGGTTTATATGTTAATCTTTTACTGAGATAATCCAGTTACTACTGAGCTACAACACTTTGTGTGTTTACTCAACTTTAGCAGTATTTAGTTATTTCTTTGCATTTTGTACTAACATCAAAAGGATCTAGGATTTATTTTTGTAGTAACTAATTCACCCCTCCCCTCTTAGTTACTCCTCTTATATTTCCAACAATTGGTATCAAAGCTATTGGTGCTTGTAGAGAAGGTTTCAAGGACCTAAGATAAAGATCAGGATGTCTTACAAAAGAGAGATTCCCAAGCTAAATAGAGACAATTTTGTAGCATGGAAATGTCTTATAAGATTGCATTTGGCTACCATTAGTGATTTAGGTTGCAAGTATCTTGATGTTTAACATAAGACTCCCACTAGAACATTATCAGTTGATGATATTGCTAAAAAGAAGAATCATAATATCACGATGATTGATATTGCATCCTCTCTCAGTTATGCTGAATTTGATGAGGTAAATGATTGAAAAACTAATTTTTCATTGTGGAACAAACTAAAGGATATCTATGGAGGAGATGACAATGTAAGAATAGCAAAAGCAGAAAGCTTGAGAGGACAATTTGATCAAATGAGAATGAGAGAAGATGAAAACATTGAAAAATATGTGGAAAGAATCAAGGCCAATGTAAGTGTAATCAAAGCATGTGGAGGAGACATCAAGCAGGAAACTATTGTAATTAAAGTGCTCAGAACTCTTCTTTCCATTTATGCAATTAGAGTATCTTCTATTCAAGAAATGAGATGTGATCCCACTAGTAAGATAGAATTGGATGCTCCAGTTGGAAGATTAATAGCTTTTGAGTTAGACAATTATGATAACTATGTTCCTCCTTCAAAGAATATCAAATCAACATTTAAAGCTAAACTCTCACTCAAAGAAAAGGGTAAAAAGTCAAAATCTAGTCAATGAGGAAGTGGAGAAGGTGGATGATCAAAAGAAAGTTCAAACAATGATCTTGAAGTTGTTGAAGCCTTGCTTGCAAGGAAGTATTCCAAAGGAAGAGGGAAGTACAAAGGTAAAGTTCCTCTTATCTAATTTTCTTGGGAAGAAATTGGTCACATTGCTACTAATTGTCCAAATAAGGAAATGAAAGATGAAAAGAAAAGCAACAAGCATAAAGGCAAGAAGGATTCCAAGAACTACAAGAACTTCAAGGACAAAGGTAAGAAATCTTGTTTCATAGCTAAAGATTATGATAACAGTGAAGATGAAATGGTTTATATTGTTGTGAAAAATAAATATGATAATGAAGGAGTTAAGATAAAAACTTATCTCTCATGTTAGCAAAAAATGATATATGGATTATTGATAGTGGCTGCTCATATCATATGATTGGTGATAAAACAAAATTTGAGCATATGGAATATTATGATGGAGGTAGTGTAAGATTTGGAAACAATTAACCTTGTAATATAAAAGGAAAAGGATGTATCTTCTTAAATAAAGAACTTGTGTGTGATAATGGTTATTAGGTTGAAGGACTAAAGAATAATCTACTGAGTATCATACAACTGAATAAAACTAGATTCAAGGTAGAATTCATGAATAGACAGGCCAAATTGTTGGATGGTAAAGGAAATTTGGTTGGCTTTGGAAAGAAAACAAAAGGTAATCTATTTTATCTTGATCCCATGAATTAAACAATTTCTGCATTAAAAGAGGAATCAAAAGACAAGTATTTACTCTTGGTACACCATAGCAGAATGGTATAGAAGAAAGAAGAAATAGATTTATCATGGATTGTGCAAGAACCCTGATGATTGAAAAGAATGTTGCTCTCAAATACTAGAATGAAGCTGTCAATAGTACAATTCATACCTTGAATAGAGTTCAGTTGAAGAAAGATTCAAACAAAACACCTTATTAGCTATGGTATGGCTAAAAACCTAATGTAAGTTACTTGAGGGTATTTGGCAGAAAATGTTACATATTGAAGGAATCTAGAAAAGAAAAATTTGATGTAAAAGGTGATGAAGGCATATTTCTAGGATACTCCTACAGAAGCAAAGCATATAGATTTTTGAATTTATCTACTCACAAAATTATAGAAAGTGAACATGCTATAATTGATGAACATGCAAAAAAGAGTGAAGAAGAATGCAAAAATGAACCAAAAGACTATAGAAGATTCATTTACTATGAATCTAATACCCTTCCTAATCTATCTAAAAGAAAAGATTCTTCAACTCCCAAGTCCCCAAAAATTCCAAAAGCTACCTAGTTGTAGACAGTGCAACCCAAGTTGCAATGACCTAGGTCACAAATAGAGGCTATTGAGCTAGTTTAAATCGAGCCTATTGGACCCAAATCATAGAAAGAAGGACCCAAACATGAAATTGAAATTCAAAAAGAAGATGATGGAATTTATTCAAAGACCGAGGAGCTTGTATTAGCTAGATATGTTAGAAGACATCATGCACCTGGTCGGATCATTAGAGACAAATCATATGGAACAATGACAAGTAAATTAAAAGGTACATGTTTACTTGCTGAATTTGAACCTAGAAGTGTTAAAGATGCTCTAGACAATGAAAGTTGGATTGAAGAAATGAATGAAGAGATGTAATAGATAGAAAAGAAAAAAACTTGGACTCTTGTTCTTGGACCCAAGGAGAAAAATGTAATTGGTACAAAATGGGTACTTAGAAATAAGCTAAATGAAGATGGAAAGGTATCAAGAAACAAAGAAAGATTGGTATGCAAACATTACTCTCAAGAATAAGGTATTGACTATGGTGAAACTTTTCCTCCTATAGCAAGACTTGAAGGTGTTACAACTTTACTAGCATATGCAGCACATAGAATATTTAAAGTATATCAAATGGATGTTAAATCTATATCATGAATGGAATCCTTATTGAGGAAGTTTACATTGAGCAACTAGAAGGTTTTGTAGATCCTAGCAAAGGATACATGGTTTGCAAACTGCACAAAGGTTTATATGGTCTCAAGCAAGCTCCCAGAGCTTGGTATGAAAGACTCCATAATTACTTGGTACAAATTGGTTTTCAAAGGACTAATGATAACAGAGTATGTATATCAAGGGAGGACCAAATAAGAAGATTGTGTTAGCAGAAATATTTGTTGATGATACTCTATTTATAGGAAATGATGATCTATGCAAAGAATTCTTAGAAGAAATGAGCAAAGAATTTGACATGTCCATGTTTGGTGAAATCAAATTCTTTATTGGATTGCAAACACAATAGAACAAGAATGGTATCTACATCACTCAATCTAAGTATATCAAGGAGACACTGAAGAAATTTGAAATGGAAGATTCAAGACCAGTTGGAACACCTATGTCTACGAGGCATAAGATTTCCAAAAATGATGATTCCAAAGAAGTAGATAAGACTATTTACAAATCAATGATTGGAAAATTGTAGTATGTAGTTCACAAAAGGCCTGATATTACTCTAGTGGTTGGAATAGTGGCAAGATTCTTAGAAAATCCCAAAGAAAATCACATGATGGAAATCGAGAGAATCATGAGGTCTCAAAAAGGTATTGAAGACTATGGTTTATGGTACAAACTTGGAGGCAATTTCTACGTAAAAGTATTTATTGATGCTGGTTGGGTAGGAAGTCTTGGTGATAGAAAAAGTACTAGTGGTGGAGCATTCTTTCTTGGTAAAATACTAGTAACTTGGACAAGCAAGAAGGAAAATTGCACTTCTCAATCCATGGCAGAGGAAAAATATGTAGCAGCAATAGTCAATTTCTCTAAAATTGTTTGGTTCAAACAACTCTTGGAAGGAATGAAGGTAGAAATCAAAGATGCACTTTTTATATACTGTGATAACACTAGTGTAATCAACATATCGAAGAATTCAATGATGCATTCCAAAACAAAGCATATTGCTATAAAATATCACTTCGAAGAATAGAATATGTGAATATAAGGGAATAGATTGCAGACATATTCACCAAGGCATTACCTAAGGATGCAATTCTATATCTAAGAGGTAAGCTAGGGGTCATTCCCCTATCTAAAATTCACTAAATGAAGTTTAGTGAATGCATCAACTAGAACCTATTGAAGATCAATTATTTGGTGTAGAATTGGCAAGGGCATATTGTAGATGAGTCAATACTTAAGGTACATTAGAATTTATAGAGTTATTGTCTTTGGCATGTGTTGTCAAAGAGGGAGAAGTTTACTGTCATATCTCTGAGAAATTTTTGAATCAGAATAAAGTTAGAAACTAAAGAGGGAGAAGTCCTATAAAAGATGAAGTATGTTGAAAGAGGGAGAATATTATAAATAAATTTGGTAATAGCTATTGTAGATAGAATTTTGTGAAAGGAAAGGCTCACTTTGACATAGAGAGTTCTCTAATCCAAAATTTCATTGTGCTATGACATGTTGTGTTACCATTAATGCCAAAGAGGGAGATTGTTGGATACAATTGATTAATTGTTTGTTGTCTTTTATGTTACACAAAATTCATAATCATTATTAGTTAGTTTATGCCCAACTCACTCGAGTAGTGAAGATAGTTCTTAGTGTCTGCTAAGCGTTCATGTGTTTTCCTAGTTTAGAAGGTAGTATCTACTGAGTTCACTTGAGTGTTGAAGGAAAAGTTGCAGAAAGAAAATGTTAACTAATCTCGCTCAAGTAATTAAGGAAAGTTGGATGGAACCAATGATAATCGATCTCACTTAGTTGCCAAAGGATTTTTGTAAGTTTGCAGTGTTAACTAAGCTTTTGTTGGTTAATGAAGGAAATTGCTTTAGAATTAGTTTCTACTGAGTAGGGTCGGCTAGCAAAGGATTTTATTATTTTGTTGTATTGAGTTTAATTAATCTATCTATTGATTCCAACTAACTAAGGCGATGAATAATAATTGGTGTAAGTTGTATTTGAGCCAACTTGACAAAGTGAAAGCTATAAGTATAAGGGCAAGTTGTGATTTCAAAGTGTGCAAAAGGGTACAAGTGTAAGTGCAAGAGAATATGCAAATTATGGTGATATTATTGAAGATCTATTGGGAAGCTAAAGAAGTGAATTTGAAGGATAAGAAGAATATCCTTGTGGTGTAGCAAAGTCATATTTGAATAGGAAGGATCAAATACAGATAGAACATAGATATGAAACTAGAAATTAAGTTGCATTCAAATTAGTTTATTTCATTATTACTTTCTAACCATTGTAGCAGTAAACTAAATCTATTAATAGAGTTGGCTTAACAACTATTTGAAAAATCTTCTATCAAGGTGGCAATTCCACTGAATTTTTGTCAAGACCTCTAATTAGGCCACTACTAATAGGGTGATTAAATCCTTTAATAGGGTCACAACTAATAGTGTGTTTTGTAACCTTTAATAGGGTTGGCTCCTAATAGGGCTCACTTCAGAAAATTGAAAATTAAAACCTAGTTGCTATTGGTGGTTCATGCTATTTTATTTATGTGTTTCCAACTAAGTTAAAGTAATGGTAATCATAGATAACATCTAATGGTTTATAAATTAATCTTTTACTGAGCTAATCTAGTTCCTACCAAGTTATAGTACTATATGTGTTTACTGAGCTTCAATAGTATTAAGTTATTTGTTTTCATTTTATACTGACATCGAAGGGATTTGGGATTTATTTTTGTAGTAATTGGTTCACCCCTCCTTTCTTAGTTACTCCTCTCTTATTTGCAACAATACCTAGGGTCTTAGACTTTTCCATAGAAGGAATCACCCATCCTCCTAGGCACAAAGCCATTTTGGTATGGCCTAATGAATTTTTCCAAGAGGGGATTGATGCAATTCACCATAACCTTAGCTAGAACCTTATAAATAGTGTTACAAAGGCTGATGCCTCTGAAGTCTCCTAGTCTTAGAGGGTCCCAAGTCTTAGTGATGAGAACAATGAAGGTCTTGTTTAGTTCCTTCAACATCTTTCCCATTGTTATGAGGTCTCTAGTAGCATGGAAGATGTGATCCTTTACAATGTCCCATAATTCTTGGAAGATGGTAGAAGGGAAACCATTAGGCTTGAGGGCTTTATATTGATTCATACCAAAAAAATCCATTCTAATTTCCTCCTCAACCTTTCTCGTCATCTCCTCATTCAATTGGTTATTAATCATTGGTCGAAACAACCTTAGAATATTAGTTTGTAAAATACTATTAGCCTTGGTAGCCAGAGGGTTGTACATTTCCTTGAAGTAGGAGTTGACTTTGTCTTCTATCTATTCCACTTTAGTGATTTCCTAATCATTATCATCTAGTAAAATATTGATAGTGTTTCTCTTTTTCCTTATCTAGGCCGATCTGTAGAAGAACAACATGTTTGTGTCTCCCTCATCCATCCATTGTACCCTGGATCTCTATTCTGGAAGACTTCCTCCATACTCAGGAGGTTTTTGCATTTGTCTCTACACTCCATCTCCTCTTGTTGCTACTCAATCTTTGTATCAGATTGCACAAGTTAATTTTTGAGAGCTTCAAAAATTTTCTTTGGTAGCCTTATTTTCTTTGGATGGACTTTTGAAAGAGGATTTACTCCATTCTCTCACCTCTTTTAAGATTCTTTCAAGTTTTCTATCAATACAAAACATAGCCATGCCTTCCGCTGGATCCCTCCACCACCATGCAATAGAGTCCTTGAACTCATTATGTGAATGCCACATGATCTCATACCTAAAAGGCCTTCTTCTACTAGGATATTGTGCCCATGAGAGAAGTAGCATGGAGTGATCTAAAATGGTACTCTAACATGTCTTTAGGGGGGTATGTTGGAGAATGTCCTATAAAACAAAGATGAGGTCCCTTTCTAGCATAACCTCGATCAAGTTTTTTCCTAGTCTATTGTTACACCATGTCAAAGTAGAACCATGTATGTAAATATTTATCATGTCATTTCTTCTCAAGAAACTCTTTGAGTCTTGCATGCTATCCAAAAGATTCTCCTATCCTCCCATTTTTTATGAAGGGTATAAAAGGGTGTTAAAGTCTCCCATACACAAAATATTTCCCTTTCACTTGGAATTAACCACAATGGTTGCCTTATTCCAAACAACAAGCCTACCATTACGAGTGTTGGGGGCATAAATTTTTTAAATAGTCTAGCTATTAGTTTGCATGGTGAAATTTGTAGCAACAAAATGGGTAATGACAAAGATATCCACTCTTACCCCCTTGTTAGGATTCCACATTGTAGCAATGCCACTAGAAGCACCATTAGCATTACTATAGGTATATCTAGCACCTGGCCAAACATACTCGACCACTCTCGAGAAAAATTTCTCAATCATTTTCACTTCCTACAAATAATCTTATCGGTTTTGAGCTCAATGATCATTTTTTCAACTTCGTATTGCTTCCTCATGTTATTCAACCCCCTCAAGTTCTAGGACATGATCTTCATCTTTTGTGATTCTGGGTATACTTTAGGGTTTTTTGTTTCCCCTATGCAATATCCTTTTTTTTTTTTCATTCTCATAGATGTTCCTAATTGGGGGTCTCCTAGCCTTCATAGATGAACCAACATCTGCCTTAATCCCACCTTCATTCTTCCTCTTTGGGACTGTCCATTCAAAATAATTGCTAAGGAAATCAAGGCTAGGGCCCTTTAAAATGGGTGAGAAAACTTCAACAATACCTAGAAGGGAAACTACAAGGTTTCCATTTTCCAATGGTGAGGTAGCCCTTAAGTTTGGTGGTGGGCTACATGGGGTCTCTACTTCCAATGTGGCATTTTCTTTGTCTCACACACTAATGACTTAGGTGCAACATTTCTTGGGTTTGCATGTCCATAATCTCCCTCTCTTCATGAGAAGTTGCATCCACTATGAGCTTAGTTATGGTCCCCACACCTTGCACCATGTCCTTTACTTGATGAGATGTTCTAGTACTCTCATTAATGCAAGGGATTCTATTGGGCTATGGATTCCCCTGACAACCAACTAGTTCCATGTTTACCATGAAAATTCTTTCAGAAGAACTCAAGATCTTGACAACCTCAACACCAGGAGAAGATACCTTGTTTTTGAGTTTCTCATCCTTTGAACATTCCACAAAGAGATGGTCAAAGCTGTTACAATTTTGGTAGAAAGAAGCAACATTCTCATAGATTAGTGGTTGTCACTAGGTGCTAGATCTGGACTTTAGGTCCACTATAGTAGGTAGATTTTTTTTCATTGCCATATTCACATAGAACCTAGAGAAACCCAGCTTAGCCTTTAAACTAGTCATTGAGTCCATTTTTATGAACTACCGAAGGGAGCAACATATTCATCTAGAAATACACTCATCTGAGAACTCCAGTTTTCATTTTTCCATCAAAAGTGATATTTGTCAATGTTCCAAGATCCAACAAAGAATTACCCTTGTTTCCATTTTTCCAAGATCAAGTGATTTTTTCCAAAGTTCCAAGATCCAACCAAGATCAAATCCTAGTTCTTCTTAGCTATGAAACTAAACAATAAGAGGGCTCCAACCATTACTGAGATTGAGATAGAACTCATTAGTTTCCACTTTTTCAAGCACCATTTTTTGACCATGTCCACCATAGGCTAGAAAGGGAAAAATTTTCCAACATGGCATAGGGTAAACCCCTAGGAGATTGAATCCACCATTGAATTAGGTAAATCAATTTGAGGTCCTATGGATCTAAGGAGAAGACAACTTTAGCGCTAGAATTTATAGTATTGTTGAATCCAACAATATCCCCAACTACTTTGACTTTGGGGACATTGATAAGGGAGTTGTAGTCATGAGGCCACCCAAGGGTTTGGCACCAAGACCAGCATAGTGATCGAGAATGGCTCTAGATTCCAACAATAAAATAGTGTCCTCTTGCAAAATAAGGTAACCATTGAGGTATTTCTCAACCAATTCTAAGTCTAGGAAAATGGGGGTGAGATCCATTAGGGGGTGGGTAAGGGTGGAGGGGTTATCAATCACTCTGAAGACTAAGAGGATATGGAAGCGAGTAGGGGTTCAAGGGTGGAAAAGTTGTAGAGGGCGACAAAGTTGCATGCATATAGATATCTTTGTTTCTATAATTGTACTCTTTATTTGTTTGGGTTTTAAGGACCTCTCAAAGTATAAGTACTAAACATTAAAAAAAAAACATTTCATCTTTCCCACATAAATGTGAGTTCTAAACATGATATCCAAATGTTCAAACCAAAAACCATAATAGCAATACATCCTAAGCATCCTACTATACTTTGTAAAATAAGTCCATTTATACAAAATTTAATCCTTTAGATGCAAAGTTCATAATCAACTAAAACATAATGAAAACTAAATAAATAAATAAACATTGGGGCTATAACCCTTTTTATCTCCTTAGTCATCCCTTAGAGTTTTCACATCCTCCTTCTTCCCAAGTTTATCTAGCAAGGTCCTAAACTAGTCATCCACAAGGAATTTATAGAGTGAGTATGTGGTCTCACTCTCCCTTTCACATCACACGAGATGTAAAATCCCCACCCACATTCAAATTATTAGACGTATATTTGTAGTTTTTTTGTTTTGAGTTATAAGGTTATTTGGATAATAATTTATGATTTCTTTCTAAATCCCTCTGTTATTCTCATGTGATCTTATTAGAGGGGTAATGGTCTTGTTCCTAGATTGACTAATCTAGACAAAACCCTTTCAATAAGATTTTTTTCTTTAATATTTGGTGATCTAAAAAATTATGAATTTCATTCTTTCATTTGTCTCTTTGAATTCTACACTCTAGCTCTTTTTGAATTGAATCAAAACTATGAAATTTTTTAATTGAATCAGCATTATGAATTTTTTTATGTTGTATTTTTCCTCTTTCTTTCTTGATATGTATTCATCTTGCATTTATTTCAAAGTTCGTCAATAAAAGAGACAATTATGTGGTATTACAAGGTCCAATTGGACATACATGGAAGATGAAATTATTGCACAATACAAATAACACACTAAAAATTTGACATGGTTTGAAAGAATTTGTCAAAATTTATAGCCTAGAAATGGGATATTTTTTGTTGTTTCACTACATCAAAAGTCTTACTTTGAGGTTTGTATGTATTAAAGATGTAGATGTGAGAAAAATTTTAGTGATAAGAATTTTGTAAAACTAAAGACCATTTTGTTGGAATTAAAATAGGACACGTAAACTTCTAAGATGGTGGGGGGGTGTGAATCAATGCTTTAAAGGACTCATAAAACATTCACCACACATCCATATCATACATTGAATAAGTAAATTGAAATAACATGTGAAACATGTACATCTAAATCATGTAAACAAGTAAGCATTCACACATATGACACTAGATATGATTACATAGAAACCCTCTAATGACAAGGTAAAATTGGGGTGGGGATGGCACCAAAAAATCTTCACTACTGTAGTAATAAAGTGTATCCAATGAAGGTTACAATGTTTGATCGTGAGACATGATCTACCCTATGAAAGGTCTTCCCTATTAAAGGCTTATAAAGACTGTTAGGTCTTACCCTATTTAAGTATTTTAACACCTTGTTAAAAGTGTGCTTTATTAAAGGACTTAAAATCACAATAAAGTAAGCACCTTGATAGAGGATTTCAATATAGCCTATTAGGACTACTTTGTTAAGAGATTTAACTAATTCACCTGTTAGAATGTTTTAGCATTGATCTTATAGTTAACACTTTTTTTCTTGATGATAGATCACCTCTAAATTGATGTATTCTTGATCCTTCTTGATCAAATCTCTTCCTTTTGTTCACTATTTCCTTCCTCTAATCTCCTTTAATTGATTTTGAAATGCAATTTCAAATTATAATACTTTGGTCAGCATGAATGTGTTGGTTTGTGCATACAAAAATCTCCTTCTTCATTCATTTATTCTCTTTCATGCTCATTATAATTTTAGGGTTTATTGTCCTTAAGAAGACCTAGGTGACTTAAGGTTAGGTATGAATCAATGGCTATGAATCATCAAATTAATTGCTTAAAGCTTCCCTTTACCTAATTGGATGCATGTAATTCATATAGATTCCAACTTAAGATTCATCCTTATCACCAAAATGTTGTAATTCAATTTGTAAGTCAACTCAATAATGGTTTACATAATAGTTTATGCCAATACAAATAACTATGACAAAACTATGTTACTAGACATCTAAAGTCTCTAATGCTCGGCATATAATAATTTCAATACTATGACTCGACATGAACTATCTTATACATGTTGTGCTTGGCATAAACTACTTGTTTGGCATGAACTAAGTAAATGACTTAATTTTATAGACAATCACTACCCAAAACCAATCTAATCTCAACAATCTCACCCTTTGACATAATTGTCAAAAAGACTTGGTCATGCATTAATAATTTTATTCTTATGAGCATAACATAACTCTTATTCAGCTTCTATACAAAATTTCAAAATATCAAAATTTAATAACAACTTATACCTCAAAATCTTATAACTCCTCTTGGGTTATTAGATCTGGTTATTTACTCAAAATGTTACTCCTGCTAAGTAAATGTGCCTCAACTAAAACTCTTTTACTTTCTTGTTGTGCATGTTGTTCTTTTCTTTCTCCTCCATGTTGTTACTCTTTCTTAGCTTATCTCTCTTTATCCCTCTTTGCTTAGCTTTTCTTTCTCCCTATTTGCTTAGCTTTCTTTCTCCCCCTTTTTGACACTGATGTCAATGGGTTATACACTGATAGTGTTTTTGTCCAAGAAATATTTATGTACCTCAAGAATAATCATAAGAGTGACATCCCAATTGTCACAAGCTACCTCCAAAGACTTAATTTGGATGGCTAGCTTGACAAAAAGGTGAACTAGGCCATCTAATGTAGAAAGATTTGGGTCTTTCTTCATAAGAGTTTCTACATAGCCTAATTCATTGTGTAAAATCTCCATGTGAAGAGTGAATGTAGTTTGGATTCTTATGAGTTTGGCCCTTATGTTGGTTGCATCTATAGATAATGTTGCTAACTGACTCTAGGTTTGCAATAAAGTCCTAAAATGTTTCTCACTTTGAATTGGACAAATGGGCAATTTTGCACTTGATGAATTTATTTGACTTTCCAGGCTCATAATGTAACTCCTTGTCTTGTGTGTGAAGAGCATAGGATTACATAGTTTTATGTACAAAGAGAAAATATTCTCAAGTACCTTCTTCACACTTTCTATTTTAGTTGCCAATGCAACTTGTGTAAGTACTATATCACTCAACAATTTCTCATTCACTTTACTTTGAAATTTCTTTTCAGACCATTCTAATAATTTTGCATTAGCATCAAGGTTTGCATCACTTACCTTTTCCACTATATTTTTCAATTGTTCAATTAGTGGCTTTGGTTCATCTTGAGTAGGTAGACTAAATGCATCTAAGAAGATGACTTTGATATCAAGAAATTTTTTCTTCTACCTATGCTCCCTCTTGAGCAATTCTTGATGTTTCTTTCTAGCTAGGGCTTCCTTAACTATGCCCATCTACTCAATTGTTATTGTGGCCTAATCATATTTTGGAAAAATAATTTCTTCATCTAGGCTTACATCTCCATATGTTATTACCTCTTCTCCCTTTGATGAACTTGGACTAGGCACTAAGAATTGTAAAGGTGTTCCATTTGTACTTGGCCTCTAAAGAGTGTGACTGGAAGGAGTGCCATACTCTAGTAAAGTCACCAGTGCTTGAATTGCTGCTAGCTCCTTTAGCTTGGATATCAAATTAGTCTTTCTAGGCTTATCCTTTTCTACCATAGTACCTTGAATTATAACTTGAACTTGTGTTAGAGGTGTAGATGAATCTATTTGACCTATTTGACTCTATGTTCTAGTAGTGGCTTGAGTTTCCACTTTATCCTCTCCAATTGTATCAGCCTTTTTTGGTGTAACTTCTAGTACTTTTTTTAAGTTTGTACATTAGTGACTTGAGGGGTAATTGTAGGCGGTTCTTGTGTTTTCACCTCCTCCTTTGTAGTGTTAGTCACTTTTTTTCTGAATTTCATCTACACTAACCAATACAAGGTTGTCACACAATTTAGCCTATAGTGTAGATTGATCAAGTATCTTTTCCAGTTCTTCCTTTTTTAGAGGATTGATGGTCTAAGTAGTGAGATCAAAAACATCCTTTACTGTGATAGTTTTAGCACTCATACTTGTTATTTATTGAGGGCTAACATTTGGAGATTGTGTAACTTGTACACTTTGCTCTTTTTTTTGCTCTTTCTCAGCTATTGCATGATCATCTACATTCAATTTAGTACCTCCCTCAACTATGCCTTTATTATTTTCATCTTCTTCATTACTTTTAACCTCAATAGGCTCTTGTTCTTCTACTTTGACTATAGCTAGCCCATATGTAACTTTCCACATTTGTGTAGTCTTCCTTACAACATCTTCTATGTTATTCTATAATATGTTGAATGCTCTATATTTAGGAACAAATCTAACAACACATTTCTTTATGGCTTTAGCTATATGTGCCTTGATAAGTTTAAAAAATTGAGTGAGGGAAGTTTCTCTAATTTTTATTTTAGTATCTAAGCAATAGTGCCATTTTTTCCCAACTCTTTCATATAGGTTTTCAGGTATGGAATTGGCAATCTCTAGAGTAGCTTTCTTGAAAGTAACCATCATGGCATATATTTCCTCATTCACTTGATTCTTTTCAACTTTTCAAAGATTTTCAAAATCAATGTGAGAACATTTTGATAAATCTACATTATTTCTAACACTCTCACATAGGTTGTCTAGATCTAAAGATGGATTATGAATCACTACTTGGAATTTTCTATTGTCATCAGATTTGTCCTAAGCAATGTATTTTCTCCTTGGTCTTTTCTGTGCTCCTCCTTCCTACTCTATAGGTTTGGCTTTCTCTTTAGCCTTTTGTGTAGTGACATGTGCACCAGCCCTTGTGGTAGGTGCTATAGGTTTGGGCTAGCTTGGTTTAGCAACCTTCTTGTGTCTTGTCATTATTTGTGCCTTATCCTTTCTCTTCTTCTAATCAATAGGAATAGGTGCTTCCTTGGCTTCTTCTTCATCATATTCTTTTGCAATTTCTATTACTTCCTCTTACTGATCTTCACCCTTTGCTTGTGTCAATGCAAGTGATGCTTGAATCTGAGTGTCTTCTTCCTCTTCATCTGCTTCCTACTTGACACCTTCACTGAAATTTTCTTTCAATTTCTTTATCAATTTCTCCTTCTTTTTAATGAAAGAGGTATTCTTTAACTCCATAGTAATCTTAGACTTTGCCATCTCATAGTTAGCAAATGCTTTGGCATCTTTGTATATCTCTCCTACAAGTAATGTTATTATTGCTATAGAGGCCTCATCTACATTAATTTCATACCCTAATGGCCTCATCCATCTTACTCTTGGGGTTATTTCTTGAAAAATGTATAATTAACATCAACTAGGAAAAAACATCATCATAATGTTTTTCCACTAATGACACTACAATCCTTAATATTTTCTTCATGGATTGCTTGAAGTCCTAAAAGTAATTGGTCATAACTGACTCAAATTTTTCACTGAACTAGTCAATGAACTCTCCCATTTGAACTACAATAGACCTATTTGTCTTCCATTCCACAGTGCTAAATGTAGGAAATGTGTTCTTAACATAAAAGAAGATACATATTAAAATAGACCCTAATTTACACTAAGCACTCTTTGTCTTCCTTATTGCTCCTAGGTTATCAATCAATTGTTGTAGTTATAGCTCAGCAAGATCATATGTATGATCCTTCTTTACAATATTGTAACATATATCCACTGCAACATAGGGTACACTATTCTATCTGCTTGATTGATAAAACTTATGTGCAATTACCCTCACTACAAAATCTATTAGAGGATCTATGATGGTATCTATGGCCATTCCCCTCTTATTCTACACAACCCCTATGTTCTTTTCTATATCTTCTTTGGATTCACTTCTCATAATCTTTGGCCAATCTAAAGTTGGATACCCTATTACCCTATGGATTATTCTCATTGATATTTTGATTTTCCCATTATCTAACCATACTGAACTATCATGAATCCTACTCAAAACAATCTTGATTGATTCAGTTTTGAAAAAATTAGGGAAATCGAGGGCATGAGTTATCCCTTTCTTTTCTACAGTCTTGAATTCTTCCCTTAACACAACATTTTCACAAAGTTTTCCATATACTTCTTTGATTTCCATGTCACCAATACTCCCAATCTTACAATTATAACATTTTATGACATCCTGGATCATTAAAACTTATGGTGGTATCATAGATAATGCACCAAAGGGATATTGTTTGTGTGTTATGTTTGGTATGGCTTTGAATATAAGTTTTTTTACTTTATTGCTAACAAACTGAACATTCAAAAACTCTTTTCCCTCTACACCTTTTTTCTTTGAAGAACTAGATGCTATTTTAAAAAACTTGGGTTTACAAAATTAGAAACAATGTAGCTTGGCACATGATAAATACTTTGCAAAATATGATAAAATGATGTTGAATAGCTGTTCATATATCCTGCAAATGCTTTAGATGGAATTTCTTAATTTCCTCTAGATCTTCTTTCTCTTTCTCAATTTTGAATGATGTTAAATGAGAAGATATTGATCAAATACCATTTTGAGATATTGTAATTAATGTTGAGCTCTTACATAGCTATAAGCTTGACATCAACTAATTTATGGCTCACTTGGCATCCACTAGCATTTTCATTCATTCAAAAACCATTAAAAACTAGGCTACAACTAACTAGTTTGTTAGCTTGGTATCAACTAGCTTTTCACGTAGAAATCATAGGAATTTTTTCATGCTTGATAGTAACATGAAAAAATTAAAGATTTTTCTTTGATTCCTAATAACACTTTGCATCTTTATTCATGCTTATGTAATCTTTTTATAACTAAATTCTTTGGAACTAATGTATGATATAAATTTTGAATATCAGTCCCACATACCTCTTGATTGCTTAATTTGATGAGGTGTGATCACATGACTCTTTGGGTGAAGTGATCCCCTCTCCACTTGATGTGTTGTAATCCTCCCTTTTCTTCCATGTTTTGTTCATTTCAATTTTGATATTTTCAATATTTTCCTTTCATTTGCCTTTATTAAACTCAGAACTTGGTGCCTTTGACCTTGTTGGACAATATTGACTAATGTGACCATTCTTCAAACAACTAAAACATGTGTTTTGACTCAACCACATTTTGTAGTCACTTCTAAAATGTGTTCTAATACAATTCTCAAGAACATGTCCATACTTTTGACAATAGTGACAACTATACCTTGTATTATAATCCCATTTATAAGAGTTGCCATTGTTCTTTACCTTTATTTTCTTGTTTGATGACCACATGGGTCTGGATTTGCACTCAAAATTTGTATGCCCATACTTCTGACAGTTATAACAACATCCTTCAAATCTTTGAGTGTGCATGGTCTTAGTTCTACATTCATGTGCTTGATGGCCGTGTTTGTTGCACTTATGATAGTGACCCATGCTCTTTTGCTTAACATTTTGATTTACAATCTTGCTCCTACATACATTTGTAGTGTGTGATGTAGGAACACCTTGCATGGGAAAATTTTAAAAAGAAGGACAAATAAAGGAGAAAAAAAGGGAATTTCTATTTTTGAAGTGCATAGGTTGAATAAATAGAAAAATAAATAAAAATGGTTGTCATTCCATTTATCAAGGTGTGTAGGTGAAATTCTAGAAGTTTGTGGACATTTTATTAAATCATGTATTTAGTATGTGTTGGGCCACATGGTAGTGCTTAGTTTTATTTTGGTGGGAATTAAATATTTGTTGAAAGGTAGTTGCATTTACCTTTTATCCCATATTTTTTGTGTTTGTAATGTCTTGGATGGTAAGTGCCTATTTAAACAAGGCATATGAGCATTTCTAATCAAGCTTCAAGGTGTGATATCTTCTTAGTAGAAGTTTGGAGAGAAGAAAGAAGTGAGGAACAAGTTTTCCTAAGTCTATGGATAGAACACTGAATGTGAGGCAGTTTACAGTAGGATTGTCGTGGAGTTGCGAGTTTGTGAGAAGAGCTAGTGGTTGCAATTTAGAAATAAGGAGGTTGCTTGGTGGCTTGTGAGCACAAGTTGAGATCTCAGAGGTTTCTACCAGATTGTGGATCTAGACTACCTAGGTCTTGGATTGGATCTTGAGGGATCTTGTGGAACTATTATTATAATTTCTATTGTATTTGGCCATAACCGGGAAGGCCTTACAGCTTGACACATTGCATGTAATAGTTATTTTATGAATAAAGAGTTATGATTTGATATTAGATCATGCATTGCTATTGTGTTTCTAATGTGTGGTTATATTGTTGGGGGCTAGAAAATCTCCTTTAGGGATTCTCCTACCTCACACTATGTCAGTTTGTAACTTTTTACCACAATTATGACAAGTAGGTTTGGAATTCTTACCTATGTTACTCCTTTCTTCAGCACTTTTGGATAACCCTCCATCTTTAGTACTTGTGTATCCTAGTATATATGTTTCATTATTGGATCTAGGGGATCTTAATAATTGCTCAAAATATTTGATGGCTTCACTAGGTTTATTAAAGCTTTCAACAAATTCATTTTCCCTTTTTAGGTCATCATTCAATTTCTTATTCTACAAATTCAATGGTATCTCAATTTCCTTGACATTCAAGTCATAGTTGGCATGAACATCATTTGACCCAAAGTATCCAATTGCATGTTAGAAATCTTAGTTACCTCTGATGATTTCTCTTCCAGTCTACTAGTCAAAACTCTTTTGTCATCTTCAATCATGGCTTTTTTGTCCATAGCTTTCTTTTTCTATTTAGTCACCTCACATAGTAGTATGGCTTGTGATTCTTGGTCTATTAGCATGGGCTATGTTCTTTTCCATTAGATTTGCAACTACTACATCAAATTCATTAGAGTCTCCATTAGGAAATAGCTTAGTAGTATCCATCTCTTTGTATTGTGTGTAATTCTCTTTAATAGAAATTTCCTTCCTTATATTTAGACATTTCTTTAATTCTTCTCTTGCTTCATTAAGTTGATGTAGAATGAGTTGTATTTCAATTCCCTTATTCTAAATAATCTTTCCCAAGTTGTAGACTTCCATTTACAAGATGTTTCCTCAAAGTTTCACAGCTTCTCTTCCAGAGAACAAAACTCTGATACCAATTGTTGGAATTACAATAGGAAAGATATATATATATATATATATATATATATATATATATATATATATATATATATATATATTTCTTCTTTTTTTTTTTTTTTGGGGGGGGGGGGGGGGGGGGGGGGGTTGGTGGTGAATCAGTGCTTTAATATTTGACTCATAAAATAGTCACCACACATCCATCTCATACATTCAACATGTACATCTAAATCATGCACAAACATGAAACCAGATATGATTACCCAAAAACCCCCCAATGAGATGATAAAACTGGGGTGGTCATCCACAAATTTCACTACTATAGTCATAAAGTGCATCCAATTAAGGTTACAATGTTTGGTCATGAGACATGATCTATCCTATGAAAGGTCTGTCCTATTAAAGGCTTACAAAGAATATTAGGTCTTACCTTGTTAAAGGATTTCAATGCCCTATTAAAAGTGTGCCTTGTTAAAGGACTTCAACTCAAAATAAAGTAAGCACCATGTTAGATGATTTAAATACAACCTGTTAGGGTTACTCTATTAAGAGATTTGACTAGTTCACCTATTAGAATGTCTTAACATTGATCCTATAGTTAGAACTTTATTGCTTGATGATAGATCACCTCTAAACTGATGTATCCTTGATCCTTCTTGATAAGATATCTCTCTATTGTTCACTATTTCCTTCCTCTATTCTCCTTTAACTAATTTTGCAATGCAATTTCACATCATAATACCTTGGTCACAATCAATGTCCTAGTTTGTGCATGCAAAACTCTCCTTCTTCATTCATTCATCCCCTTTCATGCTGAGTAGAAGTTTAGGGTTTCTCCTCCTTAAGAAGACCTAGCTAACTTAGGGTTAGTGTGAATCAATGCTTGTGATTCATCCATTTTTCTACTTAAACCTTCCATTTAACTAATTGGATGCATGTAACGCATAGGGATTCCAACTTAAAATTTTCCCTTATCACCAAAATATCATAATTCAATCTGTAAGTCAGCTAAAAAATGGTTTACATAGTAATTTGTGCCAATACAAACAACTATGACAAAATTGTGTTACTCGGCATCTGAGGTCTTTGATGCTTTGCATATACTAATTTCACTAGTATGACTCAACATGCATTACTTGCTTAGTTCCTGAATCACTTGGCATATATTGTCTGCTTGTCACTTGAGTGGCTTGGTACTCACTGTTGACTTGGCATGCACTATCTTATAGATGTTGGGCTTGGCATACACCACTTGTTTGGCATGAAGTAAGTAAATGACTTAAGTGTATAGACATTGACTAGTCAAAACCAATCTGAGATCAACATGTTTCAAATGAGATATTTTCTCCAAAAATCATGCACAATATAAATGAGGACAATAAAGTGGTAACTAATTCAATTTCTCATTATAAAAGTAAGAAGTTTGAAGCTATTGTTGAACATTAAAGAAGGAAAAGGAAAATGGTTCTCATTAAGAAAAATATTTTATTAGAAAAATGTAGATATAGCTATTTTGAATTTTGAATTTAAAATATTTTTAGGGCAAGTAGGGTAGCTATAAATTTACTTTTTTTGTAGGCCAATCATCTAAGAACATTGGCATTCTCTCTCCTCTACAAATCACATGATGATGGAGCATACAATTCCTTTCAAATCAAATAAACCATTTTGCAGAATGGTTATGAAATCGTGGAGCCTACATAAGCCACACATGGTGATTGGTTGACTTATCTAGCCATTTTCTAGATTATATAGATTGCAATGGTTTCATGTTTAGCTTATATACATTTTAGTGGTTTTATTTTTAATGTTCAAAGATTTATTTTGCAAACTCATAATACTCAATATACTTTTGTTTCTTCCATTTTTATGAAAGATTTGTAATAGCTTTGAATAAATGCATGAATGCTATTTTTAAGAGTTATTTATGTGAACACAAATTCTATTGATTCGTTGATTTAAATAACACTAATTTTTTTTATGATGTGTAATTTTAGTTCTAAAAAGAGCACAAATATTCAATTCAACTACCAAGTGAAAAAGGTGAAGTTATACTTCTTAATGGAGAGCATAAAAAGTGGAAAGTACAATGTATTATGAAAAGGAAGGATACCCCTATGTTTAGTGGTAGGTGGAGATGTTTTGCATGTGATAACAAAATAAAGGAATGAAATATTTTATATTTTGAGTAGCTGAGAAACACTTCACACCAATTTATTTTCAAAGTTCATATCTATTCACAACCCTAGTAAATGGAGCAACCTCAATTTTGTTCTTGTTGTAAATACTATACTTTTAAAAATATATCATAGATTATTTTTGTATTATTATTATAATAATAATATTTATCTAAGAGGCTCTTCAATCACATGAAGGATCAAAAAATTGTGAAGGACTGGAAAATTGTGACGGTCCATAGATCTGTGAAACTTGTGGAATGAGAAATCATTAGTTTTTTTAAATATAAAATCAGTTGTAACAAAAAATATAAAAAAATGCCAATGTGGTATGAAAACATTCCTAAATAGGAGAATACACTCCAAAAAAAATAACAGCAATCTAAAAAGGAACCACCATAGGACGGATCAAAAAATCTTCTTTCTGTAAGAACAAAGTTGAAAGGAGTTGAAAGGAGAGGATCAAAGCAAAAATGAAGGATCCAAAAATCTTTTTTCTACAAGAAGAGAGATTTTGTTTAGAAAAAAAGGGAGAGAATCAAAGGAAAAGGTTTTGCAAGAGAACATTGTGGATTAGATAGGAAATGTTACCCAATCTACTATGTGTAGTATATTTTTTTTGGTTTAAATTTATGTATCTTGGCCAAGTCTATAGAATATTGTTATAGTGATTGTAGTACCAACTTTTTTGTGATGTTTAGAAATTCCCCTCTTTGTAATATGCTACCATGGCTAGGGTTGATATTATAAAATTTTGTGGCTGCTATGTATTTTGAGCTACTTTTGTTAGGGCTTTGTAGGAGAATTGAGGTAATGTTTGATTGATTTACAATCTATGTTAAGTTCCTTGTTGTCACAATTTTTAATTTTACTCTTCAATTTACCCATATATTGGGAGCTCCTTGCTTTGAAATAAATTTGGTCACCCATTGTAGGCAATGCATTAGGTGCTTTGCAATAATTCAATTAGCCTTTGTGATATAGATGCATTAAGTCATATCAATATTTTCAATTCACCAAATTTAATTATTAAAATATATTTTCTTTTATTTTTCTTATATATTTTTATCATAATTTTCAATCTTCTACTTTACATAATTGAGAGCCAATTAAATGATAGCTAATCAAATAAAAAACTAATCAAATAAAAAAAGGCAAAAACAAATATAATAAATTTTAAATATATTATGATGTATGTATCCAATAGTACAAAATGGGGAAAAATGAGAAGTGCACAACTATTACAAATGGTAGGAAAAGTGTAAATCAATTCTATATAAATGAAGAGATGAAAAATTACTTATGAATTTTTTGTAATCTAATTGAATATATAAAAAATTATTTATGACTTTAATTTTTTTTTTTACTTTAACTAAATTATGACATATTAAAAAATAAAAATAGATAACTATATAATTAACAAATAATCAAATTAAGAATAGAAATTTTTAAAAAATAAGCTCTGCCTAACGAACATGACAAAATTTATGGAAAAAGTAGGACACGGGACAAAATTCAACAAAAAAAGGAAAAATCATTTACATGCCCTTGCAAATAATTCCAAACGATAGAGTCACCCCAAATGGGCTTTGAACCACCATAAGGGAGCAAGGAAGAGCATTCTTCTAGTCTAAAATTGTTTCAATGTTTAATCTACAAACCTAGAAAAATGAAAAACTAGTAAACCCACTACAAATCTCACTAATTTTGAAACCCTAGTCTAGCTCCATGTAACTTGGAATATAGTGATCATCAATAACTAGAAGAAAAATTATGAAGATGGATGAAAACAAGTCAAAAATCAAAAAAATAGGAGGCACAACGAAGACCAATCAATCTCAAAATGAAGCACCATGTTACAAATGTTTTAGAGCAGTGAGCAAAGAATTAAGAACCCTTTTTCAAACAAACCAAATACACCAGCATTGGAGGTAAACTAAATAACTCTACATTTATTGATAAATCCTCAAGCTTATGTTTTTTGTCTTGACCGAGAGATGTTTTGGTTGCAAACAACATACCTTTAGGAATTGCTAATCCCCATTTGTACTAGTCTGAACCCTAAGTGCAAAAGCATAACAAATTACCCAAAAGCTTTGCAAAACCATCAGTTTACATCCCACCTCACAAGAAATAACTAACAAATCCACCCAAGCTAGATGAATCCTAAATGATTCACCCTAATAAGAAAAACCCTAATAATTACCAAGAAACCATTATTATTAGTAAGAAACCAAGCAAGATGAAATGTGATCTAGAAGGGACCAAAAAACCTCCAAGAAAAACTAATAAGGAACATAATCAAGATCTACAGCTCCAAGGTAAGTAATGTTATCCCCTATTATAAAAATTCCTTATATGTTCATTTTCAAAATAATCTATTTAGGAATGAATTACTAGGCATATCAAACTATTTTTTATAAAGGATTCACAGTTAAATTTATTGCATGGGTACCAAATTTTGAAGTTAATAATAACCAAAAAATAGAAACAACAAAATGGATAGAATGCAAAAACATTCCTATAGAATTAAATAATTTAGACATTCTAACAATAATAGGGGAATCCTTAGGAGAATTGATAGGAATTGAAACAAATTCAAAAAAAACAAGCAAGATTAAATTCTTAATTAAAATGGAGATAGATCAATCAACTATTAAGTCAAAAAAGGTAATAATTAAACAATCAATCTATAACTTAGCCTTCACTAATTATTAAGGAGAAATTAATGGAATGATGAGATCAAACTTCAAAATAGATGCTATCAAGAATAACTTTAAAGACTCATTAAGGGACATTATAAATCAAGAAAAAAAGCAAGAAATAATAAAAGGAAATGTAGGGGTGGCTACAAAGATAAAGTACAAAGAAAAGAGCTCAAGAAAGCAGAATTAGAGGTTCAAAGGGAAAATATAAAGGAAATAGAGGACTTGTAAAAAGCACATAGGAAAATTATAGAAAATCAAATCACACTTTCAGTATTTAAGACATGTGAAGAATGCAAAAAAAAGAAGGAAAGTTTAGAAGAATTGGACCTCATCATGAAAAAAATGAATCTATTAAATCATGAAGTCCTTCTCCTAAAAAGTGATATAGAAGATAAATTCACCATAGCTAAACATATCCAATCAGTACACAAAGTAATAAAAAATAAGGATTCAACAATAAGAAACACTCTAGGAAAAATAAGGGAATCAAAAATGAAAATAGAAAAAGAAACAAACAGTGAAGAACAAAGGACAACAATGAAGGATGACAAATAATTGCAAGAAGGTATGGTAACTAGTGGGAATATAGGTAAGGAAAATTAGATAAATTTGGAAATAGAAAATATAGAGGATCAAACTTAACTCATCACACTTCCAATAGTAGAATCAGATTGTTGGAGTAATCTAACCATTCTTAAAAAGTCCAAGAAAAAAAAGCTATAAATTATGGCAAACACCCTGAAATGGGAAGGATATATTTGACATGGAGAAGGAAGAGGACAATAGGGTAGAACAAGAATTCAGTAATGAACTACTTATCCCCCTGGATATAAAAATAATTATAAAAGATATAGAAACAAAAATCATCCAAACAAGTACCTAGAAATAGGATCAAGAAGAGAAGAATAAAAAATGGGAAGAATTTGGAATGATGGAGGAAAGGATCAAGACAAATGAAGAAGAAGAAATATTACAAAAAGAGAAAGAAAGGAAGTATCTAGAAGAAGAAGAAACCTCAATAGAAAATGAATTGCTTTGAGAAATAATAATAGAGGAAGCAAAAGAGTTAGTTGTAACTAGTGAGTAGATAAATTTAAAGAATTTGGGAATATCCATTAATCAGAAAGGCCTTAAAATTCCTAATTGTGGAAAACAAAAGCTAAAAGAGGAAGAAAATATCTCAAAGAACAAAGGGAAGAAACAGGTCAAGCCAAGGAGCAAACAAATGCCCCTAGGAAACAAAGGGAAGAAACAAGTCAAGCCAAGGAGGAAAAAAAATGCCCCAAGGACAAATGAGAATCACAACTTGGAATGCTAGGGACCTAAATGCTCCTAGGAAAAAATGCTTACTTAAGTGTGACCTCACAATATTTCAATAAAATATTATATTAATACTAGAAACAAAATTAAATATAGAAGAAGGAAACAACTTGGGACTAAAGTTAGGACAATGGAAATCAGCACTAAAAGAGTCAATTGGAGCCTTAAGAGGGTTGGGAATAGTTTGGAACCCCCAAAAAGTAGTTCTTAAAATGTTGTCCACTAATTCCAAGTGGATGGGATATAGAGCTTCAAGCCTAAGAAATAACCTATAGATCATATTAATTAACAATTATGGCCCCACCCAAACAATAGAGAAAGTAGTAGTATGGAATGAAATCAACTATTTTGTAACAAGTCACCAAGAAGATAATTCTTTTTATTGGTGGAGACTTCAATACAAAAATAACAAGAGAAGAAAAATATGGGGGACTCTAGGGAACTTTGCAAGCTACAAGGAAATTCAATGAATGGGAAAAAAAAAGCTTACTGATAGATATCCCCAAAAAAAATGGGATATTCACATGGAATAGCAAAAAGAAAGATTTTAGTTATATTGCAGAGAGATTTCCAACAGATTTTTCTTCAAAGGAGATTTAAGCACAATCAACATGGAGATAAAAGTAGACATATTACCATTAGTAGGTTCAGATCACTTCCTAGTAACATTAGATACACTTGAACCTTCTAAACCCATTAGAAATCCTTTTAATGCAAAAAAAAAAAAAAAGGTTTTTAGATTAAAAATTCAAGGAAAATGTGAAAAACCAATGGAACGAAGAATAAGTTAAAGGATCATGTAAATGTTTTATTTTATGTCCAAAATGAAAATAGTCAAGAGTAAAATTCTAGAATGGAATTTAAAAGAAAATTAATAATATATTCAAATAAAAACTGGACATTGAAGAGATTTAAAAAAAAATAAACCTAGAAGTAATTAAACATAGAATGAATAACGAAAATTATATAGAAGAAAAAGAACTACTATCTAAATAGGAAGATATCTTAGCAAAGGAAGAAGTATTTTGGAAACAAAAATCTTAGGGAAAGTGGCTAAAAGGAGGAGACAAAAACACAAAAAATTTCCACAAAACCTCTATACAAAATAGAGTATAATAAACAAACAGGGCAACATGGAAACTGACCCAACCAAAGTTATTGATGAGTTTGTAGATTATTTCAAAAACATCCTCAATAATTTTGACTCCTCAAATATAATTGCCCAAAAGGAGATGTTGAAAGTTATAACTAAAATAATATTAGAAGAAGATAATAAATTCCTAAACAAACCCTTTTCTTTAATAGTATTTACCCTAAGAAATCACCTAGACCAGACAGATTCTAAGCATTCTCCTTTCAAAAATACTGGGAAATCATTGGAGAAGACCTATAGAAAGCAATCAAAGCCACTTGAAATGGATGGGATTTACTTACAAAGACCAATCATACATTTCTCAGATTAATTCCAAAAAAAAGTAATGGTGAGAAACCCAAAGACTTCAGACTTATAGCTCTATGTAACATGGTTTATAAAATTTTGTCAAAAGCTCTAGCAAAATGGCTTAAAGGATTCCTCCCTAAACTCATATCGAAAGAGAAAATAGGGTTTCTGCTAGGGAGATCATTATTAGATGGAATTTCTATTATCCAAGAAATAATCCATTCAACATCAAAGAATAAGGATGTTAGAAATAATAGTCCACCAAGATAACTGAGATGAGGGGGGTTGAATCAGTTATCCAATAATTAAAATATTTATTAACCTTAAACAATAATATCCATTCAATCAAAGTAAACAAAAACCATAACAAGATGCAAATATATAATTGCACCAAATATGTTAACTAGGGAAACCCTTGATCAAAGGGAAAACCTTGATTGGAATGATGCCCACATGATGATGTACTAATATAAATATTCCTTGTTAGAGGATGCACCATGTTAGGAGTATGTTACAACATTTAGTACATAGAGTCCCTATTAGGAGACTTTGAATCCTCCAACCTTATTTAGAGTTGTGCCAACTCTATTAGGAGTTGTAGAAGATTGAAGGACCCACTATCTAAATAGCTTCTAGGGAAAGAACACTAAAGTCACTATCCAAATGATCTCTCAATTATTCCTTGCAAAATAATTGTTTGTATTGAACTTTATCTTCTTTCATCTATCCTGTCAACCAGACTAATCATTGTCAAACCTTTTAGACTAGATCATGAACCTTCAATGTAAATATCAAACCTTGGACCACACAATAAAACCTTGGCAATGAAGTTTCCTTCACTTACACTCTACTCTACTTATCTTCACATTTTTCTCTTCAATCATTCACATTCATACATTTGTACATCTTATACATGCTCATGATAAAGGAAAATATCCTTCCTCTATATTGAATCCATAAAAAAATTCCCTGAGTCATCTTTTACGCCTTCTCAATTAATTATTATAGGACCACATTAAGAACAGGTTACACTTAGAAATAACATTAATTTTTCACCTTGCAATTTGAATAACTTTTTGTACATGTAATATTATGATGAGCAAGCCTAGCCATATCATCACCAACATGTCTTCTTACATCCTCAACCTTGATTCTTAGAATAATAATTTTGCTAAGAGATATAACAAGTTTACTAGAACATGCTTCTGTAAACTCTATCTCAAAACAGTGTTCACCAAAACTTACATAACTTCTTCTAGACTTAACATATCTTCACCCAACATTAACTACATATACTAGATACATAGTAGTATCTCCCATAACCTCAGATAGTGAGAATATTCAACTAGCCATTGGTACCAACTTGATCTTTCCCTTGTACTTTTGTTAGATACCACAAAAGACTACTATGTTTAATCAACAAAAAAATCAGTAATGAATGTAAGATATAATCATTTACAATATTCCCCCATAGGAATATCATCAGCATTCATGCTTCCAACAATATCCCCCTTTGGAATTGATGGAAACATAGATGAAAAAATATAATTCCAAGAATACCAATAGTTAAAGATTGCTAATCATTACTTTCAAATCTGCTTCATCAATCATTCTCCCCCATTAATATACCTCAATGTGCCTCACATCAAACTATCATTTCATTCTATTCTTCTTCTTACTTGTTCTACAACTTATTTTTAATGCTGATCTTCTACCCTATTGATATCAATGTCAAAGGTTTCAACAAGCATCTTCACTAGATCAAACTCTACAACAACTATTTCTAACTATCTCAAATGTCCAAAGACACAATTCAAAAACAACATCCAAAAAAGAATCCTAGATAATTCTATTTATCATAGATACTCCCCCATACAGGAGGCATAAACATTTAGTCTAGACAAACAATGGTGCTCTATTCCACTAGATTGATGCACTCTTTCATCTTCTACTCTAATGTATGAAGGGGCATAACCCATAGTATACCTTGCAAATACTCAAAAGTCTCTATGGGAAGAGGCTTAGTGAAAATATCTGAAATCTACTCTTTAGTGCTCACATACCCCAATTTAATTTTCCTTTTTGCAACTTTTTTTCTCAACATGTGATACTTGATAGAAATGTGCTTGGTCTTAGAATACAACCTTCAATTCTTAGAAATATTTATTATGCTTGTGTTGTCACATTGTATGATAACATGTTCACTAAATTCTATCCTTATATCCTTTAGCATCTACTTCATCCAAATAATTTGATTTCATTTGTTTTTTCTTGCAACATATTTTGCTTCTATTGTACTTTGTGAGATATATTCCTACTTCTTGCTTAGCCAAGAACTCAATATTCCTCCACGAAAGAACACTCCACCACTGGTGCTCTTTCTATCATCCATATTACTTACCCAATCAGGATCAATATAAGCATATAGAGTGTAATCATTAGATCTGTCATACCTCAATCCAAACTCAAGTGTTCCTTTCAGGTATTTAAATATCCTTTTGACTATTGCATAATGTGCTTCTCTAGGATTAGCTTGAAATCTTTCAATAATTCCAATAAAATTTTCTATATCTGGCTTTGTATGAGTAAGATATTGTAATTCTCTGATCATAGATCTGTACTTCTTCTACTCAATAAAAGGTGTTTCATCCTTTGTAGATAACTTGTGTCTAGTTGCCATAGGCATTCCAATGGGTTTACATGTTTCCAAATCAAACATTTTTAGTAAATCTTTCAAATACTTAGTCTAAGAAATAAATAATCCCTCTTTATTCTATACAAACTATAATCCTTGAAAATATTTCATTTCTCCTATCATACTCATTTCAATTCTATCTTCATTTCTTTTGTAAACTTTTCACTTTCATCATCATTTCCTCAAAATATGATATCATCAACAAATATTACCAAAATCATTAGTCCATCATCAATTTCTTTCTAATAAAGATTACCATCTTCCATATAATTTTTATATACAAGCTTTGTCAAATACTTGTCTAGAATTGCATACTAATAGCTGGGTGCTTGCCTCAAGCCGTACAATGTTTTCTTCAATTTTCATAGTATGTCCTTGTCATCTATTAAAGGACAACCTTCAAGTTGTTCTATACATAACTCTTCTTCAAGTTTTCCATTCGAAAATGTTGACTTGATATCCATATGATATACTTTGAATTTCTTATATGCTACATATTCTAAGAATAACCTTACTGCTTCTATTATTGCCACAGGAGCATAAGTCTCATCATAGTCTATTCCTTCTTGTTGTGAGTAACCTATACTTACCAATCTTATCTTTTTCCTTACAACTTCTCCTTGTTCATTCATCTTGTTGCTGAATACACATTTAGTTCCTATCACATTCTTGTCTACTAGTCTACAGACAATTCCCATGTCACATTCTTTACTATCTGATCCAATTCCTCTTTCATAGCTTGCTTCTAATATTAATTTTATCTTAGGTGAAACTTGAGATATCAAATATAGTTCTTCATTGATTTTACTTCTTATCATCACACCTTTATCTTTACTGCTAATGATCTACTCTTGTGGATGATTCTTTGTCATATTCTTACCTAAAGTAGGATTTTTTAATCTCAATTCTTTGTTCTATCATGGGTTCTAAGATTTATTCTTGTCTTAGCTCTCCTTCATTCTATAAATCGTTGTTAATCTCAAAGAATAGTTCATCATTCCTTGGTTTAGCAACAATAATTTTCTCATCATCAGAATTGCAATCAACTATTCTTTCCACTATCCTAAATTTCTCATCAACTCTTACATTTGTACTTTCAACAATGGTCTTAGTTCTTAGATTATAACATCTATAGGCCTTTGTTTTCAATCAATAACCAAGAAACATACCTTCATCATTTCTATCATCAAATTTACCAATGCCATCATCTTTTTTGATATAACACTTACTACCAATAATTCTAAAATTCTTAACTTTAGGTGAGTGACCAAACCACAATTCATAAGGGGTCTTGTTTGTGTCTTTCCTAGCTTGCACTAAATTCATAGTGTGGACTATTATATTCATAGCTTCTCTCCAAAACATCTTGGATACATCATTCTCAACTAACATAGCTCTAGCTACCTCTTATACTAATCCATTTCTTCTCTCTGCAATGCCATTTTGTTTAGGGGTTCTAGGACCAGAAAGTTGTCTTTTGATTTAATTATCTTCACAAAACATGTTAATCTCATTTCAAGTAAAATCTCCTCCTCTATCTGATATTAAAAATTTAATCTTAATGCCTAATTCATTCTCAACTCTATTCTTGAACACTTTAAACTTGTCAAATGCCTCTGATTTCTCTTTAAGAAATGCAACCCACATCATTCTAGAAAAGTCATCAACAATAATCATAAAGTACCTTTTTCCATAAAATAATTTAGTGTTCTTGGGACCACTAAAATCTATGTGCACAATCTTGAATTTTGCTTTAGTAGTAAACTTCTTGCTGGGAAAATAAGTTTTGTTATGCTTTGCTAGTACACACTCTTTGCAAATTATGTTGGTAGTCTTCATAATTTTAGGCAAATCTCTAATTGCAAAAAAATTGCTAGCTTTCACAATGCTATCAAAGTTTATATGACAAAACCTCTTATGCCACAACCAACTATCAACAACCTTAGCAACCAAACATGTCATTTCAGTAGGGTTCAATTGAAATACATTACCTCTAGATCTAGTGGGTGATCCAATAATCTTTCCATCTTTGTCTTTGATCATGCATGTCTTCTCTAAGAATTGCAACTAATAGCATTTATCTACTAGTTGTCCAACACTCAAAAGAATGTGTTTTAAACCATCAACAAAGTATACATCCTCAATGTTAGTATTTCCATCAAGAGTTATAGATCCAATACCTTTCACATGACAAGTTGTATTGTTCCCAACTATGACAATGCCTCCATCACAACTTTTGAAGTTAACAAACATTTTCATATCACCAGTCACATGATGTTAACAACCACTATTAATTATCCAGTAAGATTTCTTTTCAACTTGCGATACCAAAGCTACTTTCTCTAGACTTACTTCTTTAATTACTACAAATCCTATTTCATCATCACTAGCACTTAATGTTTGTTTATTAGATTCATCTTCATTTTCATACATACACTCTCCATCTCTTCTAGGTTTGTAATTTCCTTTATACTTTTTCCCTCTTTTAGGACACTTACATGCATAATGACCAAATTCATTGCAATTCAAACACTTAAAGATTTTCTTACCATCCTTTTATCTTCTTACTGGAAGGGCTACTCCTTCTATCTTTTTTTCCTCATTAGATCTACTACTACTTGCAAAGTCTCCTCTAGCACTTATGCTCCTTGATAAACTAGGTCAAATATTAAAGGCACTAAAAGCTATTTCTATTTTGTTTAATTCTCCAGACTATCTATGCTCATTCTCAACTGCTTCAAGTCTTCCATGCAATGTCTCCTTTGTGAAATCCTTGGTACAAGATATCAACATTGTATCATTTAAACTACTAACTTAAATGGTGGTGTTAAGGTCTTTAGTATCTTCCATATAACCTTGTCATATTCATTGGTTCCTCCTTGAGATTTAATGCATGTAGTGATTTTTGATATTTTCCCTACATATGATCTTACAGATTCATCTTCCATCATTTTAGCAACTTGAAATCCAAAAATCAAATTTTGTAGCCATAATACCTTAGAATGTTCATCACCTTCAAATTTAGTTTCCAATGCTTTCCAAATCAAATGTGAAGTAACAAGCATGAATTTACCTGATTATATTCAAATTTAGGGAGTGCACTCAATAGTGCTTCTTTAGCTCTCATGTTGCACATAAAAAGATCTCTATCTTCCTCGGTACAACATTCCAAATCTTTTTCAATAATGATCATCTTTGCTATTTTTGTGAAGATCTAATATCTTGGACCCATATAGAGTAGATTTCTTCATCTTTCCCTTCCAGATGTTATAATTTTTTCCATCCAACTTTAAACTATGTTTCTTGAACAGGGTTTCCATGGATCTCCCAAAGTTGTTAAACTTTATCTTCAAGGACCTAATGTTCTAATACCAATTGTTTAAAAAAAATAGTCCACCAAGATAACTAAAAAGGCACTGAGTGGAGGGGTTGGTTAATTAGTTATCCAATAATTAAAATATTTATCAATGTTAAACAATCTTATCCATTTAACCAAAGTAAAAAAGAAAGAATAATAAGATGCACATAGATAATTACACTAGTTATGTTAACTAGGGAAACCCTTGATTAGAGGGAAAACCTTAGTGGGAATGATGCCCACAAGATGATGTACTAATATAAATATTTCTTGTTAGAGGATGGACCCTGTTAGGAGTCTATTACAACATTTAGTACATAGAGTCCCTATTAGGAGAATCTAAATCCTTGCTAGAAGATTTTAAGCAGTTGCACCAACCCTATTAGGAGTTGTAGAAGACAAAAGGACCCACTATCCAAATAGCTTCTTGGGCAAGACAACTAAATTCACTATCCAAATGATCTCTCAACTATTCCTTGCAGAATAATTATGTGTACTAAAGTTTATCTTCTTTCCTCTATCCTTTCAACTTGACCAATAACTATCAGACCTTGTAGACCTGGACACAAAACCTTAGATCACACAATAAAACCTCAACAATGAAGTTTCTTTCAGTTTTTCTCTACTCTGCTTATCTTCACATTCTACTCTTTAATCATTTGCATTTATACATTCTTACATCTCATACATCCTCACGATAAAGGAAAATATCCTTCCTTTATATTAAATCCATAAAATGATTTCGTAACTTAGCTTTTACACCTTCTCAATTAATTATTGTAGCACCACATTAAGAACATGTTACACTTAGTGATAACATTAATCTTTTTCCTTGCAACTCGAATAACTTTCCGTACATGTAATATTATGACAAGTGAGCATAGCTACATCATCGCCAACATGTCTTCTTCACATCCTTAACCTTGATTCTCAGAATAATGTTTCTAATTAGAGATATAACAAGTTTACCAGAAACATGCTTCTATAAACTCTATCTTAGGATAGTGTTCACCAAAACTTACATAACTTCTTCTAGACTTGATATTTTTTCACCTGATGTTAACTACATATACTAGATACTTAGAAGTATCTCCCATAACCTTGGCTAGTGAGAATACTCAACTAGTTGTCTATACCAACTTGATCTTTCCACTTTTCTTCTACTAGATACCACATAAAATTGTTATTTTGACATCAATGAAAAACTCAGTGATGAATGTAACATATCATCATCTACAATATTCGCCCATGGGAATATCATTAGTATTCATGCTTCCATTAAAGGAATGAAACTAAATATTCAGAAATAATACGACAAGGTAGATTGGAGATTCCTATGTAAAACATTAGAAGCTTTTGGATTTTCACACCAATGGATCAACATCATCTATCAATGCATCGCTACTCCATAAATCTCTATTCTTATCAATGGAACACAAGAAGGCTTCTTTAGCATCACAAGGGAATCTGAGAAGGAGACCCCATCTCACCCTTTCTATTCATCATCATGGTAGAAACCTTTGGGAGAACAATTAAAACTTCCCAAATAGGAGGAAAAATCCAAGAAATAATGGTAGAAGATAACATTGATAATACCGCCCACCAACAATTTGTAGATGAAACTATCATTTCAAGCATCATCTCTAGAACATAATTTTTTTTACAAAGGAAATCATAAATAATTATACCAAAGCCTCAGGGAAAAAAATAAATTTTGAAAAATCACAAATCTTCTTCCTCAACACCACACTGGAAGAGGAAAATTATATTTTTAATAATATAGGATATAAGAAAGGTACATTACCATGTAATTACCTAGGTATACTCTTGGAAAAAGGTTCAAAGTAGAAAAAAGGATGGGAAAAAATTCTAGAACAAATAGACAAACACACATAAGCTTGGAAAGGTAAATGGTTAACCAAACCTTGGAGAATGACTAAAATTAAAGCTATGCTTACAACTCTACCTACCTACCAACTATCGCGTCTACAATTACCTAAGAATGTCAGTAATAAAAAAGACACCAAACTAAGAGATTTCTTTTGGAAATATATAGAAGACAAAAAGAAAGTAGCTCTCATCCAATGGGACAAAATACACAGGCCTAAAGAAGTAGGGGGCTTAGGAGTCAAAAACTTAGACTAGCAAAATGAATCTCTAGAATATAAACAAGAAGGGAAAATGTGCCAAGAAAGAGACAACAAATCAGTCAAAATTATGTATAGGAAATATCTAAATGCAACAGATAGTACTTCTCTTATTAGAACCAAAAATCCCCCTAACGGTTCTACAAGCTGGAACTTCATACAAAAATGTTGTCCATTGATCTGTAAGTTTGTCACATAGGACATAGGAAGGTGGGATAAAGCCCTATTATGGGAAGACTCTTGGAATGGGCTCCCCCACCTAGATTCTTATAATTTTCCATCAATTTTAAAAGTACTCCATCCATTATAGGGGGAACCAAGGTAACAGATTATATGCAAAATGATCCTTCAAATGAAGATACCCCATGAAAATGGAAACCCCTATCCAACTTGTATCTTCCATTAGAAGAACATAAAAATTTAGAGGCAATTCTCAAAGATTATCCTATTAACTACGATTATGGGAAGACAAGATTATCAAGGCAACTTCAAAGAATGGATTAGACAAGGTTAAGGAAGGATACAAGTTAATAATCAACTCACAAAGATGAGAAGAAGTAAATCTACCCCTGAATCTTTGTTGGGACCTTGTAGGCTTACCTAAGGTAGGCATATTCCTACGGGAAATCATTCAAAACTATATTTTAACAATACATAGGATTAGGAAAATGGGTTTTGAAGGCCCTTCAAAATGTTTGCTTTCCCAAGAAAATTTATAAAGAAGAAAATATTTATTTTACCACTATAAATACACTAAGAAATGTTGGGACTAGGTTAAGAGGAAATGTAATTGGACCTCCCCTCTACTCAGGGAATGGTAGGAACATCCTTTTGGTTGGCCCACAGATTCAATAGAAAAGTGTATGGAAAATTATGGAATATCACCCCAATATTCTAATCTGGGAAATATAGAAAGAAAGAAATAGACAATTTTTCAATAACTTAGAGCTGAAAATGACTACTCTCATCAATAAGATTAAAGAAAGTGTAATAGAATTCATGAATAACAATCTCAGAATAACAACTAAAGAAGAAGGTTCATTTTTGGAATGGGATATAGAAATAAAAAAGAACTGGCAACACTTAATCAAACCCCCACTCTCATACAAAATGAAGAACTGTAAAGCTAGAAGTGAATGCAAGTGAGAACCTCCATCCATGGAAAAAAACTCAATTTTGATGGAGCTTCAAGAGGAAATCTTGGGACAACAAGAATTGGATGTATAATTAGGGAAGAATTTGGAAACTGGATTTTGAAGAGATCCAAACACTTGGGCATAACTACCAACAATGTTGTAAAACTAAGAGCATTGCATGATTTGCTAAAATTTAGCTGTAAATTAAATATTAAGAAGATAATAATTGAAGGAGATCCCAAATTATTCGAAATTCACTTAGAAAAAGAAGTACACCAAATTAGATTGTAAACTCAAAACTAGAAAATATTCTCAATTCGATGGATAAATTTGAAGATGTTAGACTCAAACATATATATAGAGAAGGTAATTTAGATGTAGATCTATTAGAAAATAAAGGGATTGATGGAGATGATATCCTATTAATAGCCCCCAAATTTGACAATATATTAAAACTTTAAACATAGTTTTTAATATTATCACTCTCTCTTTTTGTAGCGGGTCATCATATGGACAACAAGCCTATGAACATTTCTTAGCACCCTTCTTTTATCATTATATTTTTACACCTCTAAACTTGCTATCATTAATCTTCCACCTTAAATTGGCTCTCATTATGTAGTCATCAACTGATGATGATAATGGTTCCGCCACTTCTTGATATTTCCTTTGTTCCTTGATCCCTTATTTATCCCTTAACTTTGTTTCTCCCTACTCATTTTCATTCTAACTAATAGACTCTATCTTAGTTCTAGGTTTAGTATGGACACAAATATTTTCTTATTTCATGCCTTAGAGGTTTGGACTATGGCATTTAGAGGCAATGTAAAACCTAAGAGATGAAATTGGTTAATAAACCCTATGGATGAAATGACTAGGGTTTCCATTAGATGTTCCCTTTGGGAAGGAGTCTTCAATTATGACTTCTCCTAGAGAACCAACTGTAACATTATAGGTACCTTTCTAGGGCATTTGGCTAGAGCCAAAGTGGATAAATGGGTGATTATTAGGCTTTGTTACAATATTTTTAATCCAATTTGGATGGAAGGTCTTGAACAAGTAGGGAATAGTTTCGATCGCAAGCTTAGGATCCCTTTGCCTAAACTATACATGTCATACCCTCTTGGAAGATTCAAACTTTCCATAGTCCCTATATGCCCATCTTTGATTATCTAGGAGAATGCCATATTCTATCAAGTATGAATGAAATAAGATATTTTCTTATTTCATGCCTTAGAAGTTTGCACTATGGCCTTTGGAGGCAATGTAAAACCAAAGAGATGGAATTTATTAATCAACCTTATGGATGAAATGACTAGGGTTTCCATTAGATGCATCCTTGGGGAAGGAGTCTTCAATTATGACTTCTCCTAGAGAACCAACAGTAACATTATAGGTACCTTTTTAGGGCATCTAGCTAGAGCCAAAGTGGAAAAATTGGTGATTGTTAGGCTTTGTTACAATATTTTTAATCCAATTTGGATGGAAGGTCTTGAACAAGTAGGGAATAGTTTCAATGACAAGCTCAGGATCCCTTTTCCTAAACTATACATGGCATACCCTCTTGGAAGCTTCCACCTTTCCATAGTCCCTATATGCCCATCTTTGGTTCTCCTCTAGTGGAAAATCATTATAAAAGACCAAAATAAGGCTTGGCTCTATCACTATCTTACTATCTTCAATTCCTAAATTTAGTCGGGAATCAAACTTGACAACTTTGTAGCTTTGGAATTCTACCTCTCCAATTTGGACTAGTCTACTAGGGAAACTAGCACCTTTGAATTCCTGTCAAGTTTAAAAGCTAAGAACCTGAAGGATATAGTAGAAATTACTTTGGTATTTTAGAAGAAGGAAGGTTAATTTCTAGTTTTTTGGTAGCTCTAGAAGTTTTGGGTTTTCAACAGGACACCAAATTTTTCTCACCTCAGCCACTGGCTAGATGTTTCTTTTTTTTTTCAGTAAACCTTTCTATCATTCAACTACTTTTCCCTTTCGGGTGTTTTCTAGCTCATCCATTGTGTTTGGACCTTCTTTATTGTATAGGCTATGGCTTCTTAGTCTTCTTTGATTTTGCTTCTTCCCCATCTCTTGTTGTTCTCTCCTGTAGATATCTGGTACTGATATGGTTATGAAAGCTTTCGGTGTGACGTATAAACTGTAAGATTTTACATCTTATACAAAGTAAAGTTCTGTTACCAGGTGGTTTTGGTTATTTGATCTATTTTCATCAGTACAATGATTTATTTTATTTGCATTTCTTATCCAGTTCCTTCCTTTAATTCATTTATTAGAATGATTCTTGGTAGCTTCTTGATGAACTATTTCAGTTTAGAGTATCATTTGAATTCTTTACATCTAGAACAGTTAGTATTCACTCTTTTTCAAATTCTAATTTTTTTCATTTCCAATCCTAGCATTCTTTATTAAAACTAAGTAAAGATGAATAAAAATTGAATGAATTGGAAAAGCTAAGTAAAGTAAGTAACAACTAAGAGTTAATTAAGATCTTATAACTTAGCAAGATTCCCAACTAGAATCATATGGCTTTTTAATCGTCTTAGCTGCTCAACCCGAGCCTAGAATTAAGCTGAATGAAACAACCAGTATAAAACTTGGTAAACATAAATTAGTAGGAAATTAATTTAATTCTTAACAATCTCCATAAATCTAGTAAAAAGATCAAAAAGTAATGTAGTAGAGATGAATTATTTAATCCCAGATTTTTGTCCTTAACTCCTGACTATGTCACTTTCATTTAATCTTGTGGTCTATTGCTATTGATAATCTTTTGGAAGTTAGTTTTTTTCTAGCATGCAGATAAGTATCAAAGAACTTATCTAAGGAAGAACACTCAAAGCAAGGAGTATGATACCTCAACTATCAATAAGTTCTTGACTTTGAAATATAAGCATAAAGATCTAGAAAGAAATGTTATTACTATCAATTTATAATCTAGTAGCAAACATTCAAAACCTCATATACTGGGGTATGCCCCTTTCAAAATTTGTATCATAAAGGACTTTGGTCTTGGGCAAGACTGGAGGTTTTATAGCTTCATTCTTTCCTACCAATGCTTGTTTGAATAGAGAACTATGTAATTATTTTTAGCATCTAATATAATATAAAGGCTTCGATCATTTACTAATAAAAAAATAGTCAAATTAATAAGAACTATTAATATTTCAATGGAATAATATATAAAAGATGGTAAAAAAAATTTCTGACATTTTAAAATTATTTGGTAAGTTAATAATTATAATTAAAAATTAATAATAATATTTACAATTACATTGTGTATTTAAAATAGAAGTGTTAATATAATTTTAGAAATTTAAAAGAAGTTTAAAATATTAGAAATAGAATATTCATTTTAAATTAATTTATTATTTAAAATAATTATCAACTCTATAAAATCTATTAAATTAGAAGAATGAATGCTCATATTATTTAAATAATCATGATTGAATTGTCTTAAAATAGATATATTTACTTTTATTTCATTTTGATATTTGTTTAGTAGATTACGCTCTTATAAACTCTTATAACGTCTAATTTAGAAATTGAAATTAAAAATTTATTTAATAGAATTATGTATAGAATAGTTAAACAAAAAATTAAATACTTATATTTACTTTTACAATTCAATAAAACATTATATACATCAATGATTATATATAAGTAAATAATTAGAAATCATTTAGTGCATATAAGTTTACCTACTTATTTTCACATATATTAAGTTAAATTGAATCATAACCCTTACCTAAATTGAACTATAAACTTAAACCTAATTAAAAAATAAGTTAATTTTATCTAAAATTCTAACACTGAATTATATTAATCCTTAAACTTATATTTAATATAAATAATAAACCAAATTTAAACCTAAAAATTAGTTCATCATTGAAACCCAAAAAAATATTATTCCTCATAATATTTGACATAAAACCCAATCCCAATTCAATCCCAAATTTAATTGATAAGGGGAGAAGTGGTAGTAATAGCAAGAGATGTGGTAGAAAAAGATGGAGAGATGACATATAACTAAAGAAAGAGGAAAATTGATGTAGAGAGAAGGGGGAGGGGGAGAGAGGTGAGATAGAGCTCAATAAATAGGTTTAATGTGAGAGAGAGAGAGAGGAGAGAGAGAGAGAGAGGAGAGAGAGAGAGAGAGGAGAGAGAGAGAGAGAGAGAAAGTGTGTGTATAATAAATTGATATTATGAGAGAGAGGGTATTAATAACTCTAGGCTTCCCTATATATATTATAGAATATATATAAACTAGTTTACTTTCATAAATATGTCATAGATTATATGTCAATTTTATTATGGTCTTATATATTTTGGAAATTATGGGTTTTATCATTTCTCTACTAAATATAGAATAAGTTGAATAATTTATAAATTTATTTCATTTGAAAATTATAAAGTTATTTGTAAATATTTTTAATCATAAATTTTATATCTACTTCAAATAATTTGAATATTATATAGATTAAAAGAATAAAATATTATTTTAATTAATTATTATTAATATTAATATTATATTGATAGCGATTAAGAAGTGATAATTTTTAATTTTAATTAACTTAAAAAAAATTATTAAGTTAATTTAAATCATGTAATCCTATGAAACAAATTTAATTATTATTCGAGACAAAATAGTATTCTTAGCATGAATAAGACTCTTAATTCATGTCATATATAACAAAATTAATTTAATTATAAATTATGTTCATATTACAAACTTTACAATCTAATGGCTCTTATATGAAACTTGTATATTAAAAAATTAGATTACAAGCAACAAGAATTAAGGTAATATTATATTTAATTTCTTTAATGTATTGAATGATTTGACTAAAATTTTTTTTACTGTAATTATTTTACACACACATGTATGTATGTATGTCTGTATATGTATATGTATATGTGTATATATGTATACATATATGTGTATACATATATATGTATATGTATATATATGTATATATATATATATATATATATATATATATATATATATATATATGTATGTATGTATGTATGTATGTATGTATGTATGTATGTATGTACATGTACAGATACACACACACACACACACAAACACACACACACACACACACACACACACACACACACACACACACACACACACACACACACACACACACACATATGTATACATATATGTGTATACATATATACACATATATAAGTTAATTTTTTAATTAAATATAAAAAGATTATAATAAATTTTATTTTTCTAATATTATCTATGAATTTTCCTAGAGTAAAACAAAAAAACAAATGTAGTAAAAAAGCTTTCACAATTACCATCTTTTAGTTTACAAAATTATAAAAATATGGATTTTAATATTTTTAATATTCTATATATAAATAGGTATATAGTTTTTAATTGAGAATGTCAATAATTTAAATTTAACTATTGAATTGGGTAAGTTGTATGTACACCCACTCCTTATCCTTATCTATTTGTCATCATCTCTCTTTACCACTCTCAAATCTCAAAAATGTGCATTCTAGCTATGTACATTATAGCTATTGGTGCTCTCTACTTTACAAGTAAATATTATCCTTAGAATATCAAGTTGTGGCTATAGCTAAAACAATTTGTGAGCCTAATTGAAGTAAATAATTTGAATCCTAATAGCAATATCACAATTTGACTTGCTATGGAAATTATCTCCTACTTATGACGTAAATAATGTTCAATTTTACTTATTTTTTATTGTTCAGAAATATTTGAAGAAGATAAATAATAATTATACTGATTAATGAATGGTTTTTTCATCTCCTATTCTACTTTGTTTAAATTAATTGTGAGATCATTTCAATGTGTATTTATTTTGGTTAATGTGTTCATTTTGTTTTCTTTCACTTTGTAATGAATAAATTTTTTTCATTTGTTTTTTGTTTAGTCATAGATTGAGTAGGTTTTTAATTTTACTTTTTATGAATTGACCTTTTCTATTAATTAAATATTAAAGATATATATCCACAAAAAAGGGTCAGGGGATATGAGATCACCCACAAGTTTACTCGGCACATGCCCAGATAAAACGACTATTCATAATTTTTTTATTAAAATAGTTAAAAAGAGCCCTTAGGTTGCAAGAGTAGTGCCAATCAAAGGAGGGTATTTATCATCAAAACCCAAAAAGTACGTGGGGTTGGTAGATGGCTCAAGAAGTGCCCAACCATCAATAGAGGTGGTAGTAGCATCATATTTTTCTTTTTCTCCCACTAGCCTAGGTGGAGAGATAGCTAATTCCAACTAAGGGAAAGATTATTTAGGATCTCTATACATAGAAGGCCAACTTTCCTCGAAAGTAGTATGACGAGCCATTAGGGACCAAGCCAAACCTATCCTCCATGAAGGTGAGGCCAAGTGACGATGAGCACCAAAACTACCACTGAGAGATTGGTGAGAAGGTTTCGACTTAAGAGTACGAGTCTAGCATACTGAACTACTTTAGCCTCTCTAAAAATCATGTGGAGAAGCACAATCACTAGATAAAGTATTCAATAGTACTCAAGCGACCATACAAGGGACATTACCCCAATGAGATAAAAGTTCCTACATGTGAGCAACCTCCAATGCCAACTTATCTATTGTACTTGGATTTGCATTATGATAATAAATTACAAATACATGCTAAAGTGTACATAGAAACATGTATATCAAGAAAGCCATGAGAGAATAAAACAACATTGCAACCTTTCCAAATAGTAAACAAATTCAAATAGCTTATGTAACATATGGGGAGGCACCATAGAAACTAGAAGATCAATTGTCTATTCATCTAGAAGGATAAGATTGAATTACATCTACAAGTCCTCTCATGAGTGAAGGTTCATAGTAACTTTGGAAAAGAGATCTTTGGGTGGCTTGATTCCCCTTCTAAATAAGTACAATGTGTTATCTCCTTGAATTTTATCTAGTGGAACACCTTGAACATAAAATAGAGGAGACCACCACAATTTTTTATGGTTCATAGAGTCATTCTCTAAAGTCATTACCTACCCAGTAAAGCCAAGGCTTGATGGCTTCCTAGGCTTTTCAAATACTTTTAGCGACAAAGGTGCCCTGATTTTGCACTAGTTTAGTGGTCACAAGAAGGGTTTGAAAGCCAATCCCCTTCTAGGCTAGCTAATTAACTAGAAAGCCTGAAGAAGTGCAGTGTCACAAGAAATTTTTTTAGGCCTCTTCACCAGTGAGAGACCAAAAGTCAATCTCCTACTTGTCAGTGGAAAGTAGTCAAAGAGCACTAGAGCCTTTCGACAGATAACGAAAGTCTCAAGCACTTTTATGAAAGTTGTGATGGACAATATTAGAGGTCTAGAGAAAGTCCCTTAAGAGGCATTCAAGCTTGAGGTATGAAGCTTTGGAAGGGTCCCAACATGAGGAGTAGTAGACATGCATAGCAGTCAACACTTTAGAACAAATCTAAAAATTACTTGCAAGAGAGAGAGGTGTGGTGATCAAATAATCCAATCAAACAATCCAACTTCTTCTCAATTTGAGCCATGAAAATATTCAACAACTCTATAGGGGAAGCTTGAAAAGAAAAGAGAATGTTCAAAAATTAAATTTTTTCTCCATGCTGAACCCATTTCCACCTATATCACTGTATCCAATGAGGGCCTAGCTCAAGAAAGATTGTTTATAGTAAAAGGTCTTGTGCCATTGAATAATAGACCCAGAAGCAAGGAAAAAAGTATCTAAGAATTACAAGGCATTGGTAATATTTCCTTCATCTTCCAGAATGATGTGAAATGAGTCATCTACAAAATGGCCATTCACAAGCTACACATTGGAATCAAGGAGAGCTATGCCATGCACAAGGCCCTAATAGATAGTGTCAACAAGAAGATAGCTAAACCCTTCAATAGCCAAAACATAAAGAGAAGGTGCTTAAGGACAAGCATGGTGGATAGATATGTAGAATCCAAAAGCTTCAGATTATCGGTCATTAATGGTAATATAAGTAGAGGTATCTCCAAAAAGCATGCCAACTAATTGTAGAAAGACTAGGCCAAACCCTAGGGCTTGAAGCATGGCCATAATGAAGGCCCATTTAATTTGGTCATAGGCTTTGGCAAAGTCAATCTTAAGAAACAAGGCCTATTGCTTGGACTAGCAAGCCCACTCCATACCTTCCCAAACAACAATAATATTACCCAGAATATATTTGGATTTGATAAAACTAGTTTGTTTAGGATGAATAATCTAAGAGAGTAGATGTTAGATTTTAAGGGAAAGAGCCTTGGAAATAATCTTGTAGGAGATGTTTGATAGAGTGATGGGCCTCCAATTGCATGTCTTTATTATCTCTAACTGTAGGTATGAATTTGATATTACCATTATTAATTATGTCACCTAAGGAATGAATATTATGGGCTTCTTGATAGAATTTTTGCAACTTAGGACCAATATCCTCCCATAATGCTTTGTAAAATTCACAAAGGAAGCCATCATATTTGGGGGCTTTATAATCAATTGTAGAGAAGACAACTTCCTTGAGATCAACAACTTTGAGCTTCTTCTCGTAGGAGGCATATTTCTCAAGAGCAAGCCTATTGGGAGTGGAAAAAACATAGGTTTGTAAAGCATGGTCACGTGCCCCTTCATAGTGAATACTCTCTCATAATGATGCAAAAAAGCTTGAAGGATGCTAGGTAGTTTAGAAAGGACTTTTTGGTCTACCCTCATACACTTGATATCCACAAAAAAGTGGTGAACCTGCACAACAATGAAAAATTTCTTAGAAGCTTGATTGCCAACCTCCAGCCAATGGAGATGGGTTGTGATTTGAGCTCCCCTGGTAGCATAAATTTGTACAACTTTTTTATGATGTCAAAGATTTGAAATTAAAACCTTTAATTCCATATCAAATAGATTTATAGTGAGAGCTTCTGAAGTTCTATAAATATATTTAGTGGTGGCTTCATAAGATCTTCCAAGGTACATGGCCAATAGTCTCCCACAAATGAAAATAAATCATATAGTATGGATGGCATCATTCCACCATTAAATCCACCCAATAAAGGTATGGGGCCTAGGCTCAAGGTTCTAGACTCATGGAATGTGGGAAACAATGGGTGCATGGGACAACAAGGAAGCATCGAGAAAGAACTAAGTTTTACAAGGACATAATTGAGCTACATGTGCAGGTGATAGAAAAGAGGATGGGGTAATGATTTGATAGAGTCACATCTGGAAAAGGGGTGATGGGTAAAGCACTCTTATGTGAAAAGGAAAAACTGGACTAAGTCAAAAGCATAGCCCTATCTAGTCTCTTTAACACCCTACTAGACCCATCTTGAAAGTTCGACCTGCAAAAAAGAGATTGTTTTGAAGTGAAGAACCTATAATGGAAAAATCATTATTTTTTCAATGATGAAGAGGTTTTGAAAATAGGAGATAAGAAGAAAACCTAGAAAAAGGTTGAGTTATTTGGTGTATAAAAGGAGCACTAAGACAAAGTAAGAGATTGATATTATAATGTATTATTTATCTACTTAAATTCTGAAATGAAATATTACAAAAGTTTAGTCTAGAAGAAGTTCAAGTAAGAAAAGTGTATGCCAAGCCTTTCCAAGTAGTCAGTGCAAGCCAAGAAGAAATTAGTAGACATTAGGAAAAAATAAAGATGTACCAAGAAAAGAAGAAAAATATTGCAAGCCAAGTGAATGTTAATATATAGTGAGTAAAGTTTAGTTGGTGCCGACCATCAATAAACTATAGTGTTTGCTGAGTGAACTAGTGTTGGCCAAATGACAAAACAATATAGATGTTGAGTGACAAAAAATAATGTTAAATAGAAGACTTTACAAATCTAGGTTGACCAATTTGATTTCTCGAATTGTTTGAAGTGTGTCAACGATAACTATAATGACTTGGTGGCACATAACTCAAGGTAAACCAAGGAAGACTAAAGAGGATGTTTCTAGGGAAACCAAATGGAAAAGTGGGTAGATTCATTGAATTCTACCTATCCCTCAAATGTCATTTTGGTTAAGTGCAAAAAGATCTAAACTCTCTATTTATCGAGATATATGATCAAAATAAAAGGTTGTCATGAGTGAGAACTTAAGGAAGACAAGGAGTCTATGGTATTGCTTCATCTAGCGGCTGAATAGAAGAGACTAAAATTGGCATACAAAGCAAGAAGGCTTAAGGGGATGAGTGATCAAAGGGTATTAGAGTTGAAGAGTATGAATGCTAAGAAAAATGGAGGACTAAGAAAAATATCTATAATTTGCATGTGATTTTTAGGTTTCTATCAAATCAAGTTTACCTGTTACTTTTAAATAAATGTACCAGTGTGGACAAAATCATATGAATAAAGTTGACCTAATAGTCATTTGTAAATCCTTTAACTAGGTCACATTCGAATAGAATTGTCTAACATCCTCTAACAAGGCTCACTCCTAATAGGATGATTAAAATCCTTTAACTAGCTCACATTTAACAATGTGTATTGTAACATTTAACAAGTTTGGCCATTCATAGGGCATCAGTTTAGAAGAGTGAGAATTAGTAGCATGCTATTGGTGGTTTTTCCTAAATTCATCTTCCACATAAAATCCATGTGTCAAATTGTGTGAATGTTCTAATGGTATTTCCTATTTAAATTTTTTGCAAAGTTATTTTTACCTAGGATAGTAATCTACAAAGTTTAAGTATTGTATGATCTAATGGATGCATGCATGTTAAGGTTTTATCTATAATTTTATAACTTATTCACCCCCCTCTCAATTATTATAAAGAATTATAATAATTGGTATTGGAGCCATAGTGCTTGAGAGGATTACTTTAAAAGTATTGAAAGAAAAAGATTAGAGATGTCTAAAAGAGATGTATCCAAGCTTAACAAGGAGAACTTTCCCACATGGAAAATTTTCATGAAGCTACACCTAGGAGGTCTTGAGGACTATGCACAATCTACCATCACCACTGAGTATGTCAATTCTGTTGGGGCCCTAACTAGTAATGATTTGAGAAAGAAGAAAGAACACAACCTGACAATGATGTAGATTGCCTTTGCCCTAAGTTACTCTAATTTTGATGACATCAAGGATTGTGACACTACAAAGAAGATGTGGGATGCTATACAAAAAATTTATGGATGAGACACAAATGTTTTGAGAGCCAAATTTGAAGGTCTAAGAAGTAAGTTCGATATTGTCCAATATTGCACAAAAATTAAAGATGTTGTGAATGATATTAGAGGAGTTAATGGTATTATTGATGATGAGACTATAATTAGCAAAGTAATGAGAACAATGTTTCATATCTATGCTATTAGAGTTTCTACCATACAAGAACTAAGATGTATACTTGGTAGTAACCTGAGCCTTGAAGGATTATTTGGTGTGTTCACTACCTTTGAACTCTCTAATTCTAATAATTTCAAAACTAAAAATGTTGAGTATGCTTTCAAAGTTAAATTGTCATTAAAAGAACCTAAAGAGAAAAAGAAAAAGGTCAAATATGTTTCTAGGGATAGTGATATAGATAAGGAGGATATAGAAAAGCTTGAAGCTTTGCAAGCAAGGATATTTCATAGAGGAAAAGGAAAATTTAAAGGTAAGCTACCTATCATGTGCTTTAATTGTAATGAAGTTTGTCATATTGCTGATAGATGTCCAAAGAAGAAGAAAAATATAAGTGGAGGCAAATACAAAAGGAAAAGACATGAGAAATAGAAAAGATTAAAGATAAAGTATAGAAGTCTTGCTACAATGTTGAAGAGGAAACAAAAGATGAATTTGATGACCATGATGATGAAGTGGTGTATGTTTCAATGAAGAATCATTCTGACAAGGATGAGGTAAGTTCATTATCCTTGATTATTACAACGGAACTAGTGTAAGATTTGGTAATGATGCATCCTATCTATTAAAAGGTAAAGTATCAATCAAACTAACATAAAAGATCATGTGTGGCAATTTTTATTATGTAGAAGGACTTAACTATAACTTGTTGAGTGTATTCACACTGAATAGTTCAGTTTGCAGAGTTGAGTTTGAGAATAAGAAAGCAAAAATCTATGAAACTTATGGGAAAATAATTGGAAAATGTGATTAGACTAGAGGTAATCTATTTTTTCTTTTAATGAATAATGCCACATGTCTTGTTGTAGAATTTGATGATGTGTGGCTATGGAAAAAGAGGTTATGTCATGTTAACTTTGATAACTTGGTATCAATAACATGAAAAGGGTCAGAGATTTTCCTAAACTAAAGAAACCTTACAATATGATTTTCAAGCAATACTAGTTAGGTAAGATGATAAAATCTAGTTTTAAAAGTAAGACTCACACCTCTATATAAATTCTAGAATTACTTCATATTGATTTGTGTGGACAAATTGATGTGCAAAGCTACAAAGGTGACAAGCACATTATCCTATTTGTTGATGATTATTCTAGGATAATGATAGTTATGATTTTGAAACAAAAATCAGATGCTTTCCAAATGTTTAAGTGGTTCTTACCAAGAGTTGAAAAGGATACAGACAAAAGCTTGAAATGTCTAAGATCTACCAGAGGTGGAGAATTTACATCAAATGAGTTTGAGATATTTTGTAATGACAAAGGTGTAAAGATAAATACTTTTGCACATACGACCCCTCCACAAAATGAGATTATTGTAAGGAGGAACCTATAATGGACTATGCTAGAACACTCATGATAGAGAAGAATATTTCTTTGAAATATAGGAGAGAAGTTGTAAGTACAATTGTTTATATGCTAAACTGAGTACAATTCAAGAAAGGTACTCATTCAACACCTTTTGAACTATGGTATGGATACTCATCCAATGTAAAATATTTTAAGGTATTTGGAAGCAAGTGTTATATTCTTAAAGATAATAAGAATGGTAAATTAGATACTAAAAGTGAAGAAGGTATTTTCTTTAGCTATTCCACAAGAAGTAAAGCTTATAAGTGTTTAAATACTAACACTAACAAAGTTGTGGAAAGTGAAAATGTGAATTTTAATAAATATATAGAGGTACATGAAGCTAGACCTATGAAGGAAGTTGAAGAGTACAAATCCTTAATATATTTTTATGAAAGTATTCCTGCTGATGAAGGTGGTGTAAACCAAGCTATAAATCAAGAACAAGTTTCAGTGACTTAAGAGTCAAATTTCAATTTTGAGATAAGTGTACATAAAAGGAATGTCAACCCATTTGATAGAAAGGTACATAGTGATTCTAATGTTGACAGACCAATTGAAGAAAGAAGAGTGGAACCAAGATTGCCAAAGTATGTTAGAAGACATCACCCTACTAAAAAAATTATTGGAGATAAAAAAGCTAGACCAATGAAAAGAAATAGGTTGAGAAGTGATACATGTTTGTTGAGAATGCATGAGGCTAAGTTACTGAAAGATTCCTTAGAGAATGATGGTTGGAGTAAAGTCATGAAAGAAGAGATTGATCATATTGAGAAGAACAAAATATGGACTCTAGAACCTAGATCAAAAGAAAAGAATGTGATTGTAACCAAGTGGGTGTATAGAAACAAGTTAGATGAAAATGGTGAAGTCACAAGGAATAACGCAAGATTAGTTTTCAAGGGGTATGCACAAGAAGAAGAAATTGATGATGGAGAAACATTTGCCCCAATTGCAAGATTGGAAGGATTAAGAACTCTTCTTTCTTATACTACATACAAAGGTTTCAAAGTTTATCAAATGAATGTGAAGTCAGGATTTCTGAATTGTATACTTGAAGAAGTGGTTTACCTAGAACAACCTGAAGTATTTGTTGATCCAAACAACAAGAACATGATATGTAGACTACAACAAGATTTATATGTTTTAAAGAAAGCCCCAAGAGCATGGTATGAAAGGCTTCATAATTATCTTGTGAAGATTGGTTTTGAGAGGATTGATAATAACATCAATCTATAGTTGAAGACAAAAGGAGGTAAAGGTATTTTAGTAGCTGAAATTTTTAATGATGATATCATATTTGGAGGTCAAAATACATTATGTAAGTCATGTGTAAATGAAATGAAGAAAGAATTTGAGATGTCTATGTTTGGAGATATCAAGTTCTTTGTTGATTTGCAAGTATATCAGCTAATATATGGTATATACATCACTTAATCTATGTATGTGAAGGGAATATTTAAATTTTTTGGTTTAGATGATTCAAAACTAGTTAGCACACCTATGTTAACATGGCATAAACTTTCAAAGAGTGATGATTATGCTAAAGTGAATCAAATATTGTACAAGTCTATGATTGGTAAGTTGCAATATGTAGTACATAGTAGACCTGGCATGGCATTAGTTGTTGGGATTGTTTCAAGATTTTTTACAAATCCTATGGAGAATCATTTGATGGCTATGAAGAGAATTGTGAGATATCTGAAAGGAATAGAAGATTTTGGTCTATAATACAAGTAAAATAAAAAATTTGAGTAAAGAGCCTATAAAAATGTTGATTGGGCTAGAAATATTGATGATTGAAGGAGTACACATGGTGGAGAAATTTTCATAAGAAAGAGATTGGTCACCTAGACCAACAAGAAAAAAATTGTATATCTTAATCTACTGCTGAGGCTGAATATGTGGCTACTACAAAAAATTGTACAAATGTGGTATGGATCAAACAACTAGTCAATAGTATGAAAGAGGAAATCAGTGAACCTATGATACTTTATTATGATAAAAAAGTGCTATAAACATTTAAAAGAACCTTGTGATGCACACAAAGACTAAGAACATTGCAATGATATATCATTACTTGAGAGAGTTCATTCAAGACAAAGAAGTAAGGATGGAATATGTGAGTACAAAAGAATAGATAGTTGATATATTCACAAAAATTTTACCTAAGGATGCACATGAAAATATTAGAGGTAAAATAGGGGTGATAGCCCAATCCAAAGCTACATAAGAAGCATGAGTAGTGCCCTACATCAACTGAGCTGAATATTGTATCTTAGAACTTGATGCAGTGGATCTTAATTTAGGAGTTGTCTAAAGTAACAAAGGAACTAAATTAGAAGATTTATAGTCACATGCAATGTGACAAAGGGAGAACCTGAATTGATTATATATGGAGTCAAAGACTATAGGTCTTTTCCATTGTTGTCAAAGAGGAAGATAATAAAAAAGAGGGAGATAATCAGAAAGAGGGTGATAATGAAAAAGAGAGAGAAAACTTGAGATATAATAAAAAAGAGGGAGATAATTAGAAAGAGAGATAAAACATGAGATAGATACTCTAAAGAGGGAGATAGACAAAGAAAAGAAAACCTACAAAGGGGTATTTGCAGGATCATAGTCAACCAAACTATGCCCTTAAGTGACAATGAAAAATCAACAAATCAGGGTTATGTAAACTTAACATGTAATTTTAATCCTGTTATGACCTTTCAATCAAAAATTTGTCAGAAAAGAATCTATCAAAAATTGAATTTAGTTTTTGAACCACTGGGCCTTATCGAAAGAAAGAAAATTTGATTGGTCAAAATTTTCAATTTTAATGTAATAGTACAAAAAATTTAGGAACAAAATAAGTACACGTATGTCTAACCACCTAAATCAAGATCAAATGATAATATTGTTTAATAAGATTCTAGATATAAGAAGTAGACTCATTCCTAGATGTGACACATTTTAAGGTATTTTTATTGCAAATAAATAATTAATTATTAATTTTCTCCTATAGTATTTTTTGAATACAAAAACTCTCATGTCTAACCACCTTAACTAATTCAAAATTTTACAAAATTTAATTTTTCCTTCATTTTCATTAAAGTAGAAGAAGTATATAATGTGATGCATCTTTTGCATTTCAAAAATTTTATACCATTTGAAAGTAATATATATTTTTAAATCAGTTTGTCAATCAACATTTTATGCATAATTCCATTGGGAAATGAATAATAATTACTTATTCAATTTGTAGTTTGAAAAATATTACATATATGAAAAGATAAGAAAATTCTTAAGAAACCCTTTTCATTTCATCAAATTTGGGTGAAAAAAAGTCATCAAACACATGTTTGAAGTAAAAAACATACAAGAATAGGCCAAAAACATTTTTTTGGGATAGTTTTAAAGCTGAGCATGTAAGGTTGGTATCCAAAGATATATTAGGCCTTATTAAGGTATTAATATTTTAGTTTGGTATTAGGATGGGTGGGAATAAAGTCTGAATAGATTTTTAAATGCTTTAGGGCATTTCAGAACTACATATTTTTTAGATCACCACTTTTTAGCACACCATGATCATGCACATACCCAGAGGTTGATATAAGAGAGATACATTGAAGGAGATTGACAATGCTCACATTACCCTATACAGAGGAAGTAAATATATTGATAGAGGGAAAACAAATCAATGATATTATTTTTCTTTTTGGTATTGTTGTTGGTATTGGTTTGCCAACAATAACAAAGAGGCAGATTGTTGAAAAATATTATTTTGAAGTAAATAACCTATAATTGCACAATCATTATTTTGTCAATGATGTCAAACCTATGACCTGTTGGTGATACAATTTATTTTGGTCTTGAAGTTATCATTTAGAAGATTGATGAAGAGGATTTTAAAAGAGGAGATAACAAGAGAACCTAATGAAAGGTTGAGTTATTTGGTGTATAAAAGGAGCACTAAGACCAAGTGAGACATTGATACTATAGTTTATTGTTTACCTACCTAAAGTTAGAAATGAAAGATTACACAAGCTAAGATTGTAAGAAGATTAAGTAAGAAAAGTGTCTCCCAAGCCTTGTAGAGTAGTTAATGCTAGCCAAGCAGAAACAAGTAGAAGTTGAGTGAAAATCAAGAGATGCTGAGAAAAGAAGAAAAATAGTGCAAGCCAAGTGAATGTTAGTATATGCTAAGTAAAATTTAATTGGTGCTGAGCATTAGTAAACTTTAGGGTTTTTTGAGTGAACTAATGTTGGCTGAGTGACAAAACAATATAGATGTCAAGTGACAACAAATAATGTTAAACTGAGGATTTGATGAATTTGGGTTGACTAATTTAATTTCTTGAATTGTGTGAAATATGTGGAAGATAACTATGATGAGTTGGTGGTATATAATTCAAGGTAAACTATTTTTATGGGAATTCAAGTAAGATCTATAAGGAAACTTAGGTGTGAAAACAACTTCCTACACTAATCCCTTAAGGAAAGTATTGTGCAAATTCCTATTAAATCATTACAATTACATATTTGATATTATATAAACAATAAAAATATAGTCAACCATGAATAGAGAAAATAGATAGAGAAAGAAAGCACATAAAGAAAAAGATATACCGGTGGGGAAAAATCTTTTGGTAAAATAACCCAACTCCTCCAAAATTTGGACAATGTATCATCTTCAACACAAAGGTTATGACACACTTGCAATGCAAGTTCTTTTAGGACATAAAAGAAAAATTAAATAGCAATATACCATACCAACAATACACTTTTTCACTCTATCTGCAACCCTAAAATTGCTTTTATCATGCACTTTCCTTTTTAGGGTAGCTTCCAAAGAACAATTGTATTAGATGGAGACTTGAGTTTATAAAACTCAATGATCAATTGCCCTATGCCTTCATGTCTTCACACATCATCAAAACTTATAGAGATATCACTTACGCATCACAGGAATCTGTCATAACCATTTCAGTCATGATCTCCTTACACACAATTCAAGATGTCAACACATACAAGTGGAGTGACACATCAACATGCTGAATAGACATGTACACTCACACTTAATTATATTATTTTCAAAGAATAAATTTACAAAAAATAATAATAAGAATAGGAATCGTCCAAGGTTGTGACACCTTATTTCTAACAAGATTGAAGAGGAAGTTTCTAGAGGAACCAATTGGAAAAGTGGGTAGATTCATTGAATCCTACGTAACCTTAAAATGGACAATTGTGGTTAAGCAATACAAGATCAAAATGATATATTTTTAGAGATAGATGGCTAGAAGAAAATGTTTTCATGTGTGAGAACCTAAGGAAGACAACCTGGATTCTAAGGTATTGCTTTATCTAGTGACTGAACAAAAGAGACTATAGTTGCCATAGAATGTAAGAAGGCTTAAGGTGATGAATGCTTGAAGGGAGAACAAGCTATTTGAGACGAAGAGTATGAATGCCAAGAAGAATGGAGGAATGAAACAAAGATCTATAATCTATAGGTGAGTTGTAAGTTTTTACCAGATCAAGTCCTAGTATTAATTTCTAATAACTATACCAATGTTGATAAAATCAATTAGATTAAGGTTGACCTAACAATCATTTGTAAATCCTTTAACTAGGTGACATTCTAATGGAATGGTCTAAAGTACACTAGCAAGGATCACTCCTAATAGGATGATTGAAATCCTTTAACTAGGTCATATTTAATAGTGTGTATTGTAACCTTTAATAGGGTTTTCCTTTCATAGGACATCACTTTAGAAGAGTAAGAATTAGTAGCATGTTATTTTTCCAAAGTTATTTTGACTTAGGATAGTAACCTACAAAGTTTAAGTATTATATGTTTTAATGGATGCATGCATGTTAAGATGTTCTGGATATGGGTCAACTAAGCACTGAAAAGTTTTATTTGTACATTTGGAACTTGGATAACTAATTCACCCCTCATCTTAGTTATTCTAAAGAATTCCAACAAGAAAAAGTATGCCAAACCCTACCAGACTAGTGGCATTTACCATTGGGACAAAAAAAGCCCTAGCTTGTTTAACATGTAGAACTAGGCTTCTCTTTCCCTATCTTCCCATCAAAAAGGGAGAAGCCCTTCCTTATTAGTAGATGACTCAATGATATTGAAGTCCCCACAAGAAACCCAAGTGGGAGGTGGAAACTAATCCACCAACCAATGCCACAAGCATGAATGCTCAATATCATTAGGGGCATAAATGTTAACATTACCAAAGGAATGATTATGAAAACACAAAAAAGTTGAAACAATCCCCTACATGGAGTCAAACCCATGTGAAATAACTAAAGAAAGTAAACAAGGAGAGATAATAGGGACTACACCACCTCGTCTAGCCTCATGCTAGAGAGAAAACAAGGGAGTATTCAACTAAATATCATGATAGGTTGAGTTGAGAGGAAACCCAATGAATTTAACTTCTTGAAGATACTTAACATCAATATTACTAAACTGACATCTAGTATCACAAAAAAAAAATCTAGGGAGGTCTATTATCCCTTGCACGTTCCATGAGAGACAATTCATTTTAACATAGCTTGCATATCTTTGTAATCCCCAAGAGAGGAGAAGTAGTTGTGTAGAAATGTGGAGGCATGAAATGAGGGGTCTCCAAGAGAGATGACCTGTTGCATCTTCTCCCCATTATCAAAGACCTCATTGTGGCCTTCTAGGATGCAAGAATGATGAAGAGATTTGGAAAAAATCATCAAACTCTCTTGTGGCACTTGAACCCATGAAGAGAGAGACTTAGGGTTATGAACACCAACCATCCCCTAAGCACTTGGGTTTGAAATAGGAAGATCCATGAGAAAAGGGATTGAAGAATCTGGTGGCACCAAACTTGAGTTGGGATGGCCATTAGCTTGAGGCAAAGAGTCCACCTTAGTCATAGTAGAGCCTTTTCCTTTTTTCACAACAATAGTCCATTCAACTTTTTTGGTGGTTGGAGTCGATTTGACTTCTTGGACTAGTGGATGATTGTGTTCTAGCAATGGAAAATCCTTAATCTTGTATTCTAAGGACTATCACCTATAGGAGGTATTCAAGAAGTTAAGGTAAAGCACCTTCTAAGTGAAGGTGGTACCACCTATTTGAATTTTTATCGATTCATTGAGGTCCTTCGAAAGTTCAACCTCAACTCAAACCCTATGCTAGGGCCAAGCACTAATTTTTTTTTATGACTCAAGGAAAATGACCTTGGCAACAATTTTTGCAATGTCTTGCAGGAAGGATTGACATGGAATAGGAAGCCTAGGAAACTCCACCCATATGGGGACCTTAAGTTTGCGATTGTCAGAGATAGAAAAATCATGTGACTAATGGTGAAAAAATAAGAAGAGAGGACCTGATAGACCATGACCCTCCAATAAACACATGCTCAACTTGGCTAGGGTTGCCAATGTTAAAGAGAAAAAATCCTTTAGTAAGGCTTTAAACCCCTTCAAGGAAAACACCTTGAGGTACCTAGTCTAGACCTTGGAAACCCATTCTCATACCATGCTTTCAAAAGGAGTGTGACCCAAAAAATACCCAATCAAGGTTAGTTGTTCTAACCATGTACATGCACAATCAAATTCCTTAACATTCAAAACAATATCTGGAGAGGAGTTACCCTGTGAAACAACTTGGGAATGAACTTGCACGGACGTTTATTTAGCATAACCATTCTTACCAACAACAATAACTCCAACACTAGCACCGATTATAGAGATCATCCTTCCATTCGATTGCATTGTGACTTTGACTAAGTTCTTTTAATTTTAATTTCATATATTTTACCATGCATCTTGGTTTATTGATTATAAATCTAAACCCTTCTATAACTTTTCATAGACACCTAAGTACTTGACTTGTTAATGTGTTAAGAGTGATAATTTGGACTAAACTTTCAAATCATGATCAAGTTGTTACTATTTTCATATTTATTCATCATTTTAAATATTTTATAAGAATATTCTTTTAATATCTACATATAAATTTTTAGATTTTCATTACATTTTTATTTAACTTAATAGTAGTGAAACACTGGTTAGGGATTTCAAAATATAAAAATATTGGCTTACAAACCAAGGAAGAAGGAAAGAAATGTATGTTTACAAAAACTTAGTAATAACTATCTCACAACTCTTTCAAGTAAATGTTTGTAAATTTTTCCACATTTGTAATTACTTACAATAGAAAAACAAAAAAGAATTGAGTTTTTTTTTTACTTATTTGTAATTTTATATTTTTAACTTTTAAAAATAAAGTAAATGTAACAAAATTTATATTTACATAATTAAGGAAAACATCTATGAAAATATTAGAAATAATGAACAAAGAAAATATTAATTTTTGTATTGTATAATATATAATGAATAAATAATTATTTTTTATTTTTCAAATAAAATGCTATCACATAATTTATATTTCTTAAATATAATATAGAATTATTTTATATCTATAAATAATATTTTTTTATCAATTTTCTTATAATATCATTCTATATCTAATGTTAAGAACAAATTGAAATATAAATATAATCATATATTCTTTTTTGAAATTTTTATAGTTTTATATTCTAATTTTTTAAAAATATAACAGTTGAAAGGAGTTTGATTTTTTCATTATTATACATTAATTTTATTTCAAAAAACGTAGAAATGATAAAGTAAATTTTAATATGGTATATTTTAATCTTACATTTTTATAATTTAAAGAGATTAAAGACTTCAAAATTTTAATGTAAGATTTTTTTAAAGGGTAAATTAAAGTTATATATATAATTGTATAGCTAGCAAAATATTTAGTAGTGTTCCACAAATATCTAATAGTAGTTATAAATTACTTGTAGTGGTGAAAAAATATGTGAAATAATTAATATTTTAAAATTTAGGTTAGTGCCATATAATACTAATGAAAAATACTAAACCTAAATTTTTCATATAATAGGGTAGTATTTTTCAATACAAAAAACTACTTATGGGAATAACTTCTGAGCAACAAAGCATCTAAATTATTTATTTATTTAATATAAATATAGAAACTAACCTAATTAATCCAATAAGTCCAATATTCTGCCCTTATTATATCAATCCAACAGAAGTGAAAGTTGTAAAGGTTTTAACCCAATGCTCTGAAAACTTTGATGAAAAGATTTCACCAATCTTCAATTATTGAAGTAGATTTCATGTCTACAACTTTAGAATGCAAGTCCTAAAGTTGTGCTCATAATATGATTGTTCCCACCTCCATTGCACAATGAGACATAGTTCCTCCAATATCTTGCATCTCCTTGGAGTGTCTCTAATGTCTCCTTTAGTGAAGTAGGACAATAGTCACTAATATGATGACACATGAGATTTATTTCATCCTCTCTTCTTGGAAGGAAAATCATGCTGGCAATTCCCCTCTTCTTTTCAGAGACATAAATAGGTGCTTCTCATGCAATAATCATCTCTAAGTGAGAAGCTAGCTTGAGATGATAAAAATCCTCTAGCCTCCATTGGCTCCAGCCTCCTATAATTTCTTTGCTATTATTTACCACAAAAATATTGTATCAATTTCAAGTGGACTATCACAATCTTCATTATTTGTATGTATTGAAAAATCAAAAAAGTGTGTCTCACCTTTAATTGCAAAAAGGGTTGTATTTTTCTTCAACTTCCCATTGATAAGATCTTTGGCCCGCTAAAAACAATTCATTTGTACATGTCCATTTTGCTAACAATAAAAAAATTTAAATTCTCTTTTTCTAGGAACACTAGATTTCTTTCTACAAAATAATACACACTCCTCAGTAAAATTATGACTCTTATGAGCTCCACTTCCTTCATCAATTAAAGAAGAAAGTATAGTTTCTAAGATAGGATTAATTTTTTTCAAAGTGAAAATAATATGATCAAATATTGAAGGAATGATACTAAGTAGGATTGCTTTTGCATCATCATCATCAACTTTAGAGTTCACACATGCAAGTTGATTAAGAAGTGAATGAGAAATATTTATATGTTGAACACTGTTATCACCTTTATTCATCTTCAACCTAAAAAAATTCTATTTTATGGACTTTTTTCACTAGAAGCCTATGAGCCAAACAAGACATTAAGCCCATTCCATATTTCTTTTGAAGTCTTTGAAAGATCAATATGGTGCAAATATGCATTTGATAGACCAAGTCCAATCAATGCAATGGCCATAGCATCTTTAGCCATCCACTTTCTCATTTCATGTGTAACTTGGGTTTCTAAATAGTTCCATTAACAATATCCCATAGATCTTTTTCAATAGAAAGAAATTGTATCTTAATTTTTCATGTGAAACTCAAGTACTTCAAATTTGGGAATTGTAGTTAATTTATCCATTGTTTAGAAACAACACTATAGAAAAAATAAGCAATTGAAAATTGAGTATGCGTGTATTCTGCAACTGATCTCTACTTTGTTATTGATAATAAAAAATCATAGCATATTCATGGACTCATAGGCTATCATAAATCTCAAACCTCTCTTGAATAAAAAAAAAAATCCAATTTGTAGAAGATCTCATCATATGCAAAAGTTAGACTCTAATCATCCAAAATCCATCAAAAGCAGTCTTCTCACCATCGATTAACCCATTTTGATACCAAATGAAAGTGATAAAATATAAAATGACTAATTTTATTAATTCGAGATTTTCATTGGATACATTTAGATACATACAGAATGATTCACATTGATATCTAAACAACTTTATATAGCTTTTTTTTTGGGTTAAAAGTACAAAGTTGTGTCACCTTTTAGGCTGACTTATTAGAACAATTGAATTTGAGTATTTCTATATAAAAATAATTTTTTTTTAAACATATGATCTAGCTAAATTTTTTTAGCTATGTTATATATGGTCTCACAGTTTTCCAATTTCAAATGTCTATTAAATGCATGTTTTACACTAATTTGTATCTAATTACTAAAGAAATAAAATGATTTCGAAAAAGTGGTGTTTCAATAACTCTTACTATTTTTTATGAATTTTTTTTAATAACATATAAACCCCATATTATAGATCTTAGATTCAAGAATATTCTCATATAGATTTTATAGTGTTTTAGTTATATATATTATTTTTTAATTAAAAATTTATACAAGCACATATTTTAACACTTGAAAAGATGTCAATTTTGAGAAAGAAAAAAATATTAAATCATATCAATTTTTAAAAAAAATTATATGATGTTCTAGAAAAGAGAGTTCTCCTAGAATGTATATTTTTTCTCCTAGTCATAATAGATTGGTTTTGAAGAATGTGGTGGGAGATGAAAACTATCGATTTCAGGTGAGTTAAAATTTGAATGATTATAAAAAAGAAAATATAGCTCTAAAGCTTATTTTTATTTTTGATTGTTCTAGCTACATATGTTATCTATAACATAGTCTGAGATCGAAAGGAAAAAAGTTAAATTCCATATAGTTTTTTGGTGGGAATTAGACCCATAAAATTCAACATTTTTCAACAGTTAAAAAATTATCTATAAAAATTAGGAAAATTAATCAATTATTATTTCAAATAATTATTAAAAACTATAATCCTAAACTTCATCCATTTTTTGCACATTTTATTAGTTTACTTTAGTTTCAAATTTAAAATATTAATACCAACTTTATGCCATTGAAGGTGAACAATTATACTTTTGTTAGACTTTTCGTTTGCAAAAGGGTGACATAGGTTTGTGCTTTTACCTTTTCCTTACAAAAACTACTTATGGGAATAACTTCCTGGCAACTAAATATCTAACTTATTTATTTATTTATGTAATCTAAACATAGAAACTAACCTAATTAATTTAATAAGTCAAACACCTTTCCTTTACAATCTATTTAAAAGGGTTGGAGGATAGTCTATAGCTATTTGGATTGGAGGAAGAACTCATTATAGCATGGTTTTAGCTTTGCCAATTCCTCTATTTGGTGGAACAAACTTACACAATATTAGGGACAACAATTGGCAACCATTTTTCCAAAGCATGCTATGTACCTTTTCAAGAAAGAGGTGCATGACTTTAATGATATCAGAGATTTCAACTCCTTTGACTAGACAAGTTGGTAGGTTACAAAGAATAGCTTCAATTTCAATAACAAGATTAAAGGGTTTTTTATTTTTTTCAAGTTATTGGTGCCCATGGATCTCATTATAAAAGTTTTTACACCTTTGTTTGAGGTTAAATCCACGTCTAAACAATAAATGGGGTTGCAGACTTGCTAAAAGGAAGTGTCATAGTTTGAGCTCTCAAATATGGAAATTTAAAGCAGAGGAAAATGAACAAATTTTGTCTTGGAAGATTTCACATCAAAATTCTCCTATCAAGGGTAAATTGATGTTTTTTTATTTGCAAGCTGCCTTGTATCCTTTTTGTCGTAAATCTGAAAATTTGAAACACATCTTTTGGAGTTTTCCTCTAGCTAAAGTTAAATGGAATATTATGTTTGATCATTTTCCTTCCATCTTTTGTCATGTTTTAAGTTGGAGGGAAGCAATTTTTGGGCTTGGTCTTTGTAAGAATGTGGTTGCAAACTATATGAGACAATGCATCTTGCTACACATTTGGAAAAGTATATGTCAAGTAACATTTTCTAACAATTTTTAACAATAGGAAATAGATACTTTATTGTTTTATATATCAGTTTTTGCAACTCCATGCTAGTGAGATGAAATTTTCCAGACAACTCCAACAACTCATTAAGTTTCAAGTAGAGCCCTAATATTCCTCATGTATTGCTCTTGTTTAGAGCATGTGACTTGGTTTTATAGCCTACGAGTTAGCTGTTATGAAGTATTCTTGGATTGTATTTTAGTTTTCCATTCTATGAGTTGGCTGATATATTCTTCTAGTATTGAGTTAGTCCTTGTAAAAAAAAATTTGCAAGCCAATTGACTACTACTCTCTCTATTTGTAGTTTTTTTGAGTTAGCTTTCTTCAATAAAAAAAAATTTAGATTTTCAATAGAATGTTAATTTTTATTAAAATATTATTTTTCTTAGATATTCTTGTAAGAATTTGGTATAGCTCTAATACCACGTAAGAATTTTTCTTAGGGTAAAATTCACCCAGGAACTAAGAACTCAAACACAAGCACAACTGTAGACAAAAAAATGGATGTGATCAATTAATCAGAGTATGTCCTAAGAAATTGCTCTATTCAATATGTGATATACAAACACACTAGGAGTGCTTGCATATAAAGGCCTCTTAGGAAGCACCTAGAATGTCTCTAGAAGGAACCAGGAGATAAGATAAGCATCATGACAACTAAGCACATGCCTTATCCATCATTCTAGATGAGTGGATAATAATGACAAGGTTGTAGACACCATGCACATAAAATAGGCATGGACTCCTATGTTGTCAAAACAACAACTCACAAGAGTACTCATACTCCTAGGCGACTAATAAATAAATGTTAAAAATATGCATTAACCTAAGCAAACTTAAGTAAGTGTAAATAGTAAATACTTATTTACACCAACAATTCTAATTATCATCACTTTTTTTTGGTAATAACATAAATTATTCAAAATTATATCAGTGACAATTTAGAAATAAAAAGCATAATTTTATAAAAATAAGATTAGAAAATAAATCATTTTTTTAATCTTTTCTGTACATAACTATTTGATAGGAAAATTATAAAAATTAATCTATCAAGATTAAAAATAATTAAAATATCAATATAATATTTAATTAAATTGAAATAATAGAAATTACAAGAAATTACAAACTTGAAACTATTAATTATATCGAAATAATCAATCGAATAAACTAAATACAATAGTCGTTGAATCTCTAAAGAATCAAATCAATTAAAGTTTTAGAAGAACATTTAATTTAATTATCAGGCAAGAGCCTACAGCACAATGATAAATCGCAAGCCTCTTATTTGGGAGGTCTTGGGTTTGAATAGTTGAGCTAATAATCATAATAATTAATTACAATAAATAGTAATAATTAACAATAAGTGGCACTTGTTCTAATATCATGTGTTTGTAATAAGACCAATTATTAAATACTAGCTTATATCTATTATATAATATGAATTATGCATAAATAAAACTCTATCTCTATCAAGTATATCAAAAAATAGACAATAGTTCCTCTACATACATATTTTTGAAATAAAACCTTGTTCAAAGCAAATGTATAAACATGGTTTTTATTTAGTTTTTAATTTTATGCACTAGTTGGTTAAAACTAATTGAAAATAAATAAAAGATTAAAGCTAATTTCATTTATATTTAAATTAAAAAATTAATTACATTATTAAATTTACAAGATTGCATTATCATATATCATGTAGATGAACTATAATCTTAAAATGACATAGACCTATCATATTTATAAAAGAAAATTCAAAATTTGAAGGCATCTAATATAATAATTAAGACACAAAATTATCCTAATCTTTCTTTAGAATAATTGGGCTTTGAATGAGAAGAAACAAAATAAAGGTTTTATTTTCTAACTGCATTTACACATATTCACTTTACTAACTATAACTATAGAAAAACCCAATAATATTCAAAGTCATTCAAATTCCTTTTATTAACCAAAGATAATGCATAAACAAAATGATACCTCTATCAAATGTATCTTGGATGGACATCATGAACATTTATTCTTCACAAGAGAATGATGAGTGGGAGTGGGAGTGGAAGAGAAAGCAAGAGAGATAGGGTTCCTGGGGCAACAAAGAGGAGTTGGAGGATGATGGTGATGTAGATGGGTTTGTATGGCATGTTTTCTTGCCATTTTTGTTTTGTGTGCTTTGGTGGCATGGTCCATAGTTCTTATAATGTAGAGGGGCACCCTATGGCTACTTGTTGAAGGCTTGAGGCTTCTTTCCTTTTTCTTTATGCTTGTCTTTTTTGGGTATTTTTGGTTCCCTTGTTAGGGAACTTTGGCTTGCCACCCTGAATATTGCTTTGGGAATTTTTTTTAGGTTGTTACAATTTAGATTGTTGAGGTTTTCTAGTGCCTCTTTTTGGGTTTTTCATCCTTCTCTTCTTCATTGAGTCTTCTTCTATTGGAGATTTGTTTTCTTAGATTTTGATATTGGGATTTTGGGGTTCCTATCATTTTGGTGTGGGTTGATCTAATTTTCTTACACAGTCTTACCTTTGGCTTTTGGGTTATCATGTTTGTAACAAAAGAAGTATTTATTTCTTTACTAATGGTGTTTGATATTTGGATTGGATGGGATCATCCCCCATCTGGTAATCAACTCTTTTAGACATGGTGTGCTCCTTTTTTATGGTTTGAGGGTTGACCTATTATGCCTTTCTCTTCTTTTCTAAAAGATGCTTCTACTTCTAGGTTTTCCAACTTAAGACTTTATATTTTTTTTGTGGTGTTTCTCTTGTCATTAGGCTTCTGGTGCCTTGTTTTATCTTTTCCTCCTCTCTTCATTTTTGGAGGCTAGTTTCTAATGTGGGGCTTTCTCTTTGCCTTTCATTTCCTTGTTCTTTCTCAAGGTATTCCCTGGTTAATTATTTTCCTATGAGGCTCTTATTGAGGGAGAGTCCTTCTTTATGGAAGTGAGATATCTCTTGGTTCTTTTATGGTGAATGTTGTATTCTTTCCATTATTCTCTTCTTTTAGCTTTCCTTTTGAGTTGGGAACTTTCATTAAGGTGAAGATACTTTCTTTTGAGATGGATTGTTCTTGGTATGAAGAGTTCAATAGTTATGGGCGCCCTTCCTCACATAGTTGTTGGTTGGTAGGTTTGTTTCTGGCTAGTTGTCTTTCTTGGGTTGGTCTCTTTGAAGTGGCTTCCTCCTCTTTTAATTTGTTGTGTTCTTCTAGTTTCCTTCTTTCCAATCTTGAACTTTTTCATTCATTGTTGGAGCTTCTTCCTCTTCCGTTTCCCTCCTTTACTACATGCAAGGGGCTTTCTTTGGTGTTGCATTCATTCCCACCCAAACACTTATATTTTTCAAATTGCAATCTCTTAGTTGTTAGACTTGTGTCTAGCTAGTTGTGGCTCTAGTCAAAAGCCTTCGGAATTCACCTCTTTGAATTCCTTTCAACCTACCTCTAGACTTGCTATTTTTTCTATGATCTTGCGGCTTCTTTTAGTTGTACAAATTTTAGATCTATTCCCTTTATCGAATCAAAACATATATACTTAAAAACTATTAATATTTAAAATCATTCAACTTACTTTCACTAACCAAAGATCATTGATAAATAAAACTCTATCTATATCAAATATATCTTAAACTGACTTTATTAACATTTATACTTAAAACTTGAAAAATGATTGTGCATTATGTCCCCCTTGCTTGAAATTGATACCAAGTTCACGATGGAACATTTTAAAATTATTTTTTTGAAGTTGATTTATAAAGTGATTAACTATAGTGAGAAATTGTAAGAATCTCTTCCAAACTTGAAACTATTAATTTATTGTAAAGTAAAAAATGTTAAAAACATAGAAAAAAAACATTACATTTCTCACATTCAATTTGATTAGGTTTCCACAATCCATTAGACTTTTTAATGTTTTGCTTTTGGATTCGATTGTGTTCATTTTTTTAGCATTAGAATCTAGAAGCAAAACATTAAAAATTTCTCACATTACCAAAAATTTGGCCAAAAATAATGCAATATGGACAACCTTGCGAGAAGGGGCTCCTATAAGGCAAAAAACACTAGTAAAATTGTGTTCATTTTTTAACACTAATTTGTCTTTTTTTCTAGGAGAATTGGTCAAACATATGACCAACACTTTCATCATAGTTGTTTTGATGAGTAGTCCCTTTCTATTAATAAATTAATATACTAGTTACAAATTCATAAAAAAGGGGTTGGGGGATACAAGATCACTCCACGAGAGTTCACAGGACCAAAGTCAGATATAAAAACTATTCATCAAAGAAAAAATTCAGCAAATCTCTTATGCTGCAAGAGTAGTGCCAGCTGAGGGAGTGGTTCATCATGATCATTAAAACCCTATCCATCCCTAGGATTGGTAGGTAGACTAGGAACAATTGATCCATCAACAACATCATCAACAACTTGATCTTTATCTTTAGCTTTTGCTTGTGGCAGAGAGATAGCAAAATTAAGGTAGAAAGGCCATTTGGAGCTAACAACACTAGGAGGAGCAATAGGAGGGGGAGCCAGGGACTAGGTAGAGCTTTTGCAAGGAAGAAAAGCTGAGTGAAACCACCAACCATTGTCACCACGATTAGGAGAGTGGTAGTAGAGAGCTTGCAATTGTGGCATGCGTAAGCGGTGGTGAGAAGAAAAATTATGACCCCAATGATGGCCCCAAGGTGAAGTATGGTCAATAGAGTCAGGAGGCACTCTAGCAACCATGCACGATGCATTGCCCTAGGGATTGAGTACCTCTTGAAGGTAGGTCATCTCTAGAGTCACCTTATTTTCTTGGACATATATCTACAACATGACATTATAACAAATGCATGCCTTAGTGTCTAGAGAAACATTGATATCAAGAAAGTTGTGAGTGAAAAGAACAACATTCATATCCTTCCATAAAATAAACAAAATCTCCATCCTAAAAGTATGCTAGATCTAGAAAAATTTCCTAGGGATCTTGGGGGAATCACCTAGCACAATCATGTGCCAATAAAATGGTTTTGGCCTAAAAGGCTTGAGAAAATCATGTATCAAATTCGAATAATTCTGGGCAAACTAAAAAATGAAAAAATATGCAAAAAAGACTTAGGATGCCCACAAAAAGGACAACAAGGATCTAGAACACCAAGATGCTTCAGCTACAGACCAAGGGGAAGCCCTCCAAACAACATGCACCATGTAAAATGGGTAATCATTAGCTCAGTGATACCACTCTAGATAGTTTCAAATCACACTCTCCAATGATAATGAGAAGACTAATGATGCTAGTGCTAGTTGTGAGTATCCACCATAGTAAGATGGGGAGAAAGCTAGTGATATCCTAAGCTAGGCTTGTAGTTGATGAAGGGTGTGGAAGGATACTACTTCTAGTCTTTCCATGAAGGTCGCACAAATTGGAAGCCCACCTTATAGATCAAATGATTTGGAAGGGGGGATAGTAGAAGATCGAAATTCTATCAATCTAGATGAGCAAGATGGAATTGGATCCAAATATCCTCCCAATATCTAAGACTCATGGAGCCCCTGGAGAAGACATACTTAGGAGTCTTTATGTCATGTTTGAAAAAATGAAGAGCACTAGCACCTTGAGTCTTGGCCAGAGGAACACCCAAAATAGAAAACAATTGAGACCACCAAAGGCTCTGTTGGTTTAGAGAAAGCCCATCATGTAACCCATTACCATCTTAATGAAGTGAAGGCTTAACAACTTCCCAAGCTTTCCACATGCTTTTGATATCAAAAGAGTTCGGATATGAATAGGTTCACACATAATGAGAAGGGTCTAAAGACCAATCCCCTTCCACTTAGGCCTTTTGATAGTGAAACTAGAAGAGATACAATGGAAAACCAACACTTTCCAAGCTTCATCATCAGTAAGAGAATAGATAATCCACTTAGCACAAAGAGAAAGCCCTTGCTTCAACATGAAAAGAAGGACAAGACCTCCAGACTCTTTGGGGAGAATTTTTTTTTAGGAAAACATATGAAAGCCATGATGATCAAACCTGAATGCCTAGAAAAACCACAAAGAAAGCACTCCAACTCAAGGTCTAAAGCTTTGGAAGGAGCCTAGCAAGAAGATTAATACACATGAGTAGCCACCAACACCTTAGAAAAGATTTGGAATTTCCCCTCAAGAGAAAGGGGTTTAAGTAATCTAGTTATCGAGATTTTTCTCAATTTTTATAAGCACAACATTCCACAAATAGATCAAATAAGCTTGAAAGGAAAACGGGATACCCAGAAAGTGGAAAATCTCCCCATGGGTAATACATTTCCAATTTAATTGAGAAAGCCAAGGTGGCACCATAAGGAATGATTAGCTATAACAGAGTGTCTTGTGCCATTGAACAACAAAACAAGAAGCTTGAAAAAATGTGTGCAAGCATTGTAAGGCATTATTGATATTGTCCTCATCCTCTAAGAGAGTGACAAAAGACTCATTAGAAAACTGGCCATTGAAAAGTTGAGAAGAAGGCTTGAGTGGGGAAATCTAACGAACTAGACCAATAGAAATAGAGTGTGGAAGTAAGTAACCAACCCTTTAGCAACAACAACATACAAAGTTGGGGCTAGAGAGAAGCCCTGCTAGATAGATTGCAAAAACCTAAAGGCTTTGGATTGATAACTATTAATGATAATACAATAATTAGCATCACCAAAAAACATTTCCATAGATTGAAGAAAATTAGGGCTGAAACTAAAGGTCTGAAGCATAGCCAAACTGAAATGCCATTCAATTCGATCATAAGCCTTAGAAAAATCAATTTTTATGAACGTAGTCTGTTGATTGGACTTGTGAGCCCACTCCATGCCTTCCCAAAAAATAATGATGTTGTCAAGAATATATTATGACTTAATGAAACCAGTTTGTTTTGGTTGCATAATTAACGGAAGACGATGTAAAATCTCGAGAGTTAAAGCCTTAGCAATGATCTTGTATGACACATTAAGAAAGGTGATGGGCCACTAGGTGTAAATATACTCAAGGTCACCAATTTTAGGTAAGAATTTGATGTTTCTTTATTTATGATGTCTCCTAGACTATTATTGTGATATGCTTCAAGAAAAAAATTGTGCAAGTTTGGACCAATAGACTCCTAGAGGTGTTTATAAAATTCACAAGTGAATCTATCACACCTAGGGGACTTGTTATCTTCCATAGAAAAGAAAAGCTCCTTGATATCCCTAATGGTGAGAAGTTTCTCATAGAAAGCCTATTGCTCAACTGCTAGGTAGTTTGGAGTAATAAAAATACACTTTCTAAGAGCTTCCTCTTGGGTAACCGAATTTCCTTATGAAGCAAAAACATTTTCATAATGATGAACAAAGGCTTACAAAATGTTAGGGAGATTGGAAAGAATAACATTGCCATGTCTAATATTTTTAAGGCCAAATTTGGTATGATGAGCTCTAAGAACCTAGAAAAATTCATTAGAAGATTTGTCACTAACCTCCAACTAGTAGAGTCAAGCCTTGATTTGGGTGCCTTGAGTAGCATAGTTATCAACAATTTGTTTGACATGGTGAAGCTTGGAAAGCTATACTTGCAAATTAGAATCAAATGGGTTAAGGGTAAGAGCTTTAGAAGTCTTTTTGATAGCATTGGTATTGGCTTCATATGATATTTTTTATGAAAAAAACCAATTGTTGTCCATAGATGTGAAGTAACCTAGCAGTTGTGGTAGCAACATCATTCCACCATATCATCCAGCATGGCTGAGAATAAAGATGTAGCTCCAAATTCTAGACATTTAGGATGTGAGCACTAGTGGAGGCATGCATCAAGACCAATGTGTTGAGGAAAAATTATGCTCTGACAGCTTGTTAGACACCTATTTTCCAAGAAATGGTAAAATACATGGGATAATGGTCTGATAATGTCACATCTAGTAGGGGAATGAATTTTAACTCTTGATCTTTAGAAAAGGAGAAAAAATATTGTGTAGTAATAATAGCATGATCAAGACATTTTAAAATGTGGTCTGAGCTAGCTCTAAGATTACACCAAGTGTGCTAAAGCCCACTTTGCTAGTGGCAGCTAGAATTGGGATCAAAGAGGCCCAATATTGCACATATGGTACCACACTTCCCTTTCCCCATCTACCCAGTGAAAAGGTAAATACCTTCCTTGTTAGTAGGCATCTCAACCATATTAAAATCACTACACATAACCCATGTAGCTGGTGGCAATTTGTCATCCACCCAACACCAAAGTTGAGATCTTTCCATAGCATCATTAGGAGCATAAACATTTAATGTAGCAAAGGAGTGATTATTGATAGAAAAAAAATCGACACACTTCTATGTATGGGGTCAAAACCATGCAAAATAATAATAGAATGAAGATGACATGACAAGAAAGTAACTACACCACCTATGCCAGTTTTGTGCTGAGAAGAAAACATAATGCCATCTGGCCAAATCATGCAACATGCAAAAGAAAGGATGAAACTAGAAATTTTAACTTCTTGATTACATGGGAAATCTAAATTACCAAGTCTATGATGGGTAACCCTGACATAGTACTTTCTAGAGAGGTCTATAAGACCTCGAACATTCAATGATAGAAAATTCATGAAATTTTTTCCATATGTTCCTCATCCTCAAGGGAGGAGTAGCTAATTTGAAAAAAAATAGAAACCAAGGTGAAACCAAAGGGAAACCCTCCAAGAATAATGACCCATCACTTTTCATCTAGTTTCTAAGCATGTATAGGAGGATTGCAAAAGCGTCACACATTTTAAGTCTCAATGGAGGATGCATCAAGAAGAGTACGAACCACTATAGGAGTGGTAGCCCTCACAACCACCTTGATCACTTGCAAAACAACAAGGTGTGAATCCTATGAATCAACAAGAATTGACTCTAGTGAAATTGTCATTGACCCTACAATGGATTAGGTTTGTGCTCCATTCTAAGTAGGAGAAGCAAAACATGAAGCAACATTCGGTAGTTTGGGGGCTGAGGATGCCTCTTCCTTAGGCCCAATAGTTTTCAATTCCTTTTTTTTTTCCTTTTCTTGGCTTAAGAGGAGCATCCTTGGGAAGGGGCTTAACCCTAGGCATTGCCAAAGGGAAATCCTTGATCTTGTATTTAGCTGAGTGGTACCTATAACAAGTGTTTGGAAGGTTCAAATAAAACACCTTCTGAGAGGTGTGGGAACCAACTTGAATCTCCACAAAATCCTTGAGATCCTTGGAAAGATGAACCTAAATGTAGACACATTTTTGAAGTTGAGCACTAAAAAACTTCTCATGCTCTTTGGTAACAACTTTGCCAAGACCGTTGGCAATGGACTCAATAAAAGGATAGCATGGCAAGAGACCAAGAAACTTAACCCCAACAAGAAACCTAAACTTTTTGTCTCCATAAACTATAAAACCTTGTGACAATCTTTGGCACACAAGCAAGGAGGAACAAACTTAGCGAGGAGTCCATCTCTTGGTATCCCATTCTCTGAACATGGCTTTAGGAGGAGTCCTACCCACAAAATAACCTATCCATGTATTTTGTTCTAACCTTTCACATACATCACCAAATTATTGCAAAGGAAGGATAATATTAGGATTACCTCATTAAAGACCTTCTTGATGAACTTGCAAGAAAGTTTTTTAAATAGAGGCAACATGGCTATCTAAAGCAGTAATGTGAACACCAATATCAACTACTAGGTAACTATTGGTCAAGGCCATTATAAACTAGCCCTAAAAGACTACCACACTATAGTATGATAGATGGGGATGATATAATGAAAGCTTAGATAGAGAGCTATATGCATGAGATGCATGAAACCTTAGTAGATCATTCATCATAGTTTTTTGGTCAGATGTTTGACGACAAACTAACATAATTTCAAAAAATTGCATCATTGTAGAAGAAGGCAATTATTGGAAAACTATGGAATCATAATCCAAATTTTGGTTGTTATAATCTTGGATTTTTTATGCTAGCAAACATCATCTTGTGACTAGGATGCTATATCAGTGATACAGTCCTTACCACAAGTGTCATCAGTGGTTGGAGTCAACAATACTAATTTAATATTTGAACAAAGGCAAAAATGTTGAGTAGTCACCAAAATTATGATGGCCATAGTTTTTTTTTAGATATATATAAAATTTTTGGTATAATTATAGCATGCCATGAGACCATACACCATCATCTACATCATTTCCTTGGTCAAGCCACAATGTATCATGTCAAATAAAGAAATATCGTGCTACAACTAGTATTTCTATGAATAATTGATTCTCATAGTAGCAAAATATTCTCGAGATTAAACCTCTAAATTGGCATGGATAGAAGGGATATACACATGTTGATACCCTCAAGGAGGAAACTAATCACAAGATGATGTGGGAATTGAAGGTACTTTGGGCTATGCATTATGCTTCTACCCTTCCACTATCCTCTTTGTTCTTACTCTCCAACTCTACTCCATACATTATTGGCTATAACTTAAAAGTTCTCACCTATCCTCACTAACACTAGGAAATTTTTTCTTTCATTCCACATCCATGGTTCTTTCCTACTTTGCAATGCACACTCTACTTTTAGCCAATTCCATCACTCTTTTATATCACAACACTTTTCTTTTTTCTTTTTCTTGATTTCATCTTTGCACATTCTTCTACATCTATTAGATCAATTTCACTCTTCCTATTCCAACTATCCCTCCTTTTCTTCTAAATGCAATGTATTAATTTTTTCATCTCACTTGTGTTTAGTGATCTTCCATCTATCAAAATAAATTTATACATTTTTCCACCAACTCACCAACTCACTTTAATCACTAACTCTTTAGATTCTTAGAATAAAGGAATTTAAAAACATGTTAATATAGTATTTTGACTAGTTTAGTTTTTAAAATTGTAAAATACTCCTATAAATGCATAACATTGCATGTAAGACATCAGTAAAGGTTTGACTTCATGATAATCAGATGGACTCACTTGAAGGTTTCTACACATGGCCTTTGAAGTATTTCTTTAAAGGATGAATAATAAGCACTAAATGTATTTTTATTATACTTCTGCATGGATATGAGGTCCACTTTTGATTATGCATTCATATAGGTTCAAAATTTATTCTAAAAATATCACTTTTACACAAGCTACTAGTGCATGTTGTGGAATTTCACATTAATTCTTCCAACTATTTTAATGAATTGTTTGTATACATATCATTAACACAAGAAAAAAATTCATGATAGAGATCTCATCTTAAATTTCCTATCATAACTATTTAGAAATGGGATAGAGTGTCATCATTTGAACACAAGATACCAAAACACAAAGAAGACTAAAATTAAAAAAATATAATGATAAAAATGAGGCAGTGTAGGATTGCCAAGCTAATGGAAACTACAACATCGGGCACATCAAAATTTAGCAGCACAATTTGTGATAGCAATATCTTCAAGATGAATTCTTGTTAGCATCAAGTTGCAACAAAAATGGAACCTCTAGGCCCAAATTTACAACACAACCATTTCCATGTCATTTATATATTCATTTAGTATATGCGTTGACCCTAATTATGGTTTTATTTTAATTTTGGTTTGTGCAGTTCTAATTTATAAAGCTAGGTGGTATTTGATGAGAAATAGCTAGGGTTTGTCCAATTTAGGTAAGAACATAAATAGTCATGAATGATCACACACTCATTAGTGTAGTGCATTGTTGTAAATGGATTTAATGAGATGTTATGATCATGGGATATTTTCTCTCTCCTCTTTACATACACAAAAATCAATAGAATCTTTTTTTGAGTTGGGAAAATGGAAAGGAAACTAAAAGTCATAATTTTTATTATAAATTATGTTATTACTTATGTCCCCACTAATTTTACCATTCATCCATTCATTCATTTAATTATTCAAGGGTGAAGATATATTTTGTGTCTCTACAATGATCTTTTTCAGTAGAGAAGGAAGAAGAGGAAAAGGAAAAGGATAGTTTTCATATATAGTGTAATGCCATACAAGTGATTTATATATAACAACATTAGTGGGAAATAGGAGCACCGAGAGAAAAATAATAGGAGATGGAAACTCAAATTAAATAGCATAAGGAAAAGAAGAAAAATTTATCAAAATGCCATTTACATAAGCTGATCTTCACTATATGAAGTCTTGAAATCCATTTTAGTACGCTATGATGAAAATATTCTAATGATGCATTGGACAATATATAGTGTTGTTTTTGCTATGATTGATGGTAGAAGATTCAACATAATACCTTCTAGTAGGCATAGTTCCATGGGAAAGGAGGACATTATTTCCTATAAAAAAAACCACAAGTAAATTTAATGAGAAATATAAATATATTGGTTATGAGAAAATGAATCAAAAGCCATGAAAGAACACATAAGACTTAAATATTTTGCAGATCTAGCTACCTCAAGAAATTCCTCCATAAATACATAATGAGTTGGAATGACAATAATAAATGTCAAGATGTTGATAATTAATTTTTTCTATAATCATTAGTAATTAAAAATCATAATCCAATTGAAACTAAAATTAGGAAGAGGATGATTTGATTTTTTTATTTGGGACAATGAAAACATGAGAAGAATTAACAAACCATATTCATAACATCTTCTCTTGTGTAAGAATTATTTTTTATATCTAATAAATCTTGAATGATTGGAACACAATAAGAGTTCTTCTCACATTTGAAGGACTTGAGAAGAGCAGTGAGTTCTACTATTGTTTTCAGGCTAAGAGTAAAGAAGCAAATCCAAAAACTAGCAATAAATTTGAATTTAATATTTAATTTGAAAGAAGTCCATCTATAATATTCATTTCCATGAAAAACATATTGGGGGTAAGTCCAAATGCCAAATGAAACTATAAACAACAATACAATAAGGTGTGATCAATATAGAAAAGTTCCAAGTGGACACTCAAAAAAAGAATGTGTATATAATTTAGATAATAATAAAGACCTTAATGATACAATCCACTAAAAGAGCTCTCATTTTGTGTTTGGTATGGCATGGATTGACCACAAAGAAAGGAACAATGCATGTAAGGCCCTATCATGGAATTAAGATAATTAGTTTCTTGTGATAGATAAGATGAACATCCACATCACATAGAGTTTACAAAATAAAGCAATAAAAATCATTTATTATTTATGAAAGTAATAGAATTGAAAATTATTTATTATATTATGATTCTTGTGTTCACAATCATCAAATTATAAATATCTACAACCCTATTAGACCTACATTAACTTCTACTAATCAAACAATTAAGATGTTTGTATATTAGTATTGCTAGAAGAGATATCAAAACAATTAATAGGATCCCAAATGAAAAAAAATGCAAAGCATGGGTTCAATAGACATCATTTTATTTTTTTAAATATGGTTCTTGGGAGCTAGAAATAATTTCATGGTTGGCTGATGCATTCAATTCTTTAATATTTGTAAAATTTTGGTCACCTATATTCACAAGTGAAACACATATCGCTTGAAATCCCATACATGGTTTTAACTATAAATTCTTGTAAGAATATCTTTTAGAACAAAGGAAAACATATTTTATGTCAAAGAAAAAAAAATGGTTTGATGTCATTAGCAATGGAATATACAAATACTTTATAGAAATGTAGAAATGAGGATAGTCAACTTGTGATACTTGCGAGACAAGATGTCGCAATACAACCACTCTTAGTCATGCTTAGATCTAGATGATGTCTATATGAAGAAAATAAGAAACAATGTGTTCGATTATGATTACAAAGAAAGAAATACAATATCTAATGCACTACAAAATGTGAATTCAAATTAGAGATTGAAATTTTTGCAATGTAGAAAAGAAGTTGGAACAAGGGTATCGGTTGAACTAAAATATGTTCCATGACCTATGGAATAATGCATAGTAGAATATGTATGATTAAAGCTTAGATATGATCAATCATGTTGAATACAATCCCTTAATGTGAATATGGAGCATTATATTTGTGCATGATTCATCTCATTTTCCACTTATTCCTTGTATTATTTTGATTAGCTAATCACCTTGCATAGGGATTAATGCTCCTTAAACAAATGTTTAATTACCTCCATGATTTACTCAATCTTGCATTTAATTCAACATAAATGGTTTACCCAAATGTTTGTATCATTCTAAACAAATATATCAAATTTGGCTTTCTTGGAACATAAAAATTGTGATGCTTGATCATGTATCTAATGTTCACAATGTCACATGACCTTTACTAACTCAACATGAATTAGATCACTAGGCATTTATACGCTAAGTGTAAGTTGTCTTCTAGATGAGTTGACTTGTACTAGAGTACTCAGAAACCATAGACTTTCTTGGCAATAGTAACTAGTTAGCTTCAATAAAATTACATACAAGTCTTCTATATGTTTCACAACCTTAATAGGATGACTTGAGCGTAGTAATAATTGAATTATTCTACATTTTCAATGACTAAGTGTTTACCACTAATAGACAACATGAATTAGGGATTAACAATCTCCCCCTTTAATATTAGTGGAAAAAACAATTTGTGATGAACAAAATCTATTCAATAGAAAATTGAAATACACGTACTCCCCCTTAGGGCATAACCCATACCTTTCTTGGTGTATATTATACATATAAAAACTTTGTCACTTAGTATATAAATGCAAAACCTCAAAATTTCAAAACTAATTGTCTTCTCTACAAAGCTTTCTTCATATTTATCATTTATATTGGATATACTTGTTTAATTATGTGTTGCCTTTGATGTTACACAAATGTCATCTCAGTTGGTAGATAGTGCTTACCAAGCTCAGTTGGCCAGCAAAGCAAATTTCAGAGTCTACCGAGCATTCTTGGAAATTACTCTATGTAAATAATGTCTACCAAGCTCACTTGGGTGTCAAAGAATTTTGTGGCAGAAGTCAGTGTTAACTGAGCTCACATAGTTATTGAAGGAAAGTCAGTGTTTACTGAGTTCACTTGGTCTCCAAAGGATTTTGCAAGATTCATAGTGTTGACTGAGCTTCAGTTGGTTAACATAGGAAATCAATTCTAGAATAGTGTTTACTGAGTAGGGTCAGCTAATGAAGGATTTTATTATTTGGGAAATAAAGTTTAATTATTCCAGGTAATGATTCTAGCCAACTAAGGTAATGATTATTGGTAATTGTAAGTTGTAAATGAGCTAACTTGCTAATCTAAAAGGTATAAATAAAAGGTCAAGTTGAGAATTCTAAAGTAAGAATGAGTGAGCATGCAAGTGTGTTGATTGATTGAAGAGGAAAATGTGAGCAAACTTTGAAGATTGATTAGATATCCTTGAGGAGCAGCAAAGTTGTATTCGATCAGAGAGGATCTCGTGAAGCAAAATAGAGATTTGTATCAACAATTTAGTTGCATCTCATTCAAATCATTTCATTGTTACTTTCTTACCATTGTAGAATTGATTCCTAAATCTCTTAATATAGTTGGTTTAACAACCATTTGTAAATCCTCTATCAAGGTGACAATTCTATTGAATTGTTCTAAAGACCTTTTGCAAGGCCACTCCTAATAGGGTGATTAAATCCTGTAACAAGGTCACACCTAGTAGTGTGTTTTGTAACCTTTAACTGAGTTGGTTCCTAATAGGGCTCACTTCAGAAGAGTGAAAATTAGTAGCTAGTTACTTGATAGTTTTTCCCATATTGGATTTCCATGTTAAATCTAGTGTCTCATGTGTTCATGTTTATGATTTGTTTAAAGATAACATACACTGCATCTTTCAAGTTACAACATTTTTCTATATGTTTACTAAGTGATAGAAGTAACTAATATTATTAGATATCTAAGGGAACTATGGATTTATTTTGTGGTAACTGATTCATGCCCCCTCTTAGTTACTCCATATATATTTCCAACAATTGGTATCAGAGCTTTTGGTGCTTGTAGGAAGGATTTCAAGGATCTAAGCTAAAGATCATGAGACTCCATTTGGCTTCAATTGGAGATATAGGATTGAAATAACTTGATAAAGAATATACAACTCCTTCTAGTACATTATCTATCAATGACATTGCTAAGAAGAAGACTCATGACACCATGATGATAGACATTACATCTACCCTAAGCTATGAAGAATTTTATGATATGATCAAGGACTCCAAAACTACCTTTTAAATGTGGAACAAGCTAAAGGATATATATGGAGGTGATGAAAATGTGAGGAGAGCCAAAGCAGAAAGTCTAAGAGGAAAATTTGATCAGATGATAATGAGAGAGGATGAAAACATTTCCAAATATGTTGAAAGAGTCAAAGCAAGTGTCAGTGCAATCAAAGATTCTAGAGGAGATATCAAGAAGGAAATAGTTGTAAGTAAACTTATTAGAACAATGCTTCCCATTTAAGAAATTATAGTATCTTCCATTCAAGAAAGTAAATGTGAAACAAATCATAAGATAAATTTAGATGTCATAGTAGGAAGGTTGATAGCATTTGAGCTAGATAACTATTATAATTATGTTCTAGCTTCCAAGAACATTGAATAAACATTTGAAGCCAAGCTTTCACTCAAAGAAAAGGGTAAAAAGATAAAGGACACTTAGTCAAAAAGTGAAGAAGAATCAGAGGAGAATTTTGACTGTGATTTTGAAGTAGTTGAGGCTCTACTTTCAGGGAAATATTCTAGAGGCAAAGTAAAATACAAAGGTAAGGTTCTCCTAATCTATTTTTCATGTGAGGAAATTGGTCATATTGCTACTAGGTGCCCAAACAAGAAAAATAAGGATGAGAAGAAAGGTCACAAATGTAATGGTAAGAAAGACTTCAAATCATTCAAGGACAAAGGTAAGAAAACATGTTTCATGGCTAGAGACTCTAAAGATTCTGATAATATTGAAGATGAAATTGTTTACATTTTTGTGAAAGATGAATCTAATAATGACGAGGAAGATAAGATGGCACTTATCTCTCATGTAAGAAAAAGTGATACATGGATCATAGATAGTGATTATTCTCATCATATGATTTGTGACAAAACTAAGTTTGAACATTTTGAAGACTATAATGGTGGTAGTGTAAGGTTTGGAAATAATGAACCTTATTACATAAAAGGAAGAGGCCAAATCTCATTAACCAAATAACTTGTATGTGATAATGCCTATTGGGTTGAAGGACTAAAATATAATCTATTGAGTATGGCACATCTAATCATTATTGGATTCAAGGTGGAATTCATGCATGGAAAGGCAAGACTACTAGATGACAAAGGAAAGTTGATTGGATTAGGCATACAAACAAAAGGTAACTTGTTTTATCTTAAACTTGGTGAGTGCTCATGTTTTATTGCTCAAGTAGAAGAAAGTTAGTTATGGCACAAAAGGTTATGTCATGTGAATTTTGATAACCCGGTGAAAATAAGAAACTTTAGGAAAGTAAGAGGCATTCCTAGTATAAAGAAACTTAATGTTGGTCTACACAAGAATTGTCAAATTGGTAAGATGGGAAAGACTAGCTTTAAAAGGAAAAACTATCAGTCTGAAGAAATTTTGGAAATTGTGCATACTGATTTCTATGGACCTATTGGAATTAAGAGCTATACTAGAGAAAAGTTCTTCATTCTTTTTGTTGATGACTACTCTAGAATGATGATTGTAATCTATCTAAGAGAGAAGTCAAAAGCATTTGAGAAGTAAAAATGGTATTTGGCCAGAGTAGAAAAGAAAATAGGAAAAATATTGAAATGTTTAAGATTATACAAAGGTGGTGAATTTAGCTCCCATGAATTCAATAACTTTTGCATTAAAAGAGGAATCAAAAGATAGGTATCAACCACTAGAACACCTAAGTAGAATGGAATAGGTAAAAGAAGGAACATATCTATCATGTATTGTGCAAGTAATCTAATGATTGAAAAGAACATTGCTATCAAATACTGGCAAGAAGCTATCAGTACTATAGTTCATACCTTGAACTGAGTACAACTAAAGAAGGACTCATTCAAAACTCTGTATGAGTTATGGTATGGCTATAAATCCAATATAGGTTACATGAAAGTATTTGGAAGTAAATGTTATATCTTGAAAGAATATAGAAAAGGAAAATTTGATGTGAAGGGTGATGAAGGCATATTTTTCAGATATTTGTGCAAGAGTAAGGCATATAGATGTTTGAATTTGTCTATTCACAAAATCATAGAAAGTGCACATGTGAGAGTTGATGAGTTTACAGAAAAGACTAAAGAAGAAAGAAAATAGGAACTAGAAGATTACAGGATATTTGTTTTCATTGAACCTGATATAGTGCCAGATACATTTGTCAATCAAGAGACTTCTACTCTCGAGTCTTCAATCAGCAAGTTGCAAGAAGTTCAAACTGAGTTGCAGGAACCTGAGTCACATTCAGATGCTACTGAGCCAATGCCTACCGAGTCAGAGTAGCCAAAACCTAAATTTGAAGTGCAAGAGAACTCCAATGAAATTCATTCAAAAGGAAAGCAACCTGTATTAGCCAAGTATGTTAGGTGACATCATGCACTGAATTAGATTATTGGAGACAAATCTGAAGGTGCTATGACAAGAAGTAAGCTAAAATGTACTTGTTTACTTGCTCATTTAGAACCTAGAAATGTCAAAGATGCATTGGAAAGTGAAAGTTGGATAGAGGATATGAATGAAGAGATAGATAAAATAGAGAAGAATAAAACATGGACTCTTGTACCTAGCCCTAAAGATAAAAATGTGATTGGAACAAAGTGGGTATTAAGGAATACATTGAATGAAGATGGTAAGGTATCAAAAAAAGAAGCTAGATTTGTGTGTAAAGGCTACTCTCAAGAAGAAGGAATTGATTATGAAGAGACTTTTGCTCCTATTGGAAGATTGGAAGGTGTAAGGACCTTACTTGCATATGCTGCATATAAAAGATTTAAGGTATATCAGATGGATGTCAAATCTGTAGTTCTCAATGGTATTCTGGATGAAGATGTTTACATTGAGCAACCTAAAGGTTTTGTTGATCTAGACAAAAAGGACATGGTCTAAAAATTACACAAAGCATTGTATGGTCTGAAACAAGCCCCTAGAGTATGGTATGGGAGATTGCATAACTATCTTATTCAGATTGGTTTTCAAAGAACTAATCATAATAGCAGTTTGTATATCAAGGCAGGATCAAATAACAAGATTGTTTTAACATAAATATTCATGGATGATACTTTGTTTACAAGAAATGAAAATCTATGTAAAGATTTTTCAAAGAAAATGAACAAAGAAATTGTAATGTCTATGTTTGGTGGGATTAAGTTCTTTATTGGTCTTCAAATTTAGTAGAGTAGAAACGGTATTTACATCACTCAGTCTAAGCATATCAAGAAGATACTCAAAAAGTTTGGTATGGAAGATTCTAAACTAGTTGGAACTCCCATGTGTACTAGACTAAAGCTTACTAAAGATGATGATTCAAAAGAGGTAGATCAAACCTTATATAGATCAATGATTGGAAAACTATAGTATGTGGTTCATACAATGCCTAATATTTCTCTTGTTGTTGGTATAGTGGCAAGATTTTTAGAAAAACCCAAAGAAAATTACATGATGGCAATTAAGAGGATCTTGAGATACTTGAAAGGCACTAAAGATTATGGATTGTTGTATAAATTTGGAGGTAATATGGACTTAAAAGTTTTTACTGATGTTGATTAGGCAGGAAACATTGATGACAGAAAGAGTACAAGTGGTGGAGCATTCTTTCTTGGAAAGAGATTGGTATCTTGGACAAGGAAAAAGAAAAATTATACATCCCAATCTACAATAGAGGTAGAATATGTTGCAGTAGCAGTGAACTATTCTAATATTATTTGGTTTAAACAGTTATTGGTAGGCATGAAGGTTGAGATCAAAGAAATAGTTGTTATGTTTTGTGATAATACAAGTGTAATCAACATATAAAAGAATCTAGTGATCCATTCCAAAACCAAGGACATTGCAATAAAATATCACTTTGTCAAAGAATTGGGGTAGGACAAGGAAATTAGATTGGAATATGTCTATACAAAAGAATAGATTGCAGACATATTCACTAAGACATTACCTAAGGATGCATTCTTCTATCTAAGAGGTAAGTTAGGGGTTATTCCCCTATCTAAAGCTCACTAAAATAAAGTTTTAGTGATGCATCAACAAGAACCAATTTGAAGATCTATCAGTTGATGCAACATAGTCATGACAACATTGCATATGAATCAGTACTCAAGGCACACTATTACTCATTTGGTATGTGTTGTCTTTGGCATGTGTTGTCAAAGAAGGAGAGTTTACCGTCATATCTTTCTGAAATTTGAATTAAGGGAGAGTTTTCTATTTGGAAAAGAAGCTATGTAATTCCTTCATAGAGGGAGATTATTGCATTAGAGAAGGTTGTGGCGTAAAATATAAGAGGGAGAAATTTTTTTGTCAGACAAAGATTTGTTTTCAAATTTCATTGTGCTATGACATGTGTTGCCATCAATGCCAAAGAGCGAGATTGTTGGATACAATATTTTAATTGTGTGTTGTCTTTGATTTTACACAAATGTCATATTAATTGGCAGACAATTCTTACCGAGCTCAGTTGGTCAGCAAAGAAAATTTTGAAGTCTTCCAAGCATTCCTAGAAATTACTCTATGGAAACTATGTCTACCAAGCTCACTTAGACATCAAAGGATTTTTTCGTAGAAGTCAGTGTTAATTGAGCTTACATGGTTAACAAAGGAAAGTTAGTGTTTACTGAGTTCATTTAGTCTCCAAAGGATTTCAAAGGATTCATAGTTTTGACCGAGCTTTAGTTGGTTAACACCAGAAATCAGTTCTAGAACAATGTTTACCAAGCTGGGTTGGCCAAGAAAGGATTTTGTTATTTTGGGAAAAAAAAGTTTAATTGTTTCAAGTAATGATTCTAGACAACTGAGGTAATGATTATTGATAATTGTAAGTTGTAAATGAGCCAACTTTCTAATTTGAAAGGTATAAATAAAAGGTCAAGTTGAGAATTCTAAATTAAGAATGAGCGAGCATGCAAGTGTCTTGATTGTTTGAAGAGGAAAATGTGAGCAAACTTTGAAGATTGATCAGATATCCTTGAGGAGCAGCAAAGTTGTATTCGATCAGATAGGATCTAGTGAAATACAATAAAGATCTATATCAGCAATTCAATTGTATCTCATTCAGGTCATTTCATTGTTACTTGCTCACCATTGTAGTAGTGATTCCTAAATATCTTAATAGAGTTGGTTTAACAACCATTTGTAAATCCTCTAACAAGGTGACAGTTCTATTGAATTGTTCTAAAGACCTTTTGCAAGGCCATTCCTAATAGGGTGATTAAATCCTCTAACAAGGTCACACCTAACAGTGTGTTTTGTAACCTTTAACTGGATTGGCTCCTAAGAGGGCTCACTTCAGAAGAGTGAAAATTACTACTAGTTACTTGGTGGTTATTCCCATATTGGGTTTCCATGTTAAATCTGGTGTCTCATGTGTTCATGTTATTTCCTTTATGCATGCATGTTAATCATTGTGAATGTTTAAGATCTATTTAGAGATAACATACACTACATTTACCAAGTTACAACATTTTTCTATATGTTTACAGAAAGACAACAGTAACTAGTTTTATCAGACATCTAAGAGATCTATGCATTGGTTTTGTGGTAACTGATTCACCCCACTTCTCAGTTACTCAATCTATATTTCCAATAGTTTATTCAACTAATCATTTCCAATATCCCCCTTTTTTTTATCACTCATGGCTATTGAGGTGGATTAGTGGTAGTTACATAATTGTCCAAAAATTTCTTGTGAATCTATATCATTATAGCTAAAGCATAATCCCAACTCATCCTTACAGACTCCAAAATTTGAATCTTTATTTCTAGCATAGAAACTAGATCAATGAAACTATCAATATTAGACAGATTTTGATCTCTTTTTAATACCACCTTTTCTTATGTAAGCTCTCTTTACATAACCTCCAGGTGAGGTGTCAACATTGTTTAGATAGAGAAGAGCTTAGTCCTTATTCTTCCACCATTTTCCATCAACTCAGCTAACCTATCTTGCACTAATGAACATATGTAATATTTTCATTTATGACAACATGTGATGTACATGCTCACAGGAAACCTTATAAATAAATATACTTAGCTTTTAGCACCAAGAAAATTGTCTAGATATGAATTTGGTTTACAAGAATATATCAAGTTTTGTATGTAACTTGTTATTGACAATGTATTATGTGTAGTGTTGTTAGTTAGACATAGTATACATGTTGATGATGATGTGTACAACCTCAAACATTGGTACAAACTGTATGGAAAATAGATATTCATGTTTTACCAATAAAATAGGACAACATAATTAAAGAAAAAGAATTATTTTGTTGACAAAATAATTACTTGACCAATTAGGGCTGACATCATAGATGTTTACTCTAAGTTGGAGAAGTATACTATGGTCTTAGCCAACCTAGCAACAATTTGTGAAAAGGTATGGTATTTAAAGGACATCTTGCGATAAGATGTGTGCTATTATATTGTACAAAATGATATGTGAACTTTTTGTGAAGTGATATATGGGAAGTGGGGTCTTCTTGTAATTGGAAGTGCATGTTTGGGTAGTGGGCTCACCTTGCATCTACTATACCACAACTCCTAATAGGGACTCTCTATACTAAATTTGATCATTGATTCCTAACAGGGTACATCCTCTAATAGGGAACATATATATTAGTATATTATCTAGTGGGTATCATCCCCACTAGGGTTTTCCCTTGGCTAGGGTTTCCCTAGTTTAAAAAAATAGTGTTATGAGTTATCATTGTGCATGGATATTGTTACTGTTCAACACTACTTTATTACTTTGTTATGTATGGTTCTTAGCAATAAATAATAATCAATAGGTGACTAAAGTTTGTAAATTACTGATTCACACCCCCTCTCAGTAATTCCTATTTTTAACAATTGGTATCAGAGTACAGTTACTCAAAAGAGGCTTAATAGCTTGAGTAAAATCCCTATGGATATGGAACAATTGATTAAGAATCTTTAAAAGGCACTTGAAAAAATTGATTTCCTTACTGAAGAAAGAGATAAACTGAAGGATAGATATGAAGACTCTAAATTATATATTGAACAACTAAAGGAAAAGATTGAACATCTTAAAACTAAACCTTAATCTACTGAATTTGAAACTAGTGGTGATGATTATTCAAAGATGAAGACCTAGTATAGGATCTTGAAGCATGAATTGAAGATTGGCAATCTGAAGTTGACTTTGAGAAATGATCCTAGAAAAGTTGAATCTAATTTAAAGACTAAGAATAAAGATCCTAGAGCAAGTCTATCAAAGAAGACATCTAAATTTGAAACATTGAAAGAAGATCATGAAAAACTTCATAAGTACAACACTATTGTGAAAGGTGAACTAACTCAATGCAAGCAACAACTTGAGAAACTTTATTCTAGTAGTGAAAAACTTGATTATTCTATGTCGATACAGAGACTTACCTATGATAAGACTAGTTTTGGTTATCTATTTAGAGGTAAATAGATCAAATCCAAAAGAAAAAGATAAATTTGATGATAAGATTAAATCTAGTCAATCTTCTGATAAACCTAAAGAAGTTGCAAGATAAGGAAGTTGTGATATCGGATGTATGAAATCAAGTGGAATCTCCTAAAGAAACTAGGTATGAATTTAGAGGTAAGTTTTTTTCATGTAATGAAATAGGTCATATGAAAATAGATTGTACAAATAAGTCATTTAATCATGTTAAGAATTTTTATTGTCACAATTGTCATGGTATGGGTCATAAAGCAATTGATTATAGGAAACCTAAATATGATAATGATAGAAGGAATAGTAGAATGTCTAGAAATACTAACCCTATAGATAGAGAAAGATCTAATGAAAGGAAATTGAGTGAAGGAAGACCTTATGAAGAAAGAAGACAAATCACGTATTATAAGTGTAACAAATTTGGACACATAGCTTAGACTTGTCATGCATCGGTTGTAGAATAAAATCCTAGAAAGAGAAGTCCACTATGTCAGTTATGCAATAATTTTAGACATACAAAAAAGTATTTTATAATGGACAGAAACTTCATAAACAAAAAGAACGATGGAAGAAACATTGGAAATGATAGATGAAACCATTAAATTAACTCTGGAACTAAGAAAGAAAATGCAGAACAATGAAATGTAGTTAGTGAACTATGAGAATAACTCAATCAGGTATTCATAAAAGGATTAGACATCTTAGAAGAAAACTTAGAAGATGGTGAGATAGGAAGATTGAAGTCAACAATTGAGATTGATTCAACTAAGTTGAATTAAGCTTATTTACAACATCAAAATTTGGAAACTTCATTTAGGGATTGAATTATGGGTAGAGAAGTTGGGAAAAGGTATATTGAGATAAGCTTAGATGATATCTAAGATCACTTGAAATTTTGAGCTTATCAGAACTTGTTACGAAGGAATTAAGAGTTACTATTATTATAGAGAAATTTAATTCTGTAGAAGAAGATAAAAATTATATTTTTATAGAGAATTTCATAGCACAAAATTTCTTGGAGCATTGTCATGATGGAAGTAAGCTATGGTAAACCTTAGGTAGCATGTAAAGATCAGATAGAAGATTTTGAGTAGATATTTGAATTCAAATGTAATCGACAACTTTTTCATGTTTGCAAAGTACACAATTAATAAAATTTTGAATTGGATGAATAAAATGGAGTATAAACTTGATTAGCACTTCATTGCAATTACATCTGAAGCATAGAGCAGTCAGAAGTGAGTTGAAAAAGTAATTTCAAAGTAAACCCTATTTTTGGAAACAGGTATTTTATCATTTATTCAAAGAATTTCTTTGATAAAATTTATATTTGATAGTATGATGGATATGTCAGTAGTTCATAACATTGAGAATGAGGAGAGACCAAATTTGAAGGTTGTTTCTTTAAAAACCATTGAAGGGAACCCTAATTCTACATTATCCATTATGCCAAATAATGTAGTGCATTTGGAAGACATAGGAAGTTATCTTAAAAACAAGTCTGAGTCTATTGGGAGTGAGTATACAAATAAAGATATTCAAAATAGTCTTTAATCATGATATGACTATAAATCCTAGATTTGAACATTTGAGAGAACTAAATCTTTTCATATATCATTTCTACCGAGAATTGGACACCGATGAATTGACACAAATTATACTAAGTAGAATACATGAAGGAAAATTATGGATTGAAGAGAATATAGTTGATATTTTAGCTGACCTTATTCATCAGGTAATTGGTCTTAGCAAACAAGGCAGTGTACCTATAGGTGAAAAAGTTGATAAGAAGGTTGAGAGCTACACAAAATAAGTTTATAATGGAAAGGTTATGGTGATCAACACCATTAAACAAGATGATGTAAGATTCCTAAGCAGAATCATTGCCTACTTTATATATGTAAGTTATAATATTTATGAACTATCAGGGAGATTCATCTATGTAGCCTATAAGATATGTGTTGAGAAGGAACAAGTTAACCATAGTGAAATTCTAAGAATGCAACTTCTTCAGAACCTATAGAAAATCAAGAGGACCAAGAATGGTGTGTTTAGATTTCAATCATATGTTCTTTCATGTACTTAAGCAATTTCCTTACCTATTAGGCACAAATATTATGAGTAATGAAAGTTGTACAATGGAGAAGATCACAGATATATGTAGAAGACATCCAACAGATAAAATCTTAGATAGTGGGACTTTCGTAATGAAATGAGACAAAGATTCAGAATTACACCTACAATTGTATAAATATTTAAAGATGACATATGTGTTATGGTTGATACTAATTTTACTCATATTTAAGCCATAGAACCTTAAGAAACATTCCTTGATCCCTTAGGCTATGAGATAAGTGAAGATATTGTAGCAACTGGATACATTAATTTACTGTTGAGCTCTAAGAAGGACCAAGTTGGGTATAGATTTGGGACTTATGATAAGATTACCCCATGATCTCATCAAGCATCCTTTTAGGATGCATCTCACAAGAAGATAGAAACAATAATGAAGAAAGCTTTATTAGAGGCCAGTATGACTGAAAGTGAGTCATAGGTAGTTAGATAGACTATGAAAAAAGGTATAATATATCTGCAACCTTTGTCAATGTCTATTGTAAAGACATCTTCAAAATAGAGCATTCCTTATGCAATAGTGTCATATGTACAACCAAATGAACCAAAGAGGAAACAAGAGAGATTAGTGGACGCTATGACCACCAAGAAAAAAAGGGTCAAGAAACAAGCCATTAGACCAAGATAGAGACAAAAGACATTGTTGAGAATTGTAGAATCTAGGGAAGAAGAAGAAGAAGAACTAGAAGCTAAATAGGCAGGAAAAGTAACTACTTCTATGTAGTGAGCAGGTAAAGATTGACAACAAGAAGTTCACAAATGTCAATAGGAATAAAAAATATTGTAGATAAAGTGTACCCTATCTTATAAGTTGACAAAGGATCTTGATAGTAAGATTGAAGGTAAGATGTGTGAGCTAGAAGCACTATCAAGCCAAATACAACAACCTGCTAGCAAAATTGATGACTTTGAAGGACAAGTGGCTAGTATTCATTGTGATATTAGGAAATTGGAACTTTAGAAAGAATAAATTTTGAACAGATTTTTGGATTTCTGAGAGCCTATTGCTCTGAAAATATCTATTGTTGAGAGACAGTTGGAGGAGTGTGTCAAACCTAAGGACGCTTATTCTAAATTTTTATACTCTGATCTTAATGCAGCTAAGATTGCATCATATGCCCTATGTAAAATTCTCACCTCTCGTGAATCAACCAAGGACACATGGAAAAAAGGTATGAATGGTCTTAAGGCAAGTTTTGATGGCTATATGAAGATACTATCAGCTTAAGTTAGATGTTTATAGAGTTTTTGACAATACTTTTGACTTTTTCATTAATGTTAAAGGGGGAGAAGATGCATAACAAAAATGTAAATAAGGTAAAGGGGAGAAGATAAAATTGTAAGGTATCAAATCATATTGTAAAGGGGAGCATATATAAGATGGACAAGTTGTAATAGATGATTAGTGTATTGTTAATGTATTATTTTTGCAAGTTTTGATACTTAGCCAATTTTCCCTATTTTGTTGCTATCAATGCCAAAGGGGGAGATTGTTGGCAATTGGCTAATGAAGATATGTAATTGTTGTCATTTATGGAAACACATGATGTACATGCTTATAAGAAACCTCATAAATAAAGATACTTATCTTTTGGCACCAAGAAAATTGTCCAAGTATGAATTTGGTTTATAGTAGTATATTATTTTGTATACAGTTGTATAACTTGTTATTGATGATGTATTATGTCTGGTGAGGTTAGTTAGAGGTAGTATACATGTTGATGATTATGTGTACAACCTCAAACATCAGTACAAACTATACAAAAAAGAGATATTCATGTTTTACCAATAAAATAGGACAATGGAATTAAAGGAAAAGAATTTTTTGTTTACAAATAACTACTTGACCAATTAGTGCCAACATCCTAGACGTTTAGTATAAGTTGGAAAAGTATATTATTGTCTTTTCCAACCCAGCAACAATTTTTGAAAAGGCATGGTATTTATGTAAAGGACATCTTGCGATAAGAAGTGTGCTATTGTATTATACTAAGTGATATGTGAACTTTATATGAAGTGATATATACAAAGTTTTGAGAGCCTATTTTTAAGATCCAAGATCTAGCTAAGGTCAAAGATCAGTCAAGAAAGAAGTTAAAAAACCTATCTACTAGAGGAATAATTACTTGTTTGGGTAGTGATCTCTTCTCATAATTGGAAGTGCATGATTGGGTAGTGGGTTCATCTTGCTTCTACTATACTACAACTCCTAATAGGGTTGGAATCTTCTAATAGGGATTCAAAGTCTCCTATCATAGACTTTCTATACTGAATTTTCTCATTGACTCCTAACACCATCCATCCTCTACCAAGGAACATATATATCAGTGTATTATCTACCGGGTATCATCCCCACTAGGGTTTTCCCTTGGCCAAGGTTTCCCTAGTTAACAAAATATGGTGTTATGAGTTATCTTTGTGCATGGTTACTATTATTGTTTAGTATTACTTTATTACTTTCAAAGTAATAAATAATATTCAGTTGGTAACTAAATTTTTTAAATTACTAATTCTAACCCCCCTCTTGGTAATTTCTATTTCTAACAAAATCAAATGAACATGAACCTATGTCCATGTTTAAATAATGTCTAGTTGATCTTAAATATGCTTTTAATCTATCTATGAGGTCTTGATTTTCTTTTGTAAAGGATGTAGCATCAGACAACTTTTTGTACAAAGAATGAATATTATTGACAATTTCTTCTATCACTATCTTCTCAAACTTTATGGTTGCCCATGATATCAACTTCTCATTTGAATCAACATCAGAATCATTTCCCTTCACAACAATTTGAACTAGCTAAGCAATGATAGGTACTTTTTCATTAAGGTTTCAAACATTAAATGTCTCTACAAAAATGTCCTTGATCTCATGCAATAATAACCTCTTTTATTTATCCAATCTTTAGCTCTTCCTATCTACTTTTCCTTTCCAATAGGTCTTGCAAGGTTATCTTCTACTCAAAAGTTAAGTTAATAGTGTCTAACTTTGGAATCATAATAAATTCATCCAATGCAACTAGTTTTTTAGGTGATTGAATCTTATTCTTATGTATCCTCTTCTTTCACTTAGGAGTGTTGGAGCTTGATAATGCTAATTTCAAAGTGTGTGTGGAGACATCCAAAATTGATCTCATAGGATATTTAGCTCTACTAATGTTTATGATCTCTGAAATTGACTATTATTGAGTAGTAATCACCTTCTACTTAGGTGGGGTTTCTTTCTTAGCTTTAGTCTATGTAGAGGCCTCTACACCTAGTCTCTGAATTATCATTGTAGTGACCTCTACCTCCTTTGACTCTTGTCTCTACTCCTAAATTATTTTAGTTCTATTTGTTGGACTTGGTTGTATAGTCTCCTTACTTCCCTCAATGTGAGGCCCTTATTTGATTGATCTTTCATTGTGTGTAGTAGACTTTTACATGTGCATTCTCATTGTTAGACTCCTTATTTTCTTCTTGTGTTAGATTTCTCTACTACTCAGCAACTATAACGTGTACCTCATCTGATATTTGTACACTTGATTCAACAATAATGTTAAATGTATCTATTAGCTCATAGTTATCTATTACGATGGTTTTTGATCACAAATCTTTTGATATTCCTTTATCTGTACAATTACAATATTACTGTCCATCAAAGTTTCTATGATAGATTTAGGAGATTACCCCTCTTTTTTTGGCTTGGTAGACACTAATATTTTAGAATCTTTGGTCACATTGGGAAATGTAGTGTCAACAATTTCATCCTTAATGGTGATGGTCTCTACCTATTTTACACTCCTTTTTATGAGCTTCTGAATTGTTTCCACTAATATATTGGCATCACTGTATATATCCTCTATATTATCTAGATCAACTATTTCAGCTTCCTTTTCTTCCCACTTTACTATTACATGCATCAACTTAAAAACTGTCTTCCTAACTAACCTACTCTCTTGACAGTGTCCTCAATTTTATTCCTTAAAAAATTATATGCCCTTGCTTTGGGAAAAATTTCTTTGCATAGTCTTTTAGTGTAATTTCCATATGATGCTTTCCTAAATCTATCATTTATTGGGCCAATATAGCCTCTCTCATTTTCTTTTCAATATTCAATGCCCATTTCCATTTTTTATTAGTCTTATTGTATAATTCTTCTAAAAATTTGTTACCTAATTCCATTCCAATGTATACTTAAAATTCACTATCATTTCTACAATAGTATACTCAACTTTCTTTTATCAACTTTATCTAAAGTTTCATATTTTACATGTTCAAACCCTATTAATCCAACTGAATTCCTTATATTTTCAAATACCCTGTCAATTTCTTGAGACACTCTCCTTTGTGCAATTTGAAGTTGACTCAAGTCATTAGACTTGATCCTCTCAACTTCATCATCCTCTTCATTAGGTTTGACAAACAATTTTCTCCTAGGCCTTTTCTTTTACTAGCCTTTCTTGACCTTTGATGGTCTCCTCTTTGGACTCTTTCCTTTATCTATTCTTGTGATCGTTACTAATCTTGTTCTTGCTAGCTCGATAGCTATAGGTCTCGATGACTTAGATCCTTTAGTGGTGAATATTCTTGGTGTGGAAGTGGGCAGGGATACCACTGTCTTCAATATCTTTTTCACCATAGGATCAAAAACTACAACCTTTTTACCTTTAGTTTACTAAGGCTCAACAACATCAAGTTATTTTTTTTTCTCATCACATTCTCCATCATCATCACCTTCTTCGCTATAGAGATCTTTTTTTTTTTTTTGTGGTCTATAGTGTTGACTCTCCAAGATTTCCTTCCAAGTCTTGAAGTATTTTCTTCCTCTTCTTATCCAACATAAGGAGTTTTGTCTATATTATCATCTTAATCCTTGTAGTCTCATATGTTCCAAATGGCTCGACATTCTTATGAATTTATTTAGCCAATAATATTGTAATAGCACTAGACACTTCATCAATATTCACTTCATAGTGCATAGGCCTCAACCATTCAACTCTTGGTAATATTGCCTGTATATATATGTAATCTATATCAACAAGAAAAAATATGTGATCATAGTAATGATCAACATTCAACTTAGGTATCCTTGACCTATTCTTCATATTTCTCTTAAAGTCTTCAAAATAACCATCCATAATGGTATCAAAATTTTCACCTATCTACTCAATGAGCTTTTTTATTTTCTTAGTAACATGCTTTGACTTATCACAAAAAACATCTCCAAATATGAAAAAATAATTTTGTACATAGAAATTATACAAAAATGATTAGAGATTCAAACTTACATGAGAGCCAAACTTTCATGAGGTGTTCTTATCTTTCCCTGTCTCTCCAAGGTTCTCTGCAATATATGTATCTCTTGTAGCTTGACCAATTCATAGTTGTGGTCCACCTTGACTAGTTTACAACCCATTTCAACAACTACATATGGCATACTATTGAGTCAGATCAACTGATAGAACTTGTGTGCAATAACATAACATTCACACTCAATAATTGGATGTTCAATTGAGTTTATTGATATACCTCTATCATTCCACTTTGTGAGGTATTCAATCATGTCCTTTTCTTGATTGTGAATAGCCTTCACTCAGTCCAGAATAGGGTAACCATTTAAATAATGTATGACAAAATTTTTAATCCTAACTGGACCATTCTCCAGCCATAACTTCATATTGTGTATCATACTCAAAGTAATCTTGATCAATTCAACCTTAAACACTTCAGGAAAGACTAGGGCATGAGTTAGCCCTTTCTTAGCCACAACTTTATTTTCATCATTTAATACCCCATTCTTGCAAAACTAATCATATGAATTCCTCAATTAAAAGTCACCTATCTCACCAAATTTTCAAATGTAACACCTTATATCATGCACCTTGATCACACAAGGATGAAGTGAAGATAATGCTCTTAATGAGTCTCTTGTCAATGCAATCTTTGAATATGCCTTCAATTTTGGATGAGGGCATGCATCATTATGAATAGCTTGTGTATGACTATCCTTCCAGGGTGCCCTCTTTTCACTTGTAGATGTAGACAATGGCATATCACAAACTAGGGTTTCAAACCTTAGAACAACTTCACAAATTTAACAGACAAGTTTGAATATGTACACCTTTAGTAGATGACACACAGTGGAATCTTTTAGCAACTTACAAAAATGACTCATTGAAGATGTCTACTTATTCACTTTGATAATTCAATAGCATGGTGAGTTGAAATAAACTCAAAAAAATTACTCTATACCTTTGAAACATGATGTTCCATTTAATGCTTTATACCCTATCTAGGGAAACACAATATCCACGATAACTATCTTGTCTTGCTTTGTGAAACTTGGCACACATACCTACTACTTCGCACATACCTACTACTTTGCTCAATCAGTATCACAACTTGATCCATACTAACATTTAGTCATTACAAACACTAAAAATTTTGTTCAAAAATTTACATCTTTCCTTATACACCTTCACTCATGTTGAGATGGACTTCAATGCATTTTATGCTTGGAACTCATATAATATTTAGCAATTAGAGATATAGTTCCATACATACCTTCTTTATTTATTTTGAGTTAGTATGAATTCTAAATCCGTTAAATTTGGTGATCCTGATATGATTATTACCTACACTACTGCTACCCTCATCCTTCTTTCTAAATGCTCAATTCATCTGGTTTCTCACTTTTTTATCATTCATGTATTCTTTGCATTTATTTTTTTCATTTCTAGGTGTAGGTGCTTGGGTCATTTCATTTGTGGTCAAATGACCAATCTTATGATAACTATAACAAACTAAATTGTCATTCATCCAACTCTTGGATTTACCTTTGAAATGTGTTTTAATACAATATTCTACAATATAACCATATTCGCCACATAACTAACAATTATAGCATGTATTGTAATCCCAATTTATTGTGTTACCTTGTTTAGATGCTTTGCCTTATCCTTTGGGTGTTTAGTTAGGTTTTGCATTAGATCTGCAATCTTGTGCTCTATGACCATACCTATGAAAATTGTAATAATATTATTCAAATATAGATACAACTACTATATTTCTAACCTTTGATATACACTCATGTACTTGATGTCCATGCTTGTTACAATTAGAACAAAATGCATTCAACTTGGGCCTAAGGTTTATCTTTCCATTCTTTCTTTTGGAGACATTTATTCTATGGCTTGGTTTTCCATTGTGATAACATGTAGGTTTGTTGTCGTTGGTTTTTTATTGTTCTGTTCTCCACTCTTTGATGATTCTCCTTCTTCATTAGATGATAGGTGCTTGGTATAGCCCATTCAAGAGGTGTTATTGGATCTTCTTGTTAGGAAAAAACCATGGACAGAAATAAAAACTACATGCAAATATAACCAATAACAAAAAATAATAGAACACACAGAAATAAACACAAGGCACCAAGATTTAACGTGGTTCACCCAATCCCTGGGCTACATCCACCAAACAGCAAGTCCGATCTTATTACAATCCAGTGATTACAACCTGATTACAATTCGTAATCCCTTACAGCTCAATACCGCCGCAAGAACCAATTTCGTATCACCACATGTGAAAAATACCCAACCCTAAGCCCTTTTTATACAAGTATTAAACCGCTTTAGGGTTATAACATGTCGGCCATATGTCGGCCATAATATGTCGGCTACCATGTCGGCTACTTCCAAAAAAAAATTTATGAAGTACGTACAGTATGTACAGTACTTTCCTGATCAGTCACCACAATCTAACAATCTCCCACTTGGGGACTGATCAAGCTCCACACTAAACAACACTTCTCTATGTTCTCATTAGTTCCTCAAAGTAGCTCATAGCTTCTTTGAATTTATTTATTTTTCAATGGATTCATTTTTAGAAATTAACTTATTCTTGAGTTGAATATTCTTTGATCTTAGATTTGCAATATCCACATCTTTCCTATTCAAATCTTCGTTTACACTTACCAGATGGTTGAGAATATCATTGTGTGTGAGTTTTTTCACATCAGATGTCATTTCATCAAATCTTGTAGCCATTTTTATCCTATCTTCACCAAAAATTATCTTATCTTCTTCATCTTTTTTTTGGTCACTTCACACAATCTTATTGAATTGATTTCATGTTCTTTCTTTAGTCCTCTTATCTATTCATTCAGTGTGTTCTTCCTCTCCAATAGATCTACTATTGTTGTATCAATTTCACTAGAATTTTCATCATCAAATAGACCTTCAATATCTTCCTTCTGATATTATGTATTGGAATTTTTCTAAATGTCCATCTCCTTCCTTCTCTTTAAGGATTTATTTAGTCCTTCTCTTATTGTTTCGAGCTGCTCCAGTGCAAGCTATATATCAAGATTCTAATTTATAGTGATCTTTCCCATCTTATAAGCCTCCATCTCCAAGATCTTAGCTCTCAAGTGGTTAGACTTATGCTAAGAGAACAAAGCTCTAATGCCAAATTTTAGAATTCTAATTGGAAGGTTGATACTAAGAGGGAGGATGAGTCGAGATCTATAAAACTTTTACCCTTTCAAACAAATATCAAATATGATAACTTCATCTCTAATTCTTATATCAATAATATTATAAAACTCATAAACATTTACTACTATAATGAAATAGATTTAACAACTAATCAAATCAATAAAATATGTAAGTAAAAGATCAACATATTACACAAATATTTTGGTTACCTAGAAACCCTCCAAGGTGAAGGTAAAATTGGGTTGGGGATGACACCCAAAAATCTTAACTACTATAACAATAAATTTTTCCTATTAGTGCTACAAATTTGGATCACTTCTAATGATCTACCCTATGAGGGTTCTTCCCTATTAAGAGCTTACAAGACTTATACAGTCTACCTTGATTAAAATATTTAAACTTACCACTAAGCACTATGTTAATAGATTTAAAAAGGTTTGTTAACACCACTCTATTAGGTGACTTACCCTTATTACAACTTATAGAATGTATTAGTACCTGATCCTTCAATTTTCACTTCAAATGATGATAATGGATCTTCTCTTTACAGTCTCTAATCTAATTTCTAATTTGATATATTTTTGTTATGTCCTTCACTAATCTACTTAGTTACTTTTCCTTGGTCATTTCAAACTTTACTTCTACCATCCAAGCTTGTAACATCTCTCACACACATTATCAAACTAAGGTTCAAATCAACTTCTTATAACTGATTGTAGAAGTTTCTAGTTCAAAATATATGATCTAGATTCATCCTTTTGGTAACTTAGTCCTATTTTTCTAATTTGATAATCACCTTGCATAGGGATTGATGATCCTTAATGAAACATGTAATAACCTACATGATTTACTCCTTGATCATTAAAATTTTTATTTAAGTTAGAATTTCCTTTTTACCTCAATTTTTGTACCATTCCAAGAAAATATATCAAAATTGGTTTACTCGACACATGAACATTTTGATCCTCGATCATGTCTAATGTTCATGTTGTCACTCAACCTTCACTAGCTTGACATAAGCTAGATAACTAGGCATCTATATGCTTTGAATAAAATATCTTATGGATGACTCAACATGTATAGGAGTACTTAGTGACCATAGACTTCCTCAAAAATAGTAACTACTTGGCTTCAAAAGAATTACCTGAAAGTATTCTATATGTTCCTCAACCTTAATAAGATTACTTAGTCACAGTGAGGACCAAATAATCATGTCTTGTGAAAGACGAAGTGTTGTAGAAGTGTTAGAAATTTCTCCTTCATGGAAGAAAAAAATGGCTGAGTTTTGGAGATTTCTCTTTTATGGAAGAAAACATGGCCAAGTGTTGGAAATTTCTCCTTCATGGAAAGGTGAAAATGGATGACTGTTGGAAAATTTCTTTGCCATATATCAAATTTTACCCTCCTCAAGAGTGAATCCATGGTTAGATAATTGACCTATTATGATAGAAAGAAAAAGAAAAAATATTTTAAAATATTAGAAAAGGCATAACAAAGTGAATTTAAAGTATTACAAGTGAAAAGTGTGAGGAGAGAAAGTGATAATTTTTGGAGGAAGAAAATATATTTATAGAGAGAGAATATGTAGCAGGTCTATATGTTTGATTATAATTTTAGTGTATACTTATTATATTTATTATTTATATTTTAAAGGAGAAGAAAGGTCTAGTTCTACAAGTTCAAGAAAGATGCCCAAGTCCCAAATTTTAGCTCTAGCATCAAAGACATCCAAGTACTGAGTGATCTAGTCCCAAGCATTCAAACTTAAAAAACAAAGTTCAAATAAAAAATCCATTAAAATGGTGAAGGAAGTTCAATTTGAGGAAATTCTAAAGTGGCATAATCATTAGCAAGGGATTCCAATCCATTTCAAAGAGATAAATTTCTAAGAAGGTATATAGAAGATGAGAATGTTCAAGGATATATTTTCAAAAGAGTTAGTCAAAGTTGGATCGTAGTTAAAAACTAACATTTTTTGAAATGAATAAAGCTTACATAGGCTCCATCATGATATTGGGACACCCAATTATCTTTACTAATGAGTTAAGGTTGTTAGCATGAATGTCAATGGTATTCCTATGAGAGAGTATCCTAGTATTGTTAGAGACATGATTCAGAGGTTTTGTACTAGATTCATGACTAGATTTGTCATCAATGTCAACATAATAGTTGTTATGTGACTAAAATAGTAGTAGATAAATACTTAGTTTTCATAGTTTGAGGATTGTAGATGAGGTGATCCATAGTTGAGAGCATTTTAACAAAGTGTCCAAATGGTGTGGTTAAGAGTATGTATGAAAATATGAAGACAACTGATAGTTATTCAAGGTTTATTAAAGAAAGCATTTAGACAGAGTTCATATACAAATTTAAGTGATATTTTGATTTCATATCCTAACAAAGATAGAATTTGGTTAAGAGGACTTTTTTAGGGGTAGAAGACATGATGAGGATGTAATGATCAAACCTACACATCTAGATAAGCATCAAGTGAAGAGTTATGGAGATTATGAGTTGAAAGTTTGGTTGTAATTGTGAAATGATATAGTGTAATGTGTAATATGATATCTTAAGATGGTCCAATATTATTATTGTAAAGCCACAAGGAAGACTCCATAACTTATTCTAGGACATGGTATAAAGGAAAGTTGTTTTCCTTGTGGTAGACTCTAGATTTTTTATTGTGAGGAAAATATGTGTAATGTGAGTATGTGAAATTATTTGTGAGATCCAGTAAACCTGATATTAAATATATTTTGATTAGAGAAGTGTTTGGTGCAATTAATGTATGGTTATTTGACAAAGAGAATATATTTAGAAAATAAGTTATTAGGGATAATTTTTATTGGTATTATTTTGAGAAGGATAATACTATGACCAATTAAACAATGACTTTAGTGGACTTTCCCATAAACCTATTAGAACATTGGATTGTTTTGCCTTCAAAAACTCCTTACAGGGCTAGAATATCTTAAGTAAGATTCAAAGTCTCTTAATAGGGACTGATATGTACTAAGTATATTTCATTAACTTTTAATAGGGTCCATCCTCTTACAAGGAGCTTATTTATTAGTACATCATTTTTTGGGTACCATACCTACAAGGGTTTTCTCTCTAATCAAGCAATTTCTTAGTTAAAAAATATGGTGTTATTGTGTTTCATTATCTTCTTATGGGTGTAGTACTTATTGATTAGATATGTTGGTTTTAATAATGATATTGAAATTTTTTGGAACCTCATAACTGATTCACCCCCCTATTAGTTAGCTTGGTGAAATTTTCTCTCTAACAATTGGCATCAGAGAATTAGATCCTTAAAGGAAAATATATATAACTTAAGAATACCTACGGTGAATTATTTTAGAAAAAAAACTCTAAACTTTGACAGAGTTTATATGATAATTGGAAAGAGAATATGAAGATACATTTTCTATGCATGAGTCTAGGATATTGGTTGATCACTAAGAAAGAGAAGGAAGTGGTCGATGAAGATAAACTTAAGGATCATTTTAAATCCTAAAGAGAAATTTTTATGTGTAATATGATTTCTAGGGAAGAACTTTAGAGAGCTCTTCTTGAAAATAAGTACAGTCAAGTAAAATCATTAAATTTAGCACATGAAATTTGGAAAGCTTTAGAATCTACTTTTGAAGTTGATACACATGCTAGAAAGGTTATATTACATATTTGGGTATGACTATTTTAAGAAGGTAAAATAATTAAATAGAAATATGTAAGAAGTTACTTTAATAGAATATTAGATACTTTTGTAGGAATTAAGGCTTGTGATGGAATCACATGTAAGATCTTGAAAACTTTGACACCTACACTCTAAAAGACAATGTAGATGATTGAACAAGTTATTCCTTTCACAAATAATTTCACAATGGAGTCTCTTCTTGGATGATTCATTGATTAGAATTAGTTGAGATTAGTTTGAGACTACTTTCAGTGTACTAAATATTAGCCCTATATTGTGAAGTTCTCATACTAGTGGAAAGTATACTAGTACTTAGTAGTAGAGGAAACTATGAAAAATACAAAAAGATTCAGTAAGGCCTTTCCCTACTTATTCAAGGAGGATCTAAAGGTACACAAATATTTAAATGTTGTGCATGTGATTTATTTATGGTCATTATTGTTCTAAGTTCCCTAAAAGAGAAAGAAAGAATTAGAAGAAGACTTAATGTAAATGAAATATCTTTTTCTCTAATGATGAGGATCTAGAAGCTAGTGTGGGAATATTTTTGAGTGAAGGTGATGATGAAAGTGATGAAATAGGATTTTTTTAATTAAGGAAAGAAGTACTAAAAAAGAAATAAGTTAGAGAAGAAAGAGCCTTATTATTAAAAGAAGAAAAGAATAAATCTGATTGGATTATAGATAGTGTTTGTTCTCATCATATCACTAGAGATATGAAAAAGTTCATTGAATTCAAGAATCATGATGAAGAAATTGTTAGAGTTGGAAACAATGCAACCTATTGCATAAAAGGATTAGGATATATTACTCTTGATGGATAGACTAACACTGATGATATTTATTTTAGTGATGGTTTGACAAAAAATATTTGAGTGTTGGAAAACTAGTGGACAAGGGATATCAGTTGCAATAAGTAGATAAGACATGCCAATTATCAAGAATTAATATAGTAAGTTGATTTGTACCAGTAGAAGGACAAGAGCTAATCTTTTTTAGTTAAATCGTAATCAGATGAATTTTTTATTTTTTTTAGTTAATGATAGTTGGTTATGGTATAGAAGGTTTTTTTTGCATTAAATTTGATAACCTTATGAAGATCAGTACTACAGTTGTTGTTAGATATTTGCATAAATTGTGAAGCCTACTAACATGGTATGAAAATAATGTGTTGTTGTGAAGTAGAAGAAAAGTTCATTTCCAAGAAAGAAGTTTACTATATTAGAAAATTTAAATATAGTACATATAGAATTGAGTGGTCCTCCAAAAATAAGAACATTCTACTATAAAAGGTATTTCATGATTATTTTTTATGACTTTACAAGAATGGTTTGGGTAGCATTTCTTAGAGAAAAATATGAAATGTTTGAGAAGTTTAAGGTGTTAAAGAATAGATTTAAAAAGGAATTTGGGTTAAAGATTAAATGTTTGAGATCTAATAGAGGTGGAGAGTTTACTTCAAATAAGTTTAACATTTTTTTTGAATTGAATGACATTAAATGGAAAATTTCATCCCTAAAAATACCTAAGAAAAATAAATTAGTAAAAGAGAAAATAAGAGCTATGATTTGTGGGAATAACATGGAAAAGATATTGTATAGTAGAGAGGAAAAATAAATCAGTAAAAGAGAAAATAAGAGCTATTATTTGTGGGAATAACATGGAAAATATATTGTAAAGAGAAATAGTAAATAAAGCAATATACATTATGAACACAATACAAATTAGACAAGGTACTGATAAGACCTATGAGCTTTCGTTTGGACATGCACCCTAACTAAGTATTTTATAATTTTTGGAAATAAGTATTACATTAAGATAGAATATGGAAATAGTAAGTTTAATTAAAGGAGTGATGAAGGTATGTTTCTTGCTCATTCATTTAAAAGAAAAGCACAGTAATATTTTAATCAAAGAACTAAGACTATCATTGAGACAACAACTGTTAAAGTTGATGAGAAGTTTAGAGTTCAAGAAAGAATACTTGAGCATAATTTTGATGAAGAGAATAATCCAATGGCTGACCAAGAGAATATTTAGTTTTTTTTTTGAGATTGGGGTTGATTTTTAAAATGACATAAAATTTGTGGAATAGAGAGAACAAACAAGGAGTGAATCTAGAGATGAAGATAAAATTGAGATAGTGAAATCTTATAATCTGATAAAGAATCCCCTTATTGATCAAATTATTGGAAGAAAGGACAAATTTTTGATGAAATATTAATGTACAAAGCGAAGAAGTATATATGATTTGACATGTAAAACACTAAAATGTTGATGACGCTGGTAAATATGACTTTTGGATTAAACCTATGAGAGAAGCATGTCAGATTGAAAAGAATGATACATGGGAATTAGTTCCTAGACCTAAGGATAAAAATATTATTGGAATTAAGAAATAAGATAAATGAACAGGGAGAGACTGTGAGAACAAAGTAAGACTTGTATGTAAAGGTTATTCATATTAAAACGTATTAATTATGTGGAAACATTTGGAAAAATTAGGATTTCCTAAAGGTAATGCAGATAGTAATTTATATTTCTACAAGATTAAAAATGATTTACTTATCATTTAAGTGTTTGTAGATGTCATAATATTTTTAGGTTATGATGAGGCAAGTGAAGTAATTTCTAGTGAGATGAAGAAAGAATTTGAGATGAGCATGATCGGTGAGATGAAGTATTTCTTGGGTTTGCAGATTGTACGTAATGATGATGGTATTTTATATTGAATGTACTACTTACTTGAAAGACTTGTTGAAAATATTTTGTTTGGAAGGTTTTAAACCTTTTGGAACACCTATGATAAATGGTCACAATTTCGCTAGCAAAGATGAAACACCTACTATTGACTAGAAGAAGTATAGGTCTATGATTAGAGAGTTGTAATATCTAATATACTCAAGACCTGATAGAGCTAATGTAGTCGGTAATGTGGCAAGATTTCAAGTTGATAATAAAGAAACTCATTCAACATTAGTAAAAATAATTTTTAGATATTTGAAGGTTGCACCTGATTTTGGTTCATGGTATGTAAAAACAATTGAATTTTCCTTATGTACATACACTAATACAGATTGGGCAAGCAATATGCATGATAGAAAGAGTACAAGTGGTGAAGCATTTTTTGTAGGTGGAAAATTGATTTCTTGGCTAATTAAGAAACATGACTGTATTTCATAGAGAATGATAGAAGAAGAGTATGTAACAACAAAAAATAGTTAATATTAGATCATATGGATGAAAATGTTAAAGGATATTGGGATAGAGTTTACAAAGCATGTTACCATACATTGCGATAACTCAAATACTAAGGGTATGTCAAAAAATATTGTATTTCATTCAACAACAAAGCATGTATATTAAGTATCACTTTGTAAGAGAGAATGTTATAAAGAAGGAAATTAGTCTAGTGTATATCAGTAAAAAGGAGAAGACAAAAGATATATTTATAAAGCCTTTACTAAAGGATACTTTTATGTACTTCAGAGGTATGCTTGGGGTTATACCTCAGCCTACTTTTGAGTAGATGATGAAAATATTGCATCAGCCCAGTTGTAACAAAATAGTATTTCATTGTGTGGACTCAATGATTCATGCTTTTTCTATGGGGGAGTAGTTGTGTTTGTGTGGATTCATTAAGGACTCTTGGTAATTGGTATTTAATAGTGTCTTTGGATACTTGAGCTTATTGAGGATCTTATGCAACATAATTTACATAATGATATATTTATCATTGATGTTAGTGGGGGAGTGAAGTGTAAATGAAAAAAATCCTTTGATATGTATGATTGGAGGGAAGTAACAGTCTGTGAGAGAAGTGTTCATGAAAAAATCTTTATATATTTTGTTGGAATTATGATATATTTGTCATTAATTACAACACTTATTCGATTTTGAATGCTTACCGAGCTCATCACTTAGTCTACAGTTCATACAGAGTGTTCAGTAGTGGTTACCAAGAAGAATAGTTCATACCATGTTGAATAGTGGTCACCAAGTAAATGGGAAGTTCAATAGTGTTTACCAAGTTTTCAGTGTTCACCGAGTCATCAATTGAAATCAATGTTTGTCGAGTGATGAAGGTAAACAAAGGACTTAGTGTTTACTGAGTGATCAAGGTAAAAAAAGGACTTAGTGTTTATCGAGTGATCAAGGTAAATGAATGACTTAGTGTTTATCGAGTGATCAAGGTAAATGAAGGAATCAATGTTTACCAAGTGAAGAAGATTATCAATGGATTTAGTTTTTACCGAGTGACACAATATTCACCGAGTCACCAATGGTTATCGAGTTCCAAACTACTTAGAGTTATTAATATGGACCATGCCTCTACTCTTATCGAGTGCATGATGATGCAGTGTATTGTAGTGGATGTCGAGTATCAGAAGGTCACCGAGTCAGTTTGAGGAGCCCAAGTTTTCTACTATCTAGCCGACTCAGTAATGTTTTGTTCACTTGTGTTTGGTCGACCTTGCCAGTGTAAATATTGGAATGGTATATATGTAATGTATTATATTATTTGTAAAATATGAGAAAATGTTGTATATCATTGTTGGTGTTGTATTGCAATATTTTGAGAAGAGTAAAAGCAAATCAGTAGTAGAACAGAGGAATACAACAACGTCAACATAGATGCAGAAAAGTTATATCTATCACATCAAGTGATCAGTGCATAAAGGATCTTATCAGCAATCAAGTGTAACCAGATCCACTGCTTCATCCTAACAGGTGAATCAATTTGTAAATCCTTTGACAGGGTAGACTTAACAGTCTTTTGTAAATCTCCTAACAGAGTGCATACTTCATTGTATGTTTGTAAATCCTCTAACAAGGTGGATCTAGCAATCCTACTTGCTCCTAATGGGGCAGATCACCAGAAGTGATCATTGTAAGCCTTAACAGGCCAACTTTATACTTCAGTATTGAATTTTTGTGGGCATCATCCCCACCCCAATTTTACTTTCTAATTGGAAATTTTTTGGGTCACCAAATCAGTGTGTTCATGTGTTATGAATGTTTATCTTTTCATGCATATAGTAGATTAGATGGATGAATGGTGAATATGTTATTATGCTGAATTGTTTTAAAGTTTTAGAGTTACTGATTCACCCCTCCCCTCTCAGTAATCTTGTTAGTCTTGATTATTTCCAACAATTGGTATCAAAGCATTGTGGTTCTCAGGATAAAGTTTAATAGCTTGAGCAAAGATCAAGGACAATAGAGATATTCAGAGTTGACAAATCTATTGAGAATGAAAAGCTAGATTCAGAAATGGCCATGGCTCAACTCAAAAAACAAAAGAGCATCTTTCGCAATCCCTGAAAAGAAGAAAGGAAATTGCAAGAAAAATAAATGATAGTCAGTATGTTGAAGAAAAGATTGAAGACCTATTACCATCAAGCAGCTCAAATGAAGCTAATGAAGCAATCAAGGAACTCCTAGCAAAGAATGGTTCTCTGCAGGAAGAAGTAAGAAAGCTTAAAAGAGAACAAGAAATCCAATCCATCAAGCTATGTAAAGTTTTGGAATAGAGAAACAAGGCAAATAAAGACTTAGAGGTAAGAAATAATCAATCCCTTCAGCATGAAAATCTTATAGGTCAACTATCTAATAAAAATGAAGAAATTTTGAATTTAAGATCTGAGAATGAAAGTTTCAGAAATGATTTAATCACTGAAAGACAAATCAATGCAAGCTTACAAAGTGATCTAAGATCTGAAAGAAAAATCAATGAAAGTTTGGAAAATGACTTAATCACTAAAAATCAAATCAATGAGAGAATGATGAAATATCAAATAGATGTGGATCAATTGAATCAGCAAAATGAGCAGAATCTTCATAGACAAAAAGGTAAGGTAGGCCTTAGATACAATGAAGAAGGTGAATCTTCCAAACAAGGTGCCCAAAAGAATCAAAAACCTACTTGAAATCACTGTGGCTAGATAGTTTATACATCTAATAGATGTTGGAGCAATGGTAAAGGAAAATTTAATGTTAAATGCTACAATTGCAATCAGCATGGTCACAAAGCCAATGAATGCAAAGAGAAACCAAAATTTGAAGGAAAATGTCACAAATGCAAGAAACAAGGTCACAAGGCATCTAAGTGCATATCTAAATCATTCAATCCAATAGAACAAATTGTCAAAGCATTATTTGGTTGGGACTACAATACTTGGTGCAGATGTCACTATTGTGGAGAATATGGACACATTGGAGTAAACTATACAAGGCATCACCTAAGGAAGAAAGATACTACCATAAAATGTTATACATGTACCAAACTTAGTCATATATCCAAGAATTGCATGAACATAGGAAGAGTTGAAGATGAAAAGAAAGCTAGAGCTGACAACATTCAAAAATAGATGAAACAATAGTGGATTCCTAAATCTATCAAACCAGAAAGTTCAAATGATGGCAACGTCACTCAAGAAGTGGATGACTCCACCATTTCTAATTAGACTCATCAAGAAGGATCAAGGACTACATCTTCAAGCCATATCCTAAGCAGTTCTAGAATGGAGTGGAAATGACAAATCAATATTTCAGATACAAGACATAGTTCACTATGATGCATCTACCAAGCAAGGTTGGTCTCAGACTTAACCGAGCTAGGTCAGGAATATGAAAGGTTTTATTTGTTCATTGAGTCTCAAGGTTTATCGAGTAAGTCGGTGACTATCTGACAAACCCTAGGTCATCTTAGCTACCTTTGTACCTGAGCATTAATGGAAGATTTTTCATCAAAAGGGTAGAATTTGATCTCATTTTTCACCACAAATTTAGAATATACAGAGTGAAGAGATTTCCAAGAGCACACAAGTGAGTTCAAGTGATTTGAAGTGATTTTCTAGCAAAAAATTTGTTTTACGAAATCATTCACTCACCGAGCAGTAGTGGCATCTGTGAGCACCAGCAATAGCAAGGTGAAGAGGGGCTCTGAAATGCTTATGAAGGGAGTCAAATGGAAAGCACCTAGCTTCAAGCTCATTCCCGCCATAGCTGAATCACTTGACCCACATGGAGCTCTATCATGAATTCCACCAAAGGTACTCCTTGTTAACAATATTCATACTCATTTTAAGTGCAATATTCAAGAAATTGGTACATTAGAAATGTATAGTTCCCTAGCAGAGTTATGTGTGGATGGAACCCTCAAACGCGAGCACAAGCATCTAAAAACCAAAGGTTTGACCCATATCTCGCACTTGCCAAGGAACTTTCAAATGAAATGGATAAGATACATTTTAAGCCATGTGCATAATGGTCAGTTGTGGTTAGAGCAACCTGTCATGATAATGAAAAAGATGATTCATAAGATTATAGGTTTACCTATGCTAAGCAAATCTAAAACCACTAAAACCCTTAGTCGGGATGAACTTCAGAAGTAAACCCTAGTTGAATGGGATGGCAGAGGACTGAAACTTAACAATGTATCAGATATAGAGCTAAGATTTAGAATTTATTTAATTGCATATAAGATGTATAGTTCCAGCAGATTGAATAGTGTGCCCTGTGAAGTTGTGGACTTAGCATATAAGGTTGTGAAGAAGAATATGGAATTTGACCTGGTAGATGTACTATTGAAACAATTCAACAAAAATATGGATAGCATAAGGACTTCAAAGAGCAACCCTTGTAAATTTGGCTCTTTGTTAACCTATTTATTTTTCTATGTGCAAAATTTTTTTTCCTTCTAAAGGTACAGTAGTATGGAGAAAGGATGTTCTAATTTTGTATCGGATTAATGAATTCATTGCAAAAATGGACAAAATTTTTGATAAAATAATGGATATCTATTTTGAAGATTTCAAAGAGAGGATGAAAAATAGGTTTAGAATTCCCCCTGAGCTTGTTGAGGACTATAAAGATGATGTATGCTTCATGGTTGACTATGACAAAGTGTATATACAGGCAGTCATACCCTGAGTGGCATGGGTAAAACCATTGCCTTATGAGCTGAATATTGATGAAGCAGGAGATATTATTGAGGCACTGATGAATGAGCCATCTATTCCCAATATTCTAGCATTTGGTACCTATGATGAGGCAAAAGAAAGAATTGAACTTGAAATCAAGTTGCCTTAGGCAATTAACAAAGCAACGAGGAAAATTGCTAAGTTAAAAACTGATACTGGCCCTCTTATGCTTACCGAAGTAAAAGATGAAGATGTAGAAGAAGAAGAATCTAAAAGAGAGGAATCAGAAAAGGAGGCAGAGCCTATGAAGAAGAAAGGTAGGGTAATCATTACCAAACCTCAGACAGTATTTACAAGGAGAACAAGGAAAGGCAATAAGGAAAGTGAAGTTGTGTTTAACAAGCCTCCTCTCACATTTGTAGATAGGCTAAAACAACTCAGGATTGGTGCAGGAATCAGCAACTTTAAAGCCTTAAAATATGAATCCAAGACTCCTACTGAGCAAAAGGAGATTGAAGATCTCGTAATGGAGAAGTTGGGAACTTGGAAATTCTCCCCAGACCAATTTGTCTCCCAAATTCCTGCAATATTGTTTGATAAAATAAAGGTAAGATGGGAGATCACCAAGCAAACTGTTAGAGACATTTTTTAACAGAATTTGAGAGAACTGGTACTTAGCCTGATAGATACAGAAATCAAAAAGGTAATGAAGGATTAGGAAGGAAGAATGAATATGAGATTCAATGCATGTTTCATATTGTTAAAGAATATTCAACCAGTTGTTAAGAATGCAACTGATGTTTGGAATGATACTTATAAATTGCATAAGCCAAGTGATGAACCTATGGAAATCAAGGATGATGATAGTAATGATGAAGAGGATGTGGATGGTGATAACTCTATCACCATGGATGTAATTGATGAAGATCTCCAAAAATTAATGAAGGAGAAAGAAGAAGAAGAAGAAAAGGAGGAAGAAGCAGTTGAGAAGGAGGATGATCTAGTTAAAATTGCAGCAGCTGTCATTGCCTCCCTTCCTCACTCTCCACCTAAAATTGTTAAATCTATGGAGATAGGTTCTTCGAGCAAGATTGTGAGCACCATAGAGACATCAATAGCTCAAACTCCTCCAGTCACCTCTCAACTCTAGGTATCTAAAATGGAAGTATCAAGTACTTCATCTATCGAGTTGAAGATCACTTCTTTGTCTACCGAGCATCAGGCAATATCTTTAGTCACCGAGTCATCCACTGCAGTAGTCACTACATCAGGTGTATCAATTCCTCCTTCAGTATGTACAATAATTTTTCCAATTTTCACTTCAATTTTGTCATCCCCAGCCACATTGGATTAAATTTTTGCTCCAAATATTCCAATTTGTACATCAATTTTTCCCACAGTTAGCACCTCTCTCAGTCTTCCTTTAGTTGGTCCTATTCCAGTTTTGACAGCCAGTCTAGCCTCATCAACCATTGTCGCTATTTTCAAAGGCAAAGATGTTAGCATAGCATAAAAACCAAAGACTCCATTAAAATTTTTGCTTACAGGCAAGACAGTGGATGAGGATATAGACTTGGATAATGAAATTTTCATTCCCAAGATAGATACAGATATTGCTTCAGTTGATGAACTAAGACTGCTCAGTTAGAATATGGAACTAAAGGCAAAGCATAAACAACTAAGGAATGAGAGAGATATAGAGTTTACTATTATTGAAGGAGTGAAGAATATTATTACTGAGGCTATAGGTGTTGATGTTGATACTTCTCAACACATTTTGTTTCAATTAGAAGAGGCAATTAATAAATTCAATGAGGATATCTCTGGTTAAGAAAAGTTGATGGAGAAGGCAGAAAAGAAGTTTGATAATAAGGTGCTTGAGCACATTGCTCAGCATATAGCAATAAAATAGGTTGAATTAACCGTAGTTTTGGCCAATATTGAAAATTATTTTAATAATGTAACATCTCTTATTGCTAAGCTTTGTGATGTTACCAAGTATACTAAGGAGATAAGAGAGAAATTGAATAAGATAGATGAGGATCTGAAGGCAAGTGCACAAAAGCTGAAGCTTGACCCCTATTCAAGCTCATCTCATCACCTCAGGATCAAATTTTTGTCAGAGAAGCAGGAAAAGTTGCTTAGAGAAGAAGGAAGGATTTGGTCTACACTACTAGATATCCAGAACATGATTCTTCCTATCATGGACACAATGCAAAAACATATTGCATACTCCAAAACATTGATCCATGACAACAATTTCTCTATTGTAGACCATCTGATTGGACTTTCTGTAGAAGTTCAAGTAGCTCTATCCACATGCAAAATCTTGTAAGACAATTGGGATAAGACTCTGCAACTCATTCTCAAGGTACATTCCAATTTTATTTCACATTTTGGTGTCTCTATGCAAATACATTATTTTATTCTTTGGCATTATTGTCAAAAAGGGGGAGAAAGAGATACTCAGAAAGAGATATTGGTAAGATAAATGTAAAAAGGGACAAAGGCATACTTTGAATAAAAGTCATATAACTCATGTAAATACCTTGTGTATATTGTATGAGGGAGTTATATGTAAGGAAGCCATGTATATTCAGTAGAATCAGATGTCAGTATATCAGATGTTGTATATAAGTTTTGGCTCATAAGTGTTTTTGTCAATAATGTCAAAGGGGGAGATTGTTGGAATTATGATATATTTGTCATTAGTTACAACACTTATTCGATTATGAATGCTTATCGAGCTCATCACTCAATCTATAGTTTAAACCAAGTATTCAATAGTGGTTACTGAGTAGAATAGTTCATACCATGCTGAACAGTGGTCATTGAGCAAATGGGAATTTCAATAGTGTTTACCAAGTTCTCAGTGTTCATTGAGTCATCAGTTGAAATCAGTGTTTACCGAGTGATCAAGGTAAATAAAGGAGTTAATGTTTACCAAGTGATCAAGGTAAACAAAGGACTCAGTGTTTACTGAGTGATCAAGGTAAACAAAGGACTTAGTGTTTACCAAGTGATCAAGGTAAATGAAGGAATCAGTGTTTACCAAGTGAAGAAGGTTATCAATGGATTCAATTTTTACCAAGTGACACAATATTCATCGAGTCACTAATGGTTACCGAGTTCCAAACTACTTAGAGTGATTAATATGGACCGTGCCTCTACTCTTACCGAGTGCATGATGATGCAGTGTATTGTAGTGGATGTTGAGTATTAGAAGGTCACCGAGTCTATTTGAGGAACCTGAGTTTTCTACTATTAGGCCGACTCAGTAATATTTTGTTCACTTATGTTTGGCTGACCTTGCCAGTGTAAATATTGGAATGGTATATATGTAATGTATTATATCATTTGTAAAATATGAGGAAATGTTGTATATTGTTTTTGGTGTTGTATTGCAATATTTTGAGAAGAGTAAAAGCGAATCAGCAGTAGAACAAAGGAATACAGCAAGGTCAACATAGATGCAGAAAAGTTATATCTATCACATTAGGTGATTAGTTCATAATAGATCTTATCAGCAATCAGTTGTAACCAGATCCACTGCTTCATCCTAACAGGTGAATCAATTTGTAAATCCTTTAACAGGGTAGACTTAACAGTCTTTTGTAAATCTCCTAATAGAGTGCATACTTCATTGTATGTTTGTAAATCCTCTAACAAGGTGGATCTAGCAATCCTACTTGCTCCTAAAAGGGTAGATCACCAAAAGTGATCATTGTAAGCCTTAACAGGCCAACTTTATACTGTAGTATTGAAGTTTTGAGGGTATCATCCGCACCCTAGTTTTACATTCTAATTGGAAGGTTTTTGGGTCACCAAATCAGTGTGTTCATGTGTTATGAATGTTTATATTTTCATGCATACATTAGATTAGATGGATGAATGCTGAATATGTTATTATTCTAAATTGATTTAAAGTTTTAGAGTTATTGATTCACCCCTCCCCTCTCAGTAACCTTGTTAGTCTTGATTATTTCCAACAATTGGTATCAGAGCATTGTGGTTCTTAGGATAAAGTTTGACAGCTTGAGCAAAGATCAAGGACAATGGAGATATTCAGACTTGACAAATCTATTGAGAATGAAAAGCTATTTTTTGAAGAATGGTAGAATATTGAACAAAAAGTGAGGTCACATGGTTCAAGGATTATAGTTGAGGCTATGTGAAATTGATGATATTTTCTATAGGGTATGTTGATGGTTTTGTGAAGAGTATGTACAAAAATATGAAGAGAGTTGACAGTTATTCAAGATTTATTCAAGAAAACATTTAGAAAGAGTTCTTGTACATCAGTTACTAATGTTTTGATTTAAATCTCCTAACATGGATATAATTTGGATAATGTTAGATTGTGGCGATTGATCAAGAAAGTATTGTACATACTTCATAAATTCTTTGGCCCTATTTTATTAGGATTTTGTGCCAACATGTAATTATTAATTATAACCCTAAAGTAGTAAAAATACTTGCATAAAAGAGATTAGGGTTAGGGATTTTTTTCTAGTCATGATGTGAAATTGGTTCTTGTGGTAGTTTTGAGCTATAAGGGATTACGGATTGTAATCAGGTTATAGTCACTGGATTGTAATAATATCAAACTTTTTTGTTCGGTGGATGTAGCCTAGGGATTGGGTAAACTATGTTAAATCTTGGTGTCTTGTGTTCTTTTCTATGTGATCTATTATTTTCTTTTATTGGTTATATTTGCATGTAATTTTTATTTTTGTCCATGGTTTAATCCTAACAACTGATATCAAAGCTAGGTTGTTTTTCAGTTATCCTTTATAGGAAAGTCTCACAGTTGAGTGGGAGTCTCATGGTTGAGTGGGAGTGATGGAAAACAAGGTTAAGCTAAGGGTTGATAGGCTTAATGGCTAGAACTTTTAGTTATGGAAGATACAAATGGAAGACTATCTTTATTAGAATGATTTATGGAAGCTGTTGGAAGGCAAAGCCAAGAATCATGGATCTATGTCAAATGATGAATGGGATCTTTTATATAAAAAGGCACTTGGAAGCATTTGATTATGCTTGGCACCATTAGTGGCATTTAATGTTACAAAAGAAAAGATGGCAGAAGAATTGATGCAAACCCTAGTGAAACTATATGAAAAACCATCCACTTCAAAAAAGGTATTTCTCATAAAACATTTATTTAATATGAAAATGGTAGAAGGTGGATTTGTTGCAAATCATTTAAATGAATTTAATACTATTACTAGTCAATTATCTTCTATGGGTATCAATTTTGTAGGGGAAATTAGGGCTCTCTTGATTTTGTGTTCTTTTCCTAAAATTTGGAATGGCTTGCTAATGGTTGTGAGTAATTTTTTTCCTAGATCTAGTACTCTAAAATATGACGATGTGATCTATGTTATATTGAGTGAGTAAACTTGTAGGAAAACCTCAGGTGGATCTACATTAGGAAATGCTTTGAGTACATAAAATAGAGGAAGAATGATTGATAGAGTAATTTATTCTAGAAATTGTGCAAAATCAAGAGGAAAGTCAAAGGGGAGGAGGTCTCAATTGAGAGGATCGAACAATTGCTGGTACTATTGGAAACCAGAGAATAAAAAGAAAGATTGTTGGAATTGAAAGAAAAATGAAGGAGATAAATCAGATGGAGACAAAGAGACAAATGTGGTAAGTAAAAAATCTGAAGAGGATCCTTTTCTTCTATCTTTAGAAAGTGTTGATGACTCATCAGGTTTATATTCTAGTGCTTCATTTCATGCTACACCTTATAGAGGTTATTTCATTGATTATGTCCAAGGGATTTTAGACTTGTTTATTTGCAAGATAACGAACCTTGTTAGATTGTTGAAAAGGGAAAAGTTAAGATTAATTTGCAGAAAGGGAGTCATTGGCTACTACATGAGGTAAGACATGTTTCAAGGATAAGTAAGAATTTAATTTCAATAGGAAAACTTGGTGATGAGGGTTGTGTAGTTACTTTTAATGATAAATATTTGAAGGTTTCAAAAGGTTCCCTTGTAGTAGCAAAAGGTGTGAAAGTAGGCACCTTATATCTTTGTACAGATCATATTGTTCCTTCTACTTTAATTGTTTTAGAGAAAAATGAATGTTTAGGAATAGTTGATATACATTTTGATATAGTGTTGTGCCACAACAGACGAGCACATGAGTGAGAAAGGTATGAAAGTACTTCATTCAAAGAAAGTTTTACCAAGTCTAAAATGTGTTAATATGAATTTCTATGAAAGTTGTGTGTATGGAAAACAAAAGAGATTGATTTTTGTAAAGATTGGGAAGGAAAAGAAAAAGGAGAAATTAGAGCTTGTGCATATCAATGTATGGGGACCAGCTTAGGTATCTTCCCTTAGAGGCTCTCATTATTATGTTACATTTATTAATGATGCAACTAGAAAGGTATGGATTTATTTCCTTTGATTGAAATTTGATGTATTTGAAACTTTTAAGAAATGGAAATGCTTGGTTGAAAATGAGACTGGTAAGAAATTAAAATGTCTTAGATCTAATAATGGTGGTGAGTATTGCTATCATGAATTTGAAGATTATTGCTCCACTAATGGTATTCGTAGATAGAAAAATATTCCACGGACTCGACAAGGAAATGGAGTGGTTGAATGCATGAACATGACTATAATGGAGCATGGAAGGAGCATGAGGTTGCGTGTTGCATAGCCCTTATACATGTGGGCAGAGGCTATCAATACTATTATATATTTGATTAATAGAGGTCCTACTACTGCTTTGGGTTGTGTTATTCTAGAGGAAGCATGGACTGGTAAGAAGGTGAGTTATTCTTTTCTCAAGACCTTTGGTTGTGAAGCTTTTTCGCATATAGATTCTCAAAATATGACCAAGTTGGAAGCTAAGTCAAAGAAATGTGTATTTGTTGGATATGGAATTAATGAATTTGGTTCTAGGCTTTGGGATTTTGAAAATCATAAAATTGTAAGAAGTAGGGATGTCATATTCAATGAGAAAGTGTTATACAAAGATCTGTTGTAGCAACATGAGAAGAAAGAAGATGATTATGTAGTGTTTGATGACACTCCAAAACTAATGTTCTAGCCATTCCTCATGATGTGCAACAACCGAAACAAAAAATACCACACAGATCAGTGAATCTTAGATGGTCAACAAGGAAAATTAGACCTCCATAAATATTTTCTCCCTCTTTGTATTCTATTTTATTAACAGATGCTGGTGAACTTGAATGTTATGATGAAGCTATGTAGGTGGATACTAAGATTAAGTGGAAATCTACAATGAAAGAAGAAATGAAATTTTTGCTAAAAATAAAGACTTGGAATTTATGCAAATTACCTACAAGTAAAAAGGCTTTACAGAATAAGTGGGTTTACAAGTTAAAAGAAGAGGATGGAGATAACAAAAGATTTAAAGCTAGGTTAGTTGTGAAAGGATTTATATAGAAAAAAGGCATTAATTTTGATGAGATATTTTCTCCTATTGTTAAGATGACTTCTATCCGTACTGTTTTAAGTCTTCTGGCCACTGAAGATTTGCATTTAGAGCAACTTGATGTTAAAATAGCTTTCCTTCATGGTGATTTGGATGAAGAGATATATATATGGCCTAGCCATAGGGTTTTGAGGTCAAAGGTAAGGAGAACTTAGTGTGCAAATTGAAGAAAAGTTTATATGGCTTGAAGCAAGCACCTTGGCAATGGTATCTAAAATTTGATAGTTTTATGCATGAGCATGGATACAATAGGTGTCATTCAGATCATTGTGTTTATTTTAAGAAGTTGGATGATGATAGCTACATTATTTTATATTTATATGTTGATGATATACTTGTAGTTGGGTTTAACATAGATCATATTAAGGGGCTAAAATGCTAGTTAGCACATGCATTTGCTATGAAGAATTTAGGGGCAGAAAAAAAAAATCCTTGGTATGAATATTTGTAGAGATGGAAAGAACAAAACATTGACACTATCTCAGGTTGATTATGTGGAGAAGGTGTTACAATGTTTCTCTATGGAGAATGCTAAAGATGTTAGCACACCTTTACATGGTCATCTGAAGTTGACTAAGGAGATGTGTCCTAAGACACAAGAAAAGGAGGATAAGATGTCCAAGGTACCCTATGCTTCAGCTATAGGAAGTTTGATGTATGCTATGGCATGTACTAGGCTAGATATTGCACATGCAGTAGGAGTCGTTAGCATGTATATGAGTCATCCAAGAATTGAGCATTGGAATGTAATCAAATGGATTCCGAGATATTTGAGAGGAACATCTAATAAGTGCTTAAACTTTTGGGGCCTTAATACTAATATACAGGGCTATGTTGACTTAGATTTGGTAGGGGATATTGATACCAGGCAGAGTACTATAGGTTATGTCTTAACTATTGGTGGCATAGCTGTGACCTAGGTTTCTAAGCTACAGAAGGTTAATGCTCTATCCACTATAGAAGCAGAGTATGTTTCTACTATAGAGGTAGCCAAGAAGATGATATGGCTTTAGTTCTTCTTGGAAGAATTGGAACACCTTCAAAAGGATAATTATTTTTTTACATGTAGTCAAAGTGTCATTCATCTTGCAAAGAATTCAGCTTTGCATTTAAAGAAAAAACACATACAATTGCGGTACCATCTCATTCAATTAGTTCTAGAGGATGGACAATTAAAGCTAGAGAAGATACATACAAATGATAATCCAACAGATATGTTGACTAAGGTAGTAACAAGGGAGAAGTTTAACTCCTCTTTAACTTCAGTTGGTCTTCTAGATTGAACATGAATAAAAGAATAGCAGATTCCAGGGTGGTTTGATCTAGTGGGAGCCTCATGGAGTAGCGGCATAGCTATAAGATTACTCTCCAAGTGGGAGATTTTTGTTTAATGTGGAGCCTAAATAGTCCCCAAGTGGGAGATTGTTAGATTGTGGTTACTGATTAGGAAAGTATTATACATCATAAATTCTTTAGGGCTCAGAGCATCACCCTAAAAAGAAAATTTTGGGCCCTATTTTATTGGGATTTTGGGCTAACATGTAATTATTAATTATAACCCTAAAGTGGTAAAAATAATTGTACAAAAGAGCTTAGGGTTAGGGATTGTTTTATAGTCATGGTGAGAAATTGGTTCTTGCGGAAGTATTGAGTTGTAAGGGATTGTGGATTGTAATCAAGTTATAATCACTGGATCATAATAATATATTGGACTTGTTGTTTGGTGAACATAGCACAGGGATTGGGTGAACCATGTTAAATCTTGGTGTCTTGTGTTCTTTTCTATGTGATCTATTATTTTATGTTATTGGTTATATTTGCATGTAATTGTTATTTTTGTCTTTGGTTTAATCCTAACAAGCGATGCTCCGAGCCCCAAAGAATTTATGAAGTATGTACAATACTTTCCTGATCAGTCACCACAATCTAACAATATCCCACTTGGGGACTAATCAAACTCCACACTAAACAATATATAAGAGGATTTTTAAAGTGGTAGAAGACATAATGAGGATGTAGTTGTCAAATTAGCACATCTAGATAAGCATCGAGTGAAGAGTTATGAAGATTGTGAGTAGATAGTTTGGTTGTAATTATGAAAAGATGTAATGCAACATGTATTGTAATATCTTAATATGGCAATATATTGTTATTATAAATTGAGAAAGCTGCAAAGTTGACTTAATAACTTATTCATGGATGTGGTATAAAGGATTTTTTTTTTTTTTTCCTTATGGTAGAGTATGGATTTGTGATTGTGAGTTAAATATGTGTAATGTGAGTATGCAAATTTCTTATGTGAGATCTAGTGAACTTGGTATTGAATATCTTTTGATTAGAGAAGTCTTTAGTGTAGTTAAGGAATAATGAGATGAAAAAGAGATTGTATTTGGAAAAGAAGTTATTCTGGACAATTATTTATTGTTATTATTTTGAGAATTATAGTATTGAGGCTAGTTGGACAGTGAGCGTGGTGGTATTTACCCTAAAGTATTTTGGATATTGAGTCCTCTAGTATTCCACAACTCCTAACAAGGCTTGCAAAACTCCTAATAGGGTTGGAATCTCCTAATGGGAATTAAAGTTTGCTAATAGGGACCAATATGTAATGAATATATTTCATTGACTCCTAATAGGGTCCATCCTCTTACAAGGAACTTGTATATTAGTACATAATTTTGTGGGTACCATTCCCACTAGGGTTTCCCTCTGGTTAAGGGTTCCCTTAGCTTAAAAAATGATGTTATTATGTATGTTTACCTTTTTATGTTTGTTGTACTTATTGAAAATACATATTTTGGATTCAGTTTGAAATTTATCCCCCCTTGAAATTATTGTGGTGAACTTTACTTTCTAACAATGGTCTCCAAGTCAAACTTCTTTGTATTCATGGAATGGAATCAAGAATAATCTATTTGAGGAAGACTATACATTTAGGGTTGATGTGGAATGATCTAAGCCTTTGGTTATTGTGATCATTTGAGCTATCTACTATAATCAAGGACCTATATAAAGGCCCCACTTATCATTTGTAGGAAAGGAATTTCCAAGATATTTTTTGAAGTCATTAAGATAATAGATTTTCATTTAAGCATGGTGAATATTTGATGCATCGTGGTACTTTTTTGTTCTCTTAAATTCCCTCACTTAGGTTATGTTTAGTTTAGTAAAACTATTGTGATTGAAATGGAGAATGCGATGGTGTATTGATGAATTCTTTTGCTTCATACTTTTGAGGTCTTAGTGATTCTAAATCATTGTGCAAAGTTATCCTAAACATAGTTCATACATATTTTTAACTTCTATCATTCATATACATTTTTATTTATGATGCCATATGTGGTGGTATGAAAATATTTGGCATAACCCTTAAAGATTGCACTAGTTCACACATAGTTAAAGTAGAATTCGGTGAATCAGAGTTTGGTAAAATGAGGAATGCTTCCACCAAATTACTATTCTTTGTCATCACTTCCCTTAGGAATAGATTAAAATCTTCAAATCCTATCCTATTCCATTTTTGCATATTTTGTTAAAACCCAATAAATAGTACTTTGTTGCAAAACCTTTAGATAGATCGCACATCTACTATGGCTTGAAATGAATTTGAGCAAACATATCCAAGGCCCCTTGTGATCATCATAAAATCACATTAACCATTGAGTTTATCGACAAACAAGACCTAATGTTGAAGGAACCTCAATTTTTTCATATGATCTTCTTTCAATCTTAGCATACATGAGACCGTGTTCAATAAAGGATAAGATATTTTTGTATTTTATTGTAATATTTGGTGAGTCATAAAACACACATCAATAAGTTTGAAACAAATATCTCCTAAATCTGCAAGGAAGACAATCTCTCTTAAATTGCTTTTTTTTCTTAACAAATTATTATTTTTTCATTAATTTTACTATCTAACATAATACAAAATACTACAAAAAATTATTCTTACCAAAAATACTAGAAATTATTCAAATCCAAGACAACTCATAGCATGTACATAACTTTGATACAATAAATGCATAAACTAGTCACCGTTACACAATATTTACAAAATTCTTCATTATAAATAAGTCAAAATGTCTATACATTTTAACCAATTTCTTTCACAGTAATTTATGCACCAAACTCCTCAAATCAGTTATAGTTACATCACACATAGATATGTGTATCCCTTCTAGAGAATGACTGTTGCAACACTTTAAATATTTTTGCTAATATTTCTTCAAAAAAAAGAAAAGACTCTTTGGGAGAATAGCATAAGCCAAAAGAAAATATTAATTTAATTAAATGATCTAAAAGATAACTTTAATTTACCTTCAAAACTATAGTGTTTCATAATATTTTACCATGAGACATGATTTCCAACAAGTAAATAATGTTCCAAAAGCAAAGGAAAACTTTAGTCTCCTACCTTATGCAAAGGACTAATAATATAAAAAACTCAAAAATGAATGATGTCAATAGAGTATTGCAATGCATTGCACCATACTGAATTTTGCTAAAACCTACAACCTTGATACCTCCAACCAAATCTTCATTTAAACTAGAATGCCTTAACATTATTTAAGGCTAGAAAATTAATGTAATTTCTTCACATATGCACCTTTAAAAAAACTTATAAATTGGGAGTAAGGACATTCATATACCATTAAATAAATAAAATAAAATTTACTTTACTGTATTTAATGATTAGATTTTGAATCACTCTCTAAAGAATTTGCATTAAATTATGGATAAGATAGCTTTAGCGCTAGAGAATGCCAAACTATTGGTAAGACTGTTCGCACGTGGGTATATATTAGAATGTTAGGTTATCTTTTCATACTATCTAGATCCTCTTTTTATACCAACTACATTAGCCATCTTTTCCATGGAAGTTTAACTAGGAAAACTTTTTATCCCATGTGGCATATGAAATAAAATACTATAAATTCATAGAAAATACCATGATTAATAGTTATTTAATAGAGATTTTGTAGAAAGGTAAATAATTTGTATCCTATTATCATTTTATATAGTTTTAAAAGATGGACTACCTAGATATACCTTTATGAAGATTATGTGATATTGGTCACATGTCTATTTGGTTGGTCTATTTTGGGATGGTCTATCATTTACCCTTTGAGCACATGAATGTTGGGCCTATTAATAATGATGATGGATGGTTTATTTTATTTCTAAATTTATTCTTGGTTGACGGTTCTTTTGTGAGGTGATTGGTGAAAGCACCATTTTTATGTCGGCTTTGGTGTTTGTTTTATTCGTGGCTCTTTCCTTGCTTTCTGTCATATTAAGGATGATTATCAACCTCTTGTAACGTTAGTTGTCTAGGTTTTTTAATGTGTAATAGAGTTGTATTTCCTAGTAGGATTTTCTAATTTATGATTTTTTTTTTTTTAATCCAATTCCTTTAGAAGTGGAATCCTTTTCTATTTATGTGGAGAGGAGAGCATTGGTGAGGAGGAGCCCTTTTTATATGAAGTTCCTTTAGCTGATAACATTTTATATTTTAATTCTTAAAAAATCTTATGATAAATTTGGGAATTATTGCATTTCCCTTACTTTAGCTTGCAAACAAGTGTTTTTATCATGGTAGTTCTTACTATCTTGGTTGTTGGTAATCTTTTTTAGAATTTCCATGACACTTTATTATACAAGCAGGTTGATTCTATTAAAGGATGGTAGGAAGTTACTTTGGTCTATGGACGTTCTCTTGATTGAAGCCTCTCTTTTAATTATTGGTGGAAGCTCAAATTTTTTTGGGATTTAGGTGCTTTTTTGTTGGTGGCTCCATCAAGTTACTTTCTATTGTATTAAAGATAATATTCAATTGATTGGGAAACTATTTCTTTTGGTTGTTTTGAAGTTTGATAGGGTTATATTTTTTGATAAGATCTTGTAGCTTGTGGTTATGTCCTCCTCTATAATTCTTTTGGAGATGGGATCCTTTTCTATTAATGTAGAGAGAAGCATTAATAAGAAATAGCCTTTCTAGTGGGAAATTTTTATAGTTTCTTAGTAGTTTTTCTTTTAGTTTCTTATAGAAACATGATAGATTTGGGAGTTATGCCTTTTCCCTTACTTTATCTCTTGGGAAAGTGTTTCATTTTTGAAGTCCTTAGTATTTTGGTTTATGAAAATATTTATTAGGATTTTTGTTAACATTTGGTTGATCCTCTCTTTCCTAAATTTTTTCTCATTCATAAGGATTTTTCTTGAAAAAGGTTTTACAATGCCTTTCAAAATTTCATGGCTCTCCATTTCTTAAGGATTGTTTTCTAATAGCTTAAAGGGTGTCTTTGAAAATTTGAAGGCTCTTCATTTCTTAGGTAAAATTAGCTTTATCTCTATACTTGTGCTCTTAAGTTTGGATTTTTTGGGAACTCTTAAAACTTATTTCTTTTAACGTTTATGTGGCTTGTTTAGTTATATTTATTCAAGATATTCCTAGTAGTAGAAGGTTGGGGGAACCTTTCAAGAATTATTTTTATTATTAATATGTTGAGGTAGTTTTTTTCAGTGATAAGGTTATTTGGGTAATGACTTGGCATTCCTTTCTAAATCCCTTTAGCGTTCTAATGCGATACGATTAGTGGGGTAATGATCTTGTTTCTGGATTGACTTCTCTTGTCAAAATCCTTTTGATTAGGATTTTTTATTTAATATTTGGTGGTCTCAAACATTCTAAATTTAATTCTTTTATTTTCTTATATGAATTATACACTCTAGCTCTCTCTGAATTAGATCAGAACTCTGAAAACATTATGGTGTATGTTTCTTTTTTTTTCCACCATTGCATTCCTCTTACATTTATTTCAAAGTTCATAAATAAAAAGATAATCATGTGGCATTACAAGGTCCAACTAGACATACATGAGAAATGAAATTATCATACAATTTAAACAATATACTAAAAATTCAAAATAGTTAGAAAGAGTTTGCCAGTTTTTATAGCCTATAAATGGGGGTTTTTCTTCTGTTCCACTATGTAGAGAAATCTTCCTTAAAGGTTTTTATGTATGAAAGATCTAGGTTTAAGAAAAGTTTCAATCATAACAATTTTGAAAAACCAAAGACCATTTTAAATGAGATATTTTCTCAAAAAAGGATGCACAACGTAAATGACCTAGTGGAGAAGAAAAAGGTAATTGGTTTAGCTTTGTAATGTCCCAACTAGTGAGGACAATAATACCTTAAAAACCAATTTTATAATTTATACAATAATAAAAAATATTTCACTATTCTATCATCTATCCTAACCCAACCTTAAAGGTCTCTCCACATTAGGATCAATAACCCTCTTGAGGATCCTTAGATCCTTGGCTACTACTTCATCTTCTATGAAGTGCTCCCTTTAATGTACTTCCTAGAAGATACATTCTCTATCTAGGGCCCTTGACACATATGCATATGTTAACATTCACAAAATATTTTGACCTTATAATGACAATAAGATTACTCTCTTCCCTAAAAAGAGACTCCCATGATCTTAAACCATTAGCCATTAAGTCATGTGTGTTATCCATTTCGAATTACATCATTACATATACATAAATTATCCACAAGTATGATTCATTGATATAAATAAATATATAAACATAATTAAATAAATATAATGCATAAACATACATTTCTTAGCTTCCTCTTTGCTTGGTCCATGTGGCTCTATCATAGTCGACCCTTCAATGAATTAATCCTTCTAGATTATCCCAACTCTATATTTACTTTCTAAAATTCTTCCTTTTCTAATTATAAAGATAGGATAAAAAAAAAAAATTTTGTTTCTTCTTTTCCAAGAGTCACAACCTTGCATAATACAAATCCTTTGAAAAGTCAAAACACTTCATAGTTACAATCCTTTCAAAAAGTCACAACACTTCATAACTAAAATCCTTTGAAAAAGTTTCAATATTATTACAATATTTTTGAAGAGTCACAACTGTTTATAATTATGACCCTTTTGAAGGTTCACATCCTTTCAATATCATTCATACTTTTTAAGAAGGTCCCTTATTTTCTTCATATTGCTTTCCTCTTCCATTTTCCCTTTTTGAACTCCTATCTTCTCCTCCTCTTTTTCTCCCTCTCTAAAATAAACTATCCTCCCTTTTATATCTTAATTTTAAAGACTCATGTCTATTTGTTAAATATCTTGTGACTTGTGTTTATTATTATTTTTTATTAAATTCTATTTAGAAAGTTAACATACTTTCTACAATATTGTCTCTTATATTTAATTTAATTTCTTTATTTATTCATTTTAATTTTATTATTAAAATATCATACTAAATATTATTTCATTGATAATATAGATTAGATAATAATTTCTTATTTTTTTGAATTTTAGTACTAGTTTTAATATAACTTTACTATATTTATTTATTTATTAACATTGTATTGTCTAATTATTATTCAAATTCTATCTTAAAATAGGGATATGACAAGCTTCTTGTGAGAAAAATAGCTAGTCTAGAGCTCTAGTCGAACATCAAAGAAGAAAAAGGAAAATGGTTCTCACTAAGAAAAGGATTTTATTTAAAATGTAGAGCTAGCTGTTTTGAATTATGGATTTGAGATTTGATTTATACTATTTTTAGGGCAAGTAGTGTAACTAGAAATTCATTTATTTTTGCAAGCCAATTATCTAAGAACATTGGGTGTTCTTTGTCCTCTACAAATCACATGATGATGGTTTATACAACTCCTTTCAAATTAGATAAACCATTTTGTAGAATAGTTATGAAATCATGGAATGTAAATAAGCCACGTGTTGTGGTGAGGTTAGTTATCTATTCCTTTTCTTGCTTATCTATATTTTATATTTTTCATGTTTAGATTAGGGTAGATAATGTTCAAAGAGATATTTTACTAACTACTAATATTCAATTTTCTTTTGTTTTTTCCATTTTTATGATATATATCTGAAATAGTCTTGAATAAACACATGAGTGTAAAGTTTAAGAGTTATCTATCTAAACAGAATTTATAATGATTTGTTGATTTAAATAACATTAAAAAAATATGGCCTAGAATTATTGGAGTTTTAGAAAATGTACAAATATTCAATTCAACTACCATGCAAAAAAATGAATTTCTATATCTTAATGGAAAGCATAAAAAGTGAATAGTACAATGTATTGTGGAAAAGAAGAGTACCCCTACCTTTCATGTTAGGTGGAGATATTTTTCACATGATAAAAAAAATAAAGGAAGGAAATGCTTTCTATTTTGAGAAGATGAGCAACAATTCACACTAATTTATGTTCAAAGTTCATATTTATCCACAACCCTAGAAAGCACAGTGAAGTCAATAAATACCTTACTTTTAAAAACCATATCATATATTATTTTTATTTTATTGTTATAATCATATATTACTTTTAGAACCATGTTATAGATTATATAAAGTTATTTTATTATATTCTTATATATTTTGGGTATATTTTAATTATTCAAAATAGTTAAATCTAAATGAAAGAAATGGTAAAAATTGATTAAGTTTTCAAAAAAAAATGAATGTAATAGTATTTGCTTATGAAAAATACAATAATGATATTTGGAAGTGAAATGATATAGATCACTCCCTCTCTATGTAGTGCCAAAATAAATGTAAGTACAAATGAAAAACCCTAAAACAATCAAAGCCCATTATAATATTACAATGAATTGTATGTTATGTTCTTTTTCTAAAATCCACAATTTTAATACCTCAATTCCAATTACTTCACTCAAAATAGAATGCCTTAGAATGATACCTCAAATTAAGTGACTCAAAGCTTATGTAATTTCTTCTCTTTTCGATGTTTCCAAAATACTTTGAATTTTATTGAGTGCATTTGTATACAACTTAAATAATAAAGTTCTCTATATTTGAGCCCTTTGAATAATAAATTGAAATTGAATTTAAGCTATAACTAATACTATTCCAAATTTGGTGAAATTATGGACAAAAAATCTCTCACATGTCAGCATCTAGTAAGGCCTCTCCCTTGTGGACATATGAGAATATTAGAATATATTTTTATACTATTTATTTTCCTAGGATATCTTTTTGTACCACATAAATTGGTCACGAAAGATAAACAAGCAGAACTTTTTATAGCATGCATTATATGAAGACAATAAAGTTATAAATGTCAGAAATATAATAGGGAAAGGTAAACTCTGAGAGGAGGGTCGGGGGGGAGGGGGGGCAAGGGTGTGGTGAATCATTCAAAACCCTAGCCTCTTAAAACATTCACTAGACATCCATCTCACAATAAACTAAAATACCAAACTAAGCATGTACATCCATAGTGGGTAAAAGTACAAAGCTATGTCACCTTTCAGGTTGACTTATCAAAACGACTGAATTTGAGTATTTCTATCTAAAAATCATGTTTTTCCATATGCATGATCTTGATAATTTTATTCTAGCTAAGTTATATATGGCCTCATAATTTTCCAATTGGAAGTGTCTATTAAATGTTTGCTTTTATACTAGTTAGTATCCAATTACTAAAGAAATAAAATTATTTCATAAAACTGGCATTTCAATAACTCTTACTCCTTTTTATTATTATTTTTAGTAACATCTAAACACCAATTTATAGAGCTCAAAGTCATGGATATTCTAATATAGAGTTCATAGTGTTTTAATTAGATATAGTATATTGTAATTAAAAAATTCTACAAGTATGTATTTTAACACTCGACAAGATGTCAATTTTTAGTAAGAAAAAAATATTAAATCATATTTTAAAAAATTAAAAATTATATGACATTCTAGAGGAGAGTGTCCTCTTCTAGATTATAAATTTTCTTTTGGTTTTCATACATTTGTTTTGAAAATTGTGGTGGGAGATGAAAACTATCAATTTGAATAAGTTGAAATTTGAATCATTATAAAAGAGAAAGTATAGGTCTAAAGCCAATTTTTATTTTTGATTGTTCTAGCTAAATATGCTATCTATAACATAATCTAAGATCAAAGGGAAATGAGTTTATTTCCATGTCATTTTGTGGTCGGAACTAGACCACTAATTTCCAGCATTTTTCAGCAACTAAAAATTCATCTTTAAAAATAGTAAAATATATCATTTATTATTCCAAATAATTATTAAAATGCATAATCCCAAACTTCATTCATTTCTACATATTTCATTAGTTTACTTTATTTTCAAATTCAAAATAATAATACAAGTTTTATGTCATTGAAAGTGAACAGTTATACTTTTGTTAGCCTTTTCCTTTGTAAAAGGGTGACACAAGTTTGTGCTTTTACCTTACTAGTTTAAAACAATATAAAAATTCAACACATATATGACACAAGATATTTGGTTACCCAAAAACCCTCCAATGAGAAGGTAAACATGAGGTGGGGATGACACCCATAAACTTTCACTACTATAGTTGTAAAGTGTATCCAATGAAGGCTACAATGTTTGTTCATAAACTATGATCTACTCTGTTAAAGGTTTTCCTTGTTAAAGGCTTACAAAATTGTTATATCTTACCCTCTTAAAAGATTTCAATATCCTATTAGAAGTGTGCCTGATTAAAGTACTTAAACTTACAACAAAGTAAGCACCCTGTCAAAGGATTTACATTAGCCTATTAAGACCACTATTAAGAGATTTAACTAATTCACCTATTAGAATGTCTTAACAATGATCTTGAAGTTAGAATTTTGCTACTAGATAAAATATCACCTCTTTTCCATGTATCCTTGATCCTCTTTGATCAGATGTATCAATTCTATCCTCTAATCTCTTTCCTCTGTTCTTCTCTAACTAATTCTGCAATGCTCTTCTCTATCGCAACTCACTTACAACTTCTTAGTCACTATGAATGCTCTATTTGTGCATGAAAAAATATCTCTTCACTCCTTGACACTCATAAATTTTTTTAGGGTTTTTCCTCCTTATGAAGACTTAAGTGACTTAGGGTTAGATATGAATTAGTGATTGTGATTCACCCATTTTGCCACTTAAGACATCCATTTAACTGATTGGTTTCATTAATGCATAGGGATTCTCAATTTTCCTTTGAAAACATCTTTTAGAATCATTAAAAAATCCTAAAGTTGTCTTAAAATGGTTTACATAGTATTTTTTGCCATTACAAATAACTATGTCAAAATTATCTTACTCGGCACTTGAAGTGTCTGATGTTCAGCATCCACTGTATCTTCAATGCTATAACCCATTCTCTAAATGAATTATTATCTATTGATTACATGGCATTTGAGTCACCCAACATCAACTATATGCTCAACACTTGAGTGACTCAACACTTACTAGTTACTCAACATATACTAAATATATCTTTCTTGGCGTACACTATCTGACATGTTTTGCTCGGCATACATTACTAGTTCGACATGAACTAAGTTCTCTCCAGTAAATGACTTAAGTGTATTGTCACTCATATGTCAAAACCAATATAATATCAATAATCTCCCCCTTTGACATGAGTGGCCCAAAAACACTTGGTCATACACGAATAATCATAACTTCAAGCATAACTCAGATAATCTCTTCATTGCTCGACTTACAAAATTTAAAAACTTAAAAATGTTGTAAAACTTGTGACTTATCAGTCATACCACAAAAGTTTATAACTCCCCCTAAGTTGATTTTTCTATTCTAAATCTAAAACTGAATACTCATCCTGAGTAGATAAGCTATGTTGGCTCTATTTATATACTCTCCCCCTTTCTTTGGTCCCCCCCAAAACATTTTCATTCTCTCAAAACTTTCATTCTCCTTCTTTCTTCATTCTCCCACTTTTTGAAAATTATTTCATGAGTGGTACATGAATTGTATGTTTGTCCAGGAATGATTTATGGACCTCCATTATGATCTCCAGTGTTGCATTCCAACTTGGTAGCAAGGTTAACTAATCCTTCGTGAGTAGAAAGATGGGGATCTTTCTTCATCAATGTCTCTGCAAAGGCTATTTCCTTGTGTAACACCTCCATATGAGGGGTCAAATTGAAATGGATGTTGATTAGTGTAGCCCTTATGTTGGCATCTTAATCTTGTAAAGCTACTAATTGACCTTGTGCTAACAACAAATTTCTAAACTGAGACTAACTTTGACTAGGAGATTGTCTTAGAATGTTACCTATTTTCTTAAAATCTCCCTCTAGGTGGTCAATGTGTTCGTGCACTTCTTTTGTGAATAGGGGAACATCACACAACTTGGTGTAAATAAAGAAAATGTTCTCCAACATCTTCACACCCTCAGTTTTGGTTGCTAACTCAACCTGGTGTAGTGCAATGGCACTAGACATCTTTTCATTCACCTGGGTTTGAAATTTCTTCGCAGACCATTTTAGAAATTTTACATTAGTATCTAGGTCTTCATTATTGATCTTCTCAGTGATGTTTTCCAATTACTTAATGATTTACTTGTGTTCATCAAGTGCAGGTTAGCTAAATGCATCAAGAAATATGTCCTTGATGTCATTAAGTGCTTGTTTCTACCTATGCTCCCTTTTGATAAATTCGTGGTGTTTCTTCCCCACTAGAGCATCTTGTAATATGCTCATTTTCTCATTTGTGATTGATGCAAGATCAAACTTTGGCAATTCAATCACCTTATCTAAGTTGATCTCACCATAGGATGTCACCTCATCAACCTTATATGTGCTAGGATAGGGCTTTCATGCTTGCAATGATGTAGCTTGTATACTCCACTTGTGAAATGCTTGACTAGGAATAGGTGTAGTAGTATCTGGTAAGGTAACCAGTGTTTGTATTGCTATCTATTCCTCCAACTTTGTAGTCAAGACTAAATCTTCAATCCTATCCTTCTTGGACTAGTGTGCCATCTTTCTCAATTATAGTAATTTCTAGTATTGAGACATTTTTTTACCATAGTGCTAACATGTGAAGTCAAATTTTCCTTCCTTTGGTATACTACATGTGACATTGTAGGTTTCACTTCTATAGATTGAGGGGGGGCGATGGATAATTCTTATGTTTTCGCCCCTACAGATGCCAAATTTTCCTTCTCAATCTGATCTACACTCACCAATACATGATGACTGCATAGTTATTCCTTGGTGGTGGAATTAGTCAATATCCTCCATATATCCTCCTTTGTTAGGGGGTTGATGTTTTGAATGGTGTTGTTAGATATTCCCTTAATCTTTCTTGTATCTTCTTATGGACTGGCACTCAATATACGTACCTCTAATACATTTTGGTCTTGATGTTGATCTTCCTCATCTATTTCCTTTATAGTTCCTTCCTTAGGTACTTCCCTTATCGGTTCATTATTTGCTACCTAAACTACCTCTTATTCTTCTTTGTCTTCACATACTTCCTGAGGCTCTTTCTTAATAGCAGTTTGTGTTGTTAGCCCATATATCACATTCCATATTTGTGTGCTTTGCTGAAAAACCTCTTCAATTTTGTTCTGTAAGATATTAAAGGCTCTATATTTTGAAGAAAATTTCCCCTTGTACTTGTTAATAGCCTTTGTCATTGCAGACATGTCCAAGTTTGGCACCACTCTAGGAATTATAGTCTCTCCAATGTTTCTTTCAACTGTGAGACTATATTGTCACCTTTGCTCAACTCTAACACATAGACTCTTGGGTAAAGAGTTGGAAAGCTTGATTGGGGTGATCTTAAAAGTTACCATCATGGCATATACAGATTCTTCCACTTTATTCATCTCAAACTTTCCTAGTTTATTAAACTCAACATGTGTAAATCCACTTAAATCATCATTATTCTTGATATTTTTGCACAAGTTGTCCAACATAGAAGAGGGACTATGACTTACCACTTTGAATTTGTCATTTTCATCTAACTTAGTCCTCTCCTCATTTGATTCAATTGGGGCAATATATTTCCTCCTTTTTTTCTTCTCATGTTCATCTTCTTTAGTAGTTGTGCTAGCTCTCTTGCATTTTGGCTTCTCAACTCCTTGAGTTTTCTTAGTAGTAGTTGTTATGCTAGCCCTGGTAATAGGAATTGTAGGATTTTTTTGTGAAGGTTTCACAACCTTTTTGGGTTTTCTTGTTGCTGGCTTCTTTTCTTTTATCTTCTCTTCTTCTCCTCTATGGCAATAGGTGCTTCATTGGCTTCTTCTCCCTTGGCACCTTCATCAAATTTTACTTCTTCTTCTCCTTGGTCCTCACCTTGACCCTATATAAGAGCTAGTGGTGCCTGGGTAGGTTTATTTTCTTGAGCTTCTTCATTATCCTCTTCTTCTTCATCTATTTCTACCTCTTCACCAAATTTTTCCTTAAGATTCTTCACAATTTTGTTCTTCTTCCTCAACACAAAATTTGTATTCAATTCCATTGTGATATTAGACTTTTCCACATAATAACTTCCAAATGCAAAATAATCCTTATCTACTTCTTCTACCAGTGATGTAGTGATGACTATAGATGCCTCATCCACTTTAATCTCGTAACACAATGGTCTAAGCCATCTAACCCTTGGAACAACAAATTGAAGATAAGTGAAATCAACGTCAACTAGAAAAAAAACATCATTGAAATTCTTCTTTGCTAGTGACATTGGAATTCTTAGTCTTTGTTTCAATGACCAATTAAAGTCTTCAAAATAACTAGCTATCATAGTCTCAAAATTATCTCAAATTTGCTCTATGTATTCACCAATCTACACTACAACTAACTTGTTGGTCTTCCAAGCTACTTTCCCAAATGAGGGTAAAGTGTTTTGCACATAGAAAAATATTTTTAAAAAGTATTAAACCAAATTTTCATTGTGTAGGTTTTGTCTTTCTTATGGCTCCCAAGTTTTTTGATAACTACTAGAGTTGTTACTTGGAAAGGCCATAAAAATGGTCTTTCTTTACTATCTTATAACCTAAATCCACATCTATACATGGTACACTATTCAACCTACTAGATTGAAATAATTTATTTGCAATAACTCTCACTACAAATATAATTAGGGGATTAGTAATTGTGTCTATGGTCATCCATCTCTATTTCCATAGTGCTCCTATATTCTTCTCAATTGCCTATTTTGCATCACTCCTTGTAGTATTTGGTTTGTCTAGGGTCAGATACCTTATCACTCTCTAAATAATCATCTTTGTAATTTTGATAGGGCCATCCTCTAACCATACAAATTTTCCATGTATTTTACTTAGGACTATCTTAATCCACACTGTCTTGAATACGTTAGGAAAATCTAGGCCACATGTTAACCCTTTCCTCTTTACAATCTTGTTTTCCTCTTTCAACACTCTATTTTCACACAATTTTCCTTACAAGTCTCTTATTTCCATGTCTTTTATACTTCCTACCATACAAGTGTAGCAACACCTTACATCCTGTATCATTAAAACTTCTGGTGGTATCATAGATAACACACCAGACGGGTATACTTTGTATGTACTATTAGGAATAGCTCTAAAATGTGGTTTTTTGATCTCATTACTTATCAATTGAACATTTAATATTTCCTTTCCTTAAACACAAGAGTAGAAGAACTAGATGCCATTCCAACTATCTAGGGTTTGCAACAATTCAAACAGCATAGCTTGACACATAATAAATACCTTTGAATCTGATGATTGGTGGTGAGTAGTAGTTGAATCTAGTATTTAAACACTTGAACCAATTGCTTCAATTTTCCTTATGCTCTTTGTTCTCTTTTCAATGTCAAATAATTGCAAATGAGTCAAAAATCAACCATATAGCTCTTGAAACTTCACAATAAATGCTTTGTACTTACACAACTGTAAGTTTGTCTCGAATAGTAGTTTTGACTCACTTGTCTTCCATGTGATTTCTACCACACTTGGAAACCATAGTGAGCTCAGCCAACACAATTACCTATGATAGCTTGGCATAAACTAAATTTTCACTCAGTAACAACACAAAAACTTATAGATTTCTTCTAGGTTCTAACCAATACTTTCCATCTTACTTTATGAATATATGTTCTTTTCATAACTAAATCCTTAGAATTGATGTATAATTGAACTTTGAAATATCAGTCCCACACATATGCCTTGATTGCCTAGTTAGGGGTGGTGTGATCACCTAATCTATTAGATGAAGTGACCCCATCAGAACTTGATGTTCTAAAATCTTCCTTTCTCTTCCATGTCTTGTTCATTTTCACTTTGGCATTCTCAACATCAACCTTACCTTTTCCTAAATTTAATTCGCTGCTAGGTTCTTTTGACCTTGTTGGACAATTTCTACTCATGTGACTAGTTTTCAAACAACTAAAACATGTAATTTGACTAAACCATGTAAGGTAATCACTTTTGAAATGTGTTCTAATGCAATTATTAGAAACATGTCCATACTCTTGATAGTAGTGATAATTATACCATTTATTGTAATCCCAATCATAAGAGTTGTCACTATGGTTTACCTTGGCTTTCTTGTTTGATGTCCAATAAGGCTTAGATCTACATTCATATTCTCTATGTCCACATTTTTTGCACTTGTAGAATAACCATCAAATATTTTTCTATGAATGACCTTGGTTTTATATTCATGTGCCTTAAGTCATTGTGTTTTGTATTTATAACTATTACCCATTAATTTCATCTTAGGGTTCTAATTTCCATTGTTGCAAACATTTGTTGTATGATGTGGTTTTCCACAATTATGACAAGTGGGTTTGTATTTCTTACCTTTGTTGTTTCTTTTTTCACCACTTTGAGCTGATTCTCCTTCCTTAGTGTTGGTGTATCCCAATCTAGTAGTATCATCATTAGATCTAGGAGATCTCATCAATTTCTCAAAGTACTTGATGTGTTCACTAGATTTCTTGAAACTTTCAACAAATTCCTTCACTATTTTCAGATCATTCCTTAGTTGTTCATTCTATAATTTTAGGGTAGTAATCTCAATATCCTTACTATTCAATTCATGATTGGAAATTCATTGTGTCAAGTTGCATGCTAGCAATCCTTTGTACCTCTAATGTCTTCTCTTCTATTATGTTGGTCAATATCCTTATGTCATCTTCAATCATGACTTTGTATTCTTTAGCTTTCTTTTTCTTCTCAATCACCTCACATATAAATAATGATTTGATTTCTTGTTCTATCTTAAGATTTATGACCTCTTCAATTATGGAATCATTCTTTTTCATCAGATCTACAACTGCTGCACCATATTCACTTGAGTTTCCATCTAGAAAAAGTTTAATAGTGTGCACATCTCTATAGTGTGTATCATTTTATTCAATAGATATATCTTTCCTTCTCTTTAATGAGTGATTAAAATCCTCTCTTGCTTCATTCATATAATGTAGAGAAAGCTACATTTCAATCATCTAGTTCTTAATGACTTCTCCCAACTTGTAGACTTCCATCTTCAAGATGTGTCCTCAAAGATGCAAATCTTTCCTTTCTAGACAACAAAGCTTTGATACTAATTGTTGGAAATAAAATAAGGAAAGTAAAAAAAGGGGGAGGGGGAATGGGGTAGGGTTGAATCAGTCCTTCAAACCCACAAATATTTACTACTATAATTGTAGAGTATGTCCAATGAAGGCTACAATGTTTGATCATAAACTATGATCTACCATGTTAAAGGTCTTCCCTATTAAAGACTTACAAGATTGTTAGATGATACCTTGTTAAAGGATTTCAATATCCTATTAGAAGTGTTCCTAATTAAAGGAAATAAACTTAAAATGAGTTAAGAACCTTGTTAAAGGATTTACAATAGCCTACTAAGACTACTACGTTAAGAGATTTAACTAGTTCACCTCTTAGAATGTCTCAGCAATGATCTTATGGTTAGCACTCTACTGCTAGATAATAGATTACCTCTTTGCATGCAATCTTGATCCTCTTTGATTAGATGTATGAATTTTTTCCTCTAATCTCTTTCCTCTATTCAACTCTAACTAATTTTGCAATCCTCTGCTCTACCACAACTCAATTACAACACCTTAGCAACCATGAATTCTCTATTTGTGAATGCAAAATTCTCTCTTCACTCCTTCACACTCATGAAATCTCTTAGGTTTTGTCTTCCTTATGAAGAATTAGGTGACTTAGGGTTAGGTATGAATCAATGATTGTGGTTCACCCATTTTGTCAGTTAAAACTTTTATTTAACTTATTGGCTGCATGTACTGTATAGAGTTTGTCAATTTTCCTTTGAAAATATCTTCTAGAATTTTAAAACAATCCTAAGTTCAGCTCAAAAATAGTTTACATAGTATTTTGTGCCATTAAAAGCAACTATATCAAAAATGTCTTACTCGAAACTTGAATTGTATGATGCTTGACATCTATTGTATCTTCAATATTGTAACTTAGTCTCTAAATGATTAGCCATCCATTGATTACTCAACATCAGGTGTCCACTCGACACTTGAGGAATTTGGCACTTACCACTTACTCGACATATACTGAATATATCTTGCTTGACATACACTATTTGACATCTTCTACTCAGCATACATTTCTTATTTGGCATGAACTAAGTTCTCTCTAGTGAATGAATTAAGTGTATTGTCACTCATATGTCAAAACCAATCTAAGATTAACTAGAAAATTCATGGAAAATACCATGATAAACCATGCTTTAATGGATATCCATTTTTCAAAGTTTTCCTCAACAATTTTTCTAGGTTGGTAACTTTTATTCTTGTATCATTTAATATAGTGCACAAAGATTGAAGGTGGTAAGTTTTATTAATGTATCATTTGATATAGTAAAAATATATCTCTCAATAATGCCTTTATATCATTGAAAATAATGCTAGATTCTTGGATGAACCCATTCCCCTCTTTTATCAATCCATCAATCCACTCATCAATTATTGTAGCCACTACATTATCCCATTGGATTTGACAAAAATAATTCTTGTTGTCTAGAGTGTTTGGGTCAAAGGCCTATGGTGGCTGATCCAAGGGAAATAATCTAATATTTTTTAATGACTCAATGTTTTTGGTCATGAAAGTTGTGATTGTTTTGGGTCTCCTCTTATCTTGACTATCTTTCCAAGTATGTATATGAATGTGTTGTGTAGAGTAATAAAACAAGTGATCCTTTGTATCCCTACTCACAATCCCAAAAACCAACTTATTTACTTCAAATAAGGTTACATCTAAGTCTAGAGCTCCTTCTTTTAGTTTTTACATAAAAAATTATGCAGTTAATCACCCAAAGTTTAGGTATGTCATCATCCTTGTGGCATTCTTTACCCTCTTTAGTTTAGGAGCCTTTCCTATGTACTTACCCACAATATCCTTGATTAGCATGGAAATTGACATCAGGTTAAACTTTCTTTCTTACAGAGTTAGTTAACCACTACATCAATTAACCATAAGTCATTTTCTTCTCTATAGGCTTAATAGGGGTAAGCTAAGTATCTACCGTGGAGATGTCATTATCCAACTATTCATTGTTAAATGAGGAATAATTATGTTATTTCTACTTGTCTAGGTCCACAAAATCCTACTCTTGAATATCCATTTGATTGCACTTTTGGGAACTATTTTTGGATCTAGTTAATTATACAATAGAACACTCTACAAGAAGTTTAGAAACCTATTCACTAGAACCATATTTCCCACTTGGGATGTGTGCCTTATCTACATCAAAAATTGAGTGGGGTGTTAGAAGTACTGACTAGAGAATGAAGAGTACTCATATCTAGCTTTTTTTGTTGAAGGAACTATGTTCTTTCTTTTATTTTCTATTTCATACATCTAATGATAACCATAGCCCTTTGATGAATATTGGCTTCTTTCTCCCTAGTCACATCCATTATAGGTAACAATATTCATATAGGTTTTTATACCCTAGTTCAATAATAATTGAACCATCATCTTCTACTCCCTCTATATTCATTCTCATCTGCACAATAACAACTTGGGATAGAAGTAACCTAGAATTATCCCTTTTGTATGATGTAAATCTTTATTATGGAATCCTCTCGTATCATAATAATATTTTAGATTAAAGTTTCATAAATCACATCATATACTTACTGGATCATCCATGGTTCTACATATGAGGAGGCCTAGCTAGATGGGAAAAAAAAATCACATTTATCTTCTCCAATAAACTTCTTGACTACAGAGGATAGTTGCCTACATACCTATGCAATTACAAAATAGACCAAATGGAACCTTGGCATTGTTGTGGATTCTTCAAAACCATTGAATCTAATATATGTGAACCTAGGAAATGGAATATAGAAGCTTCCATACACTTGAACTAAGTTTTAGGCCCCTTGTGACATTCTTCTTTTTGGGGTCCCAACTACTTCATAACACAATCTCCCCTTGAACACATTATGAACCTTCATGTAATTCTTAAGGGCTCTATTTATGGGCAGCATAGGGTAGTATTCATAGATAGTGATGTTATTGTTGAAAGGTTCATGTAGAATAATAGTTAAATTTTGGTTATAAACTAGATAGTAGATCAGGCAAGAAGACATATAGAAAATTTTCCTAATAGTCTCAGACAACTTGAGTTTTTCCTTTAATAAACCTAGAATGAATTCTCCACAGTTCACATACTACTTAACTCCAAGATTATCTTGATATAGAAATACATCTAGTCTATATAAAAGAAAGCTTTAGGGGACCCCTTTACCCTATTTAACAAAACTACCAAGTCATGGATATATGGCTTCATATGTTTTTTTTGAGGATTCTAGGTAGATGAGAACCATGTTATGATCCTCATGGGCAACCTTTACTAGAACCTTGGGATTTTGGTGCAATGGTTCATACCATGTGATATCAAAGCCTCCATCTCAGTTCAAGTCTTAGAGTAGGTGGAAACATTGGAATTTTAGTGTTCTTTTGGGGCTCATACGACCAAGGGAGGGCCCACTATATAGGTGCACATGTAGCCCAGAGTTTGGACTACAGACCATGGTGGGATGTTATGATCTCGATGATCAACCTTCACTAGCAACTCAGGGTTATGGTGTGATTATTTTTACCAACCTCATTTATAAAATTTCTCAATCGAACTTTTTACAATCATACTATGATGTTTTTCAACAAGTTCATTAGTCTTGGTTGGGGATTAGGTAGCAGTAAAATTTAAAAAGGCATGCTCATGGATTTTAAAAATAGATATTATCATCTCTCTAGTGATGGGGATTATATATTTACCATTATTTTTCTTGATACACTTAGTCTTAATGTCATAGTGGTTAATGCATTTTTGGACTAGTGCAGGGCTCAATGGTTGGAGCTGGTAAGATCATGGCTTGGAACAAAACACTTGATATGATTTCAAGAGAAAAAGGTTCAATGAATTGATTAGAAATTTTATCATTTATCCTTTCTATGTCTACCCCCATCAAATTATTATCACTTATAATGTCACCCTTATAGTTCATTATCATGGACTTACCAAAGAAATGTATAATTGACTTCATAATTCTTCTTTCGATCAGATAATGAACTTTGAAGTTAATGCAAAGAAATTACATAAAAAAAATGAGAAAAGCTATAAATATTAACCTTGAACTCATAGACATTGTGAGCACTCTTCCCTATCTCTTTAGCTTACCTTAGTAATTCACACTTAGAAAGAAAAATTAGCACACCCACATCATTACATGATAACTTTTGATGTGAAAACTTATCTTACTTCTTACCCAACCTCTCTCTTAACAAATCCTTAAGTCTTATACTTGACCAAATATGGCTTCCAACCACCCTAGGCTTCTTAGGATTCTATTCAATAGAACCTAGCTCTTAAATTGGAGCACATCAAATAGGTAGAACAAACTGATTTGCTAACTCTCCAACTACATAGGTAACCAAAAGCCTATAAATCAATCCCAAAAATGATGACTAGTCATCTAGGAGTGCATTAGGCTTCTTGCAAGATCCAAAATCAAAAACAACATTGAAACCCTAATCAAGTTCCAACCCACAAGTGAAAATGCATTAAAATGCTAGCAAAAAGGCTACATGAATTACCTCTACTAATGCACTAAAACAAAAATATCTTGTAAAACTCCTAAAACAAAGGGTCAAACAAACCACCATTCTAGATACCCTTTCAAAAACCTCAAGGATTTTGGAGGTCTAGATTTTTTGAAATCATCTGTAATGTATGGGCATAATTTTAGCCTGAATTCAAGGGTTTTAAGAGTATTTATATTGTCTGATGGAAAAATGTGATTTCCACACCTTAGGGAATTCACCAAAAAACCTCCTTTGGATTAAGGTTACACCACTCCTCCCTTCAACACATTCCATGCATAATTTGAAGTATCCATACATTCAACCACATGTATCTTATAATATCCCTTGCCCAAACTGACTGATTTTAGCTCAATGAATATTGTCAAACACTTGTATGCTTCTTTTCATTGTTAAGAAATTTAGAATGTTCACAAATGATATTAAAATGAACTAATATGAAAGTGTAGTACTTTTGGTACTTTCAATGCATATACATGGAAACTAGATATGGAATGCATACCTACAGCCAACTGACATTTTGACAAACAATTGACATACAACTATTATGCTAATCATATATGCTATTAGATGGACATCTCATCAAAAAAATGGTATGCAACATGTATCTCCTTTACTGAATTCATTCTCATGTATAGTGTTGCTATGAGTTTGCCAAGACAAATGGGCTTATAATAATGACAAAATTTGATTATGAATTATCACAGAAAAATCATATGCTTAAAAATTACAATGTTCACTACTAATAATTGCAAGAGGAACATGATAATAGTGATGCCCAAGACTAGAGATGAATCAAGCATAAGTACTATAGTGCAAAATCGTTCTTGGATACTATAGCAGCCAACAATAAATGTATTCTCCATTTTAAGCACAAATATAACTCCTGAATTGAAGCTCTCCTGAATACCAAATTTAGTGGACATTTCACCACCTCAAATAGTTGCAAGACTAAAGAGCTAATGTTCTCTAGAATGGTTGACTGAAATTAGAAACCTTAGTTTCTTCTCCCAACACAATAATTGGATGATTAATAATGAAGCTCTCACCTCTATTTATTCTTTTCCTTCACCCTTCTAGAAGGAAATAAAATACTATTTAATTGCATCCTCTAGAAGCTTCCCCCTTTCAAATACAATAATTAGTTGTATTTCTAGAAAATGCACTCTCTAGAATCTTCTCCCTTGCAATACAATAATTAATTGTGCTTCTAGAAAACTAAATTAATTAAATATAAATTCACCTTTTAATTTTAATTTATTTAATGAATTTATAAGAAATTAATTTAATCAATTTCTTCTTATTTCTCCACTTAGCCTTTAGAGAATGTAAAGGCTAAGAACTCCACTAAGATGCTAAAAAGATGGGGACATTATAGTCTACCCTCCCTAAAATTTCTTGTCCTCAAGCAACTTCAAATCTGGATGCTACAAAATCTCCTCATTCTTCCATGTCACATCCTCTACTAGTAGGTCCTTCCATTTCACCAAATACTCCCTTATAATACACAACCTCTAGTTCCTTTCCTTTAAATCAAAGATAGCCTCTAGCACCAATACCATATTTCCCTCATCATCAAAGTGTGGAAGCATTGTAGAAGGAACAATATGATATCCTAGTGCCTTCTTGAGGTTTGACACATGAAAAATGTTGTGCACCTTGCTCTCCACCAAAAAATCTAACACATAAGCCACCTCTCCCACTTTCTTGATAATCTTGAATGGACCATAGTATCGTGGCTTAGGTTCCTTGGTACCACTCTTCTTTAGAGTGGATTGATGGTAAGGCTAAACCATAAGATACACCATATCTCTAACCTCAAAAGTCCACTCAATCCTCTTCTAGTTTGCATATTGCTTCTGGTAATTTTGTGCCTTGGTTATATTATCCTTGAGAGTCTTTACAATGTCTTGACTCTCCTGTAACAAATCACCTACACTAGGCACTCTACTATCACTCAAAAGTATATCCATAAAATTGGGTGCCTCATAGACATACAGGGCCATAAAGGGTGACATTTGAATAGACATGTGATAAGTGGCATTGTAGAAATACTCACAAAGATAAATCCACTTTACTCATGCCTTATGTTGCCCTACTATATAATTTCTAAGATATCTATCCACCCATTTATTCACTATCTCCATCTGACCATCTATCTGAGGGTGGTAGCTAGTACTTAGAGTGAGCTCTGTTACACACAACCTAAATAGCTCCTGCCAAAAGTGACTAATAAACCTGCTATCTGTATCACTCACAATGCTCTAAGGTAAGCCATGTAATTTGAATATCTCCTTGAAGAACAAATCTACCACTTGTGTACCAATGTATGTAGTAGTGATCAAAAAGTAGTGTGAAAACTTTGTAAGGTGATCCACAACCACACATATGTGGTCCTTGCCTTGAGCTTTAGGTAGTCCTATGATGAAGTACATAGATAAACAATCCCACTTCCTATTAGGAATTAGAAGTGGTTGAGGTAAACTAGTTGGATAGGAGTGTTCCTACTTATTCTACTAGTAGCTGAGACACTCCATAACATATTGAAGTACATCTACTTTGAACCCTTTACATCTGAAGTGCTCTCTAATCTATCGGTATGTCTTGTACCAACTAGGATGTCCTACCTTAGGTGAATTGTGAAAAGATTTCAGAACCATCCTCCTCACTGTTGAGCCTAGAAATAAAAATATTCACCCTTTGTAAATGATGAGCTCATTTACAAGGGTGTATCTATTGTCCTTAATAGTTCTATCTATGAATCTAACTACCAATGCATCCTTTACATACTATACAAAGATCAAGTGTCTCCAATCCTCTAATATATCTATCAATAAGCTCAAATGGGGCCTATGTGATTTAAAGCATCAACAACTACATTTTGTGTCCCCTTAAAATATGTAATATCAAAGTCATAGGACTATAACTTTCTCACCCACTTTTTTGGCTTATCATTGAGATCTCACTACCTCAAAAAGTATTTTAGGCTATTATGGTTGGTTTTGATACAAAATTTGCTACCTATGAAATATTGCCTAAATTTAGCCGAAGCATGCATAATGGCTAACATCTCCTTATCATATATGTTGAAGCTCCACTTTGGCCCTGTAATTTCCTTCTCTTATAAGCAATAGGGTGCTTCTCCTACATAAGCACCACTCCAATGCCCTCTTTGAAAGCATTACAATATAGCTCAAAAAGTTTGTTGATATCTGGTAATGCTAACATTGGACTAGAAGTCATCAACTCCTTAAATTTCTCAAAATACTCTTGTCCCTTAGAAGTCCACAAGAAAGCTCCCTTTCTCATCAAATTTATCAAGGGTGTTGCATACCTAGAATATTCATTCCAAAACCTCCTGTAGAAACCACATAATCTTAGAAATCCCCTCAACTTTTTAAGATTCACTAGTGAAGGACACTCCATAATGGCATGAATCTTTTTAGGATACATGTGTACGCCTTCTACACTGATGATGTGACCCAAATACAACTTTTTCATACCTAAATCACATTTTGACCCCTTTACATACAAGGAGTGTCAACCCAACATATCTAACATTGTGTCAAGGTGAACCAATTGCTCCTAAAAAATAGTAGGTGCATTAGTTAGCCCAAATGTAATAACTACAACTCAAAATGGCCACAATAACATCTAAAGGTTATATTCTTGATGTCCTTCTTGTTGGATACAATTTTTAATTGTGTATTTTCTTTGATGTTACACAAATGTCATATTAGCCATCAGACAGAGTCTACCAAGATCAGACGATTAGCAAAGCAATTTACAGTGTCTACCGAACATTCTTGAACATTACACAGTAATTTAGCTCTTACTGAGCTCACTCGAGCATCAAAGGATCTTGTAGTAGAAAATTAATGTTATCGGAGCTCCCAAGGTTAACAAAGGGAAAGTCAATGTTTACCGAGTTCAATGTCTACCGAGTTCACTCAATCATTTAAGAGAAAGTTAGCTTTTACCGAGCTCACTCGGTAACCAAACAAAGATTAGCTTTTATCGAGCTCACTGGGTAAATGAAGGAAGGTCATTGTTTACTGAGTTAACTCGATCTCTGAAGGAAGTTGCAAGGTTTGCAGTGTTTACCGAGCTTCACTTGGTTAACACTGGGGAAACCATTCTGGAGTAGTGGTCACTGAGTTGGGTTGGGCAGCAAAGAATTTTATTGTTCTAAAGAATTAAGTTTAAGTGTTTTGTGCAGCTGACTGATTTAATGTTTTTAGTTGTTGTAACTTGTAATTGAGCTGACTTAGAAATTTGTAAGGTATACATGAAAGGTCAAGATGTGAATTCATAAGATGTAAGAGTGTGGATGAATAAGAGTGCGAATGTATGGATATGGAATGAGTGAATATTGAATATATGAGCAAATGTTGAAGAAGGATTAGATATGCTTATGGAGCTTAAAAGTTGTATTTGATTAGTGAGGATCTAGTGAAGCAAAATAGAGATATGTATTCAGTAAAGATAAGTTGCATATATTTCAGATCACTTCATTGTTGCTTTCTAATCATTGTAACACTGATTCAAAACCTCTTAATAGAGTTGGTTTGACAGCCATTTTGAAGATCCTCTAACAAGGTGACAATATAGTTGAATTGTTTTAAAGACCTCTGACAAGGCCACTTCTAACAGGGTGATTAAATCATCTAATAGGGTCACACCTAATAGTATGTTTTGTAACCTTTAACAGGGTTGGCTCCTAACAGGGCTCACTTTAGAAGAGTGAAAATTGGTAACTAGTTACATGATGGTTTTTCCCAAATTGGGTTTCCATGTTAAATATGGTGTCTCTTGTGTTCATGTTATTTCTTTACGCATGCATGTTAATCACTTTAAATGCTCAATAAGTTAACAGAACATCTATCAAGTTTTAGCATTCATTTGTGTGGTTATCGAGTATCAGCAACAACTATATTTTAAGACATCTTAGGATCAATGGATTTATTTTTGTGGTAACTTATTCACCCCTCCCCTCTTAGTTACTCCATCTCTATTTCCAACAATTGGTATTAGAGCTTTTGGTGCTTGCAAAAAAGATTTTAAGGATCTAAGCTAAGGATCGGAATGTCTTACAAGAGGGAAATTCCAAGGCTTAACCGGAATAACTTCTCAGCATGGCAAGGGTTGATGAGACTGCATCTAGCTTCTATTGGAGACACAGGACAAAATTAGCTTGATGAAAAATATGCAGAACCAGCTGGTACACTATCTATTAATGATATTGCTGAAAAAAAGACTCACAATATTATGATGATAGATATAACATCTGCTCTGAGTTATGAAGAATTCGATGATATCAAAGATTGCAAATTTTCCTTTGAAATGTGGGAAAAGCTGAAAGAGATCTATGGAGGAGATGATAATGTTAGAAGAGCCAAAGTAAAAAGTCTGAGAGGACAATTTGATCAAATGAGGATGAGAGAGGATGAAAACATTGCAAAATATGTTGAAAGAGTTAAAGCATGTGTCAGTGCAATCAAAGCTTCTAGAGGAGATATCAGTGAAGAGACAGTTATAAGTAAAGTTCTCAGAACTCTACTTCCCATTTATTCAATCAGATTTTCTACAATTCAAGAAAGAAGATGTGAAGCAAATCACAAGATAAATCTAGAGGCTATAGTTGGAAGATTGACTGCATTTGAACTGGACAACATTGATAACTATGTTCCAGCTTCCAAGAACATTAAATCAGCATTTGAAGCCAAACTTTCACTCAAGGAGAAAGGCAAAAAGAAAAAGGAATCTCAGTCAGAAAGTGAACATGAATTAGACCAAAGTTCAAACAGTGATCTTGAAGTAATTGAAGCCCTTCTAGCAAGGAAATATTCTAGAGGCAGAGGAAAATACAAGGTAAAGTACCCCTAATCTATTTTTCATGTGAAGAAGTTGGTCATATTGTTGCTAGGTGTCCAAACAAGTAGAATAAAGATGAAAAGAAAGATCACAAATGGAATGGCAAGAAAGCTTTCAAATCATTCAAGGATAAAGGTAAGAAAACATGTTTTATGGCTAAAGATTCTAATGATTCTAATGATGAAGAAGAAGATGAAATTGTCTACATTGCTATGAAAGATGAATCTGATAATGATGAGGAAATGGCACTCATTTCTCTTATGAGAAAAAATGATACATGGATCGTAGATAGTGGTTGTTCTCATCACATGACTAGCGACAAAACTAAGTTTGAATACTTTGAAGACTATGATGGTGGCAGTGTAAGATTTGGCAACAATGAACCTTGTTGTATAAAAGGAAGAGGAAGAATCTCTCTAACCCAGGAACTTATATGTGATAATTCCTATTGGGTAGAAGGACTAAAGCATAATTTTTTAAGTGTGGCATAGCTACTCAATAATGGATTCAAAGTAGAATTCATGCATGGTAAAGCAAGACTATTGGATGGTAAAGGAAAGGTGATTGGATTAGGTACTCAAACTAAAGGTAACTTGTTCTATCTTGAACTAGGTGAATGTTCATGTTTCATTGCTCAACTAGAAGAAAGTTGGTTATGGCATAAAATGTTGTGTCATGTAAATTTTGATAATTTGGTAAAAATAATAAAATTCAAGAAAGTAAGAGGCATTCCTAAAATTAAAAAACCTGAGGTCGGTCTATGCAAAAATTGTCAGATTGGAAAGATGGGAAAGACTAGTTTTAAAAGTAAAAACTATCAGTCTGAAGATATATTAGAAATTGTGCATACTGATTTATGTGGACCCATTTGAATTGAAAGCTATACTGGAGAAAAATTCTTCATTCTTTTTGTTGATGATTACTCAAAAATGATGACAATCATGTATCTAAGAAACAAATCAGAAGCATTTGAAAAGTTCAGATGGTATTTGGCCAGAATAGAAAATGAAAAAGGGAAAAGATTAAAATGCTTGAGGTCAGACAGAGGTGGAGAATTCATTTCACATGAGTTTAATAACTTTTGCATTGAAAGAGAAATCAAAAGATAGGTATCAATCCTTGGAACACCCTAGCAAAATGGAATAGCTAAAAGAAGAAATAGATCCATCATGGATTGTGCAAGAACTTTAATGATTGAAAAGAGCATTGCTATCAAATACTGGAAGGAAGCTATCAGCACTGTAGTTTATATCTTGAACCAAGTATAGCTGAAGAAAGACTCATTCAAAACCCCCTATGAGTTATGCTATGGCTATAAACCTAATATAAGTTACCTTAAAGTATTTGGAAGTAAATGTTACATTTTGAAAGAATCTAGGAGAGGAAAATTTGATGTGAAAGGTAATGAAGGTATATTCTTTGAATACTCATGTAAAAGTAAGGCATATAGATGTTTGAACTTGTCTACTCACAAAGTCATAGAAAGTGCACATGTGAAAGTTGATGAGTTTGCAGAAAGGACTGAAGAAGAAAGCAAAAGGGAACCAAAAGATTATAAAAGGTTTGTCTTCAGTGAACCTAATATACTACCAGTTACATCAGAGAATCAGAAAACTTCTACTCCTGAGTCATCTGTAACCGAGTTACAGGAAGCTCAAACTGAGCAAGTGTCTACCGAGAAAGTATCTACTGAGCCAGAATAGATAGAACCTAAAGTTGAAATGCAAGAAGATAATAATGAAATCCATTCAAAAGGCAAGGAACCTATATTAGCTAAGTTTAAATGCTCTTGCCTATCACACATGGTGTCTTGTTGCATAATAAATTCTTGTTCCCTATCAAACAAAGCTTACCTGATAGTGAAAATTCTATGAGATCCAACCCCAAGTGGCTTGTGATTTCTAAACCCTCAAGATAACATGATTTACTTCTCATACCAATGTAATATACCTTGCAAAAACTAACTAATTTTAGCTCAAGGAATTGGAAAACACTTTTATATTTCCTTTCATTGCTAAGAAATTTAGAATGTTCACAAATGATATTACAATGGCTCCTACATTGAACTAATATGCAATTGTAGTTCTTTTGGTACTTTCAATGCATATAAATGGAAACTAGATATGGAATGCATACCTATAGCCAATTGACATTTTGAAAAACAATTGACAAACAACTATTATGATGATCATATATGCTATTAGATGGACATTCATCAAACAAATGGTATGTAATATGTATCTCCTTTATTGAATTCATTCTCATGAATAATGTTGCTATGAGTTTGGTATGATAAATGGGCTTACAATAATGACTATAGTAATGCCAAAATCTGATTCTAAATTATCACAGCAAAATCATATGCCTAAAAATTACAATGTTAACTACTAATAGTTGCAAGAGGAACTTGATAATAGTGATGCCCAAGAATAGAGATGAATCAAGCATAAGTACTATAGTGTGGCATCGTTCTTGAGCATTGTAACAGCCAAAAATAAATGTATTCTCTAATTTAAGCATAAATATAACTCCTAAATTGAAGCTATCATGAATACAAAATTCAATGGATATTTTACCACCTCAAATGGTTGCAACACTAAAGAGTTGGAATTCTCCAATGGCTGACTGAAATTAGAAAACTTAGTTTATTTTCCCAAGTTCTTATCAAATGTAATTCACAATAATCAGATGACTAACAATGAAGCTCTCACCTCTATTTATTCTTTTCCTTTGCTTGTTTAGAAGGAAATAAAATATTATTTAATTTTATTCTCTAGAAGCTTCCCCCTTTCCAATACAATAATTAGTTGTATTTCTAGAAAATGCACTCTTTAGAAGCTTCTCCCTTGCAATACAATAATTAATTGTGATTCTAGAAAATTTTAAACTTAATTAAATATAAATTCACCTTTTAATTTTAATTTATTTAATGACTTTATAAGAAATTAATTTAGTCAATTTCTCCTTATTTCTCCACTTAGCCTTTGGAGAATGTAAAGGCTAAGAACTCCACTAGGATGCTAAAAAGATGGGGACATTACATATCTACTCTACAACAACATGTAATCCCTAACCAAGTTGCTATGACTTGCCTAGGGAATCATTACAATGGCACATCCTCAACTTTCCAAGGCCCCATCTCCACTATACAAAATGTACATGGCGGGGATAACTTTAAGAAACCCCTCCCGAGAAAAATATGTACAATGCTGGCGAATTCAGCATTTTATATGCATGAAAATTTTCTAATTGATGGTGATTTTTTCATTCAAGGCAAGGAAGAAATTTATTTTCTATTGGTGAAATTTTCCTTTCCATATCAAAATTTAATAATAACTGTAGTGAATTAATTTTATTTTTTTTGGTATGCAAATAAATGTAGGCAATTTTTTTTTGTTGGTTATAAATATTTTTATAATGTAAGAGGTGAATTAATTATTTCGTAAAACACAAAATATTAATATAATTGGATAATATGACAATGGTCCATGGCTCACATGCCAAGTGTACATTATATAGTGTACTTGTAGTATGCTAATCCATTAACATTCAATTAGTAATGAGCCCTTTTTTATTGCCAACTTGGCCGTCATCACTTTTAATGTTGTCATTTTATGGTGAAAGGAATTAATTTGGACTATTGACACAATATAGATCAATGGCTTTAGCTCTATTTTGGGCCCAATTTTAAACAGCATACCATAGAATCTAAATCTTCCCAAAATTAGGACACATGTCCCAAAGACCAAAACATAAAATAGTTGGCTAAACAGGGATAGTTAGAGACATATGTCAATAAAATGGTAGGCGACGCTCAACCGGAGGGAAAATATTATCTTAATTCAAGGGCAAAATAATATTGTCCAATAAGAAAACATTACAAAAATGTTTGCAAATTTTTTTAAATATTTGTGTTTTAAATGTAGATTACATTTTTGATTGGACCGGGATTTGGGACCAATTATGTGTAAACTAATAAGCGCTTAGCCTTGGATTTTGACCCAAATTATTTAATATCTCGGCGACATGGTTGACCCCATATGTAGGTTTTATTATCCAAATCACGATTTCCCAAAGAGATGGAATAGCCAGTTGGCAAGGAGTCACCACTAAAAAAATCACGAGTACATGGAGTCATGTTCCAAGTCCAAGGAGACCGTATTGTACCTACAATGGGAAATGGCCCTATGACTCCATTTGCACAAATAGCCTATCTTAGGACAAAAAACTAGGGAAAATCAAAATATTTAATTGAAAGACACTAAAATAAGTAAAATAAAAAACCATCTATGTACATAAATTTAAATCAATTAATACTAAGACTTCCAATCAAAAAAATACAAAATCTAATTGGTACACATGCTAGGAACAAACAAAACCAAAAATTGTTATTAGAATATGCTTGCTTAGTTTGTACAATGTCAAAAATAATTTATCCAATTGATTGAATAGGTTGAGAATGACATTGTGTAGGCATACCAAGAGTGCTATGAATTGCTTCCGACAGTTGAGAAGCTCTAACTAAAAAGTTGATCCATTGCAAGAAAAAATTGTCAACAAGTTGTCAATGACAACTTTGGCAATTGTGAGCATCTTACCCTCAAACTTGCTCTAATTTATTCCAAACCATGCCAAAGGCTTAAAATGGTTACAATACATATAATAAGGTCCTTTAAACAACTATTTTACATTCCTAGCCTCTAAAACCCAAAAATTCTCTATATAACCATATTGAGCAACATTGAGCAACTTATAAGAAACTTCTCCTAAATAACCCCTCCTTAGGATTAGACCAACCTTATTATACATCTAGTGGTGTGGCTAGAACCACTACAAGCCAAAAATAAAAGGGAACCTTAGGTCTTCTTTAGCCCACCTAGGTGCCCCTACACCATACCCCCCAGAGAGAAACAATCATGTCACCCTTGTGGATAGTATGTCTTTGCTAATGCCTAGTTTTTTGAATTCATCCTCAGTAATCAATGTGGCTTTTGAGTCTAGTCTATTCTTCCACTTGAGAAGGTGCTTCATGTATACCCTATTTCTATTAGTTTTCTTGACCCTAGAATCTGGCACCTTGTCAACCTCTAACTTGGTAGTGGAAGGAACTACTAAGGGGTCCAGGTCATTCTCAACTCCTTGATTGTTGTCAGCATTAGTAGGCAATGTTCCTTTGAACTAAAAAAAATCTTACACATTATATACTAGAGATATGCACAAATCTAATGGAAAATCAACTTTTTATTCATTTTCCTCATACTTAGTTATGACTTTGCAAGGTCCTATTCTCTTCTTTTGCAACTTAGCAAGCATGACTTTCTACAATATTTCCTTGTTTAAGTGCACCATGACATAACTCAATGGAAAAATAATGATCCTTCCTCTTTTCATCTACTTTGACTTTCAACTTTTGGGTATTTTCTTGAATAGTCCTCTTGAGTTGGTCTTCGATCATTTCCACTTCTATTCTCCATCTTTTCAAGATTCCTCAACTCACACACACCCCTAGGATGCATGCCATACACAATTTCAAAGGGATTTTACCTATTGTTCTATTCCTACTATTATTGTAGGCATACTCTACTTGTGGAATGATGACATCCTAGGTTTTTCTAGACACCTTAGTTAGGCATCTTAAGAGATTACCTAGTACTCTATTGACCAGCTCTATATGACCAATAGTTTGAGAATGGTATATTGATCAAAATAAAAAAAATTTACCAAGTCTACCTGATAAAGTCTTCAAAAAATGACTCACAAATTTTACATCCCTATCTGAAACTATGCTTGATGGAAGGCCCTGAATCCTGATGACTTCCTTGAAGAAGAAATCAAAAATATGGATTGCATCATTGGTTGTCTTACATGGGATGAAATGCCCCACTTTTCTAAACCTATCAACAGCTACATGGATATTGTCATAACCCTATTTTGTTTTGGGCAATCCTACTATGTAATCCATACTCACTCATTCCCATGGCCCATTAGGGACTAGTAAGGGATGATAAAAACCTTCATTACTTATTCCCCCTTTAGCTTTCATACACACCATGCACTATTCCACATACATAGTCACATCTCTGACTAGTTTTGGCCAATAATAGAACCTGTGGACTAGTTCTAATGTCTTGCTAATTCCAAAATATCCACTTACACTTCCATTGTGTTTCTCTTGTATAAGGTTCTCTCTTATGGATCCCCTTGGTACAAACAATTGGTTACCTTTGAAGAGAAATCCATTCTGCAAGTGCATTCAGAATATTTTCTCTAAAAATGATTCTCAAAATTAGAACATACCTTGTATGCTTCCCCCATGGCTTCATTTTCCTTATAGATGCTCTTAAAACTCTCTATTCTAATGCTATGTAGTTGTATCTCTTGTACTATCAACACTCTCCTACTTAATGCATCTATGACTTTGTTTATTAGCCCTTTCTTGTGGTTGATGTAAAAGTGAATGCCTACAAGTACTCCATCCACTTCAAGTGCCTATTGCTCAACTATTCCTGAGTGTTTATGTAACTCAAGGCCTAAGTATCAGTGAATACAAAAAATTCCTTTGGAAAAAAATAATGCCTCCACTTGCTAAGGTACTAAACTAAGGCATAGAGTTCAAGGTCATAGGAAGAATATTTCATTTGGCCTCATTAATTTTTTTACTAGAGAAGGCTATTGGCCTACCTTCTTTGCTCAACACTCCCACTACTGCTAAGATGCTTGCATCACATTCTAGGGTGAAGAGTTTTTCAAAGATAGGTAGTTGCAAAATTGGTTGGGTAGCCACTTGCTTTTTGAGCATCTCAAATAACATTTATAAATATAAGGTCCATCTAAATTTTTACTTGACCTCACCCTTTATGGTTTCTAGAAAAGGTGCACATATGCCACTAAAGTTTCTAATAAACTTTCTATAGAATTCATAAAGACAATGGAAACTCCTTACCTCAGTTGAAGTAGTAGGTGGTGGCTAATTGAGGATTGCAACAACCTTTTCTTGATCCATCTTCAGTGTTCCTTGGGACACTACAAAACCTAAGTACACAAGCTCTTGCTTGAAGAAGTCACCCTTCTCAAGATTTATGACAAGCTTCTCCTCATTCAACCTCTATAATATTGCTTCCACGTGCTTGATTTTTTCTTCCTTAGTCTTGTTGAAGATGAGTATATCATCTAGATATACAACTAAAAATATGCCTATGAATTATTTAAGTACTTCATTTATGAGCCTCATCAATGTGCTAGGAGCATTGGAAAGACCAAATCACATCACTAGCTACTCATACAACCCATCTGTAGTCTTGAATTCAATCTTCCATTCATCTCCCTCCTTAATCCTTATTTGGTGGTATCCACTCTTCAAATAAAACTTAGTGAAGTACTTAGTTCCTCTAGGACAATCCATGAGATCCTCAATCCTAGGTATGGGAAACCTATACTTGATTGTGATCCTATTTATGGCTCTTGAGTCTATACACAATCTCCATTTTCCTCCTTTATTATATGCCAATACAACATGCATTGGACATGGACTTATGATTTTTTGGATTAGACCTTGGTCCATTAGCTCTTGCACTTTCCTTTCCACTTTGATGTTCTAATCTAAAGTGAGCTTGTATGCTTCTTTGTTAGGGAAGGATACACCTAAAACAAAGTTAATTTGGTGAATTCTAACCCTTTTAGGAGTTAGTGTAGTAGGAGTACCATCACTTACTATGTCCTTGTACTTCTCAAGAAACTCTTGTACCTATTTAGGTAATGGTTCTTTGACTGCATTTTCTTCTCCTTTAGACTTTAGCACTACTGCATATCTCTAACTTTCCTCATCTTTGAGATATTTAACAAATTCTCTACCACTATAGAATAGTACACTAGGTACCTTTGTTTGTTGTTCTTCCTCCTCCAATAAAGATTGGATTTTGAATGTTTTTCCTCCCTTCTTAAATGAGATAGAGTTTTCTTTCCCATCATAGACTACTACCCTATAAAATTTCCAAGGTTTTCCCAAGAGTAGAAGGCAAGCATCCATGGCTAGGATGTCACACAATAATCTATCCTTATACCCTACAATGGAGAAGTCCATCCAAGTTTTCTCATTCATTAGTATGATCTAACCCTTAGTGAGCCATGTTAATTTATAAGGATTCACATGAGGTATCTTAGTCAACATGAGCTTATTGAATACCTCCTCTTATATGATATTGTTAGTAGAACTAGAATCCACTAGTAGTTTGCACAATTTCCCTAGAATCTTACATTTGATCTATGCTTAGGCTCATTAGGAGCAGGTTGTTTTATCAACACCCTTATAAACATTAGATTCTCACCCTTTTCTAATTCAATATGATCCACTTCAAAATCATTTCTATCAATTTCCTCTTGAACATATGTTATCCTCTTGTTAGGGTTAGAGGAAGAAGGCTTGTCAGAGCATCTATGTGTTGGATGGCCTAATTGCCCATAGTTATAACATTTCATAGTGGTAAAATAAGCACTACTCCTACCTAATCCTCTTCCTATGTTTGAGCCTCCTTGGTTACCCCTACATTTTCCATAACCTCCCCTATAAGTTCCTTTATTGGTCTACTCATTGATTTCATCTCACCTTGATTATTCTTCTCATTACTTCTACGTTGGCAACCTTCTCTTTTTCCTCTATGATTTTTACCCTTGCCTCTATCTTTGAAATTGGAATTTCCTTTCTTCTTGTTCCTTTCCCCCACTTTAGAGCTAGTTGATGAAATCTCTAAATAGTATTAGGTGCCTATAAACTAAGCTTTTCTTGGATATTCCACTTCAAACCTCCTAAGCATCTAGCTACCTTTATTGACTCATCTTCTTGTTTCTTGGATCTGAGACACAACCTCTGAAACTCCTCTATGTAATAATAGCATCTAGGTCTTTTTTCTTCAATCCTTGTCTCCTTCTATGGAGCTGAATTTCATAGTCCTCTGGTAGGAAATTCTCCCTAAACATAGTTACCGTGGAATTCCAATTGGTTATAAGCTTATTTCCCATGATAATTCTCACATCTTGGACATACTTACACCATTTCAATGTTGATCCTCTAAGCCTCTATGCCTCTGACACCCCTTCACATTCAAAATAGTTCTCTATTCCATCTATCTAATCCATCACTGCATCAATATCCAATTTTCCATTGAATAGTGGCACATATTCCATAGATTTCCCTCCCAGGGCTTTGATAGCTTTCATAAAGGGCTCTTCATTTAAGTTAGGGTTAGGTTCAGGTAGTACTAGATTCTCTTCTACTACCTCAAGAATCTTCTTGTTGTCTTCTTTTTCTTTCTTTTTATCTGCATCAACAACTTTCTCTAATTTTTTCTTCACCTCTTCTAGGGCTACTTTAAGGAGTTTTGTTCTCTTGTTTTTCTCATCAACTTCTTTGGCTAAGTCTTCATTAGTCACCATAGTGGACTCACCTACTAAATCTCCAATAGCTATAGATATACACCACATTATCTAAAATCTTTAACTACTTTGATACCACTCTGATGTGAAAACTAATCTTTCTTCTTACCCAAGCTCTCTCGTAGGGATTCCTTAGGTCTTATAATTGACCAACTAGGTGTTCCAACCACCCTAGGCTTCCTAAGATTCTAATCAATAGATCTTAACTCTTCAATTGGTGCACATCATCTTGGTAGAATGCAATGTCTTGCTAACTCTCCAACCACATAGGTAATCCCAAGGCTATAAATGAAACTCAAAAGGGATGATTGGTCATCTAGGAGTTCATTAGGCTTATCACAAGATCCAATATCCCAAACAATATCAAAACCCTAATTGAGTTCCAACCCACAAGTGAAAATGTATTAAAATGCTTGCAAAAAGGCTATGAGAATTATCCCTCCAAATTCAATAAAACAAGAATATTTTGAAAAAATCTTATAGAAAGGGTCAAACAAACCACCATTCCAGATACCCTTTTCAAAGACCTTAAGGATTTTGGTGGTATAGGTTTCCCAAATCATTCATAGTGTGTAGGCACAATTTTAGCACATGATTTCCACACCTTGGGGCATTCACCAAAAATCCTACTATGAATTGGGGTTACACCACTCTAACCTTTAACACATTCCATGCTTAGGTTGAAGTATCCATACATTTAACCACACCAATTTTCTCTGCAACAACTTGTGATCCCTAACCATGTTTCTATGACTTGCCTAGGGAATCATTGCAATGGCATATCCTTAGCTTTCTAAGGCCCCATCTCTACTATAAAAAATGTACACGGAGTCATGTTCAAAATCCTAAGAGATTGTACTATACCTATGGTGGTAAATGGTTTAATATAGTGGTGTGGATAGCACCACTAAAGGCCAAAAATCAAAGGTAACCCTAGGTATCCCTGCACCATACTGCCTCAAAGAGAAAATTTCATGTCGCCCCTATGGACAATATGTCTTTGTTGATGCCTAGTTTCTTGAATTCTTCCTCAGCAATCCATGTGACTTCTAAGTCTAGTCTATTCTTCCACTTAAGAAGGTAATCGATGTGTTCATCAAAATCTATATCCTTTTTCTGTGAAAAACCCTTTACCACAAGTCTGGCCTTATATCTTTTCTTTCCTCCATCTTCCTCCTTCATTTAATAAACCCATTTGTTAGGCAAGGCTATTTTTCCTTCCGATAGAGGGACTAAGTCCCAAGTCTTATTTTTAAATGAGAATTCCATCTCTTCTTTGATGCATAGCTTCCACTATTGTTTGGAATCCACCTATATTATTTCTTTATATTCTTCTGGTTCACCAAAATCAGTCAATAAAATGGAATACAAAGAAGGAGAAAACATTTTAGGAGCTCTACTTGACCTTGTAGAACATCAAACACTTACAAGAGTTTGTGGGATAATTTTTTCTTGTTGAGCATTAGGTACTAATGGATTTTTATTTTTAGGATTCTCATCCAACACCACATATTCTTGTTTTGCCTATCCATGCTTCTTTTCCTACAAGTGTTCTTTATAAATGACCTTCTCATTGAATATAACATCTCTACTTTTGATTATTTCAAGATTTTAAAAATCCCACAAGAGATAACCATATTCATCTAATCCATATTTAATGAAGGTATATTTTAGAGATTTAGCATCAAGCTTGGTTTTATTTTCTTTATGAATATGACCAAAAAATTCACAACAAAAAGTTTTCATAAATGAATAATTTACCTCTTTTCTAGTCCATGCTTCCTCTAGAATACCACCATCCAAAGGGGTTGAAAGTTATCTATTTATTAAATAAACAACAATTTTTACAACATCTTCCTAGAAATGAAGAGGCAAACCAACATGCAATCTCATGCTCTTTGCACGTTCCATGATTGTTCTATTCATTCTTTTTGAGAGCCCATTTTCTTGTGGGATTCTTGGAACTATCTTATGCCTTTGAATTAAATTAATAGAATAGTAATTTTGAAAGATTTTACTACAATACTCACCTCCATTATTAGATCTGAGACACTTTAACTTGTTTCCTATCTCATTCTCAACCAAAGCTTTCCATTTCTTAAATGTTTCAAAAACATCTAATTTATATTTCAAGAAATACACCCATGTTTTCCTAGTTGAATCATCTATAAAAATAACATAATAATGAGAGCCACCAAGAGATGATAATTGAGTTGGTCCCTATATATTTAAATACACTAGCTCTAATTTCTCACTCTTCTTTTCTCTCCCAACTCTAAGAAATCTAAAAAAAATAAAAATTCCATAAACAAAATTTTCACAAAAATCTAAATCAATATTTTTTAGTCTTGGAAATATATTTTTATAGTGAAGGATTTTTATCCCTTTCGCACTCATGTGCTCAAGCCTGTGGAGCCACATTTTCAAATCTATTCTTACGACACCTATAGTAGATTTCCCTACATTAACATTATCAGTAGCAACTAAGGTAGAATAAGTGTTACCAGTACATAGATATAATGTGCCTACGTTTGCACCTTTAGCTACTAGTAATGAACCTTTAGTGACCTTACAAATATTCTCTAAAAATATGACTATGCATCCTTCACTACCTAGTTGTCCAGCAAAAATTAAATTTCTTAAATTAGGGACATTGCTTACCTCCTACAGTATCTAGTCATTTCCATTTGGCAACTTGATCTTTATTTTTTCTTTCCCAATAATTAGATAGCGCTCATCATCACCCAAATATACTTGTCAAAAATCACCTTGAACATAATCTTGAAAATATTTTTTGTGGGGTGTAGCATGCAATGAAGCCCCATAATTTATTACCTACGAATTATTAACATTATCCAAACATAATATTAAAGCATCTTGTAAAGTATTACTTGCAATAGTAGCTTCTTTACTATCATCTCCATTTTCCTCCTTGTTTTTTTTCTAAGACGAATAGTCTTTCTTTAGGTGACCATGATTTCCATAGTATCAACAATCTTTGTTTCCTTTAGATTAACAATGCCCTTTCTTTGACTTCCCTCATGACTTGTCATGCAAAGGCCCTTTTCTTTTTTCCCTTATTCTTCCTCTATTCTCCATGTTTAAAGAAAATCTTGATGAGGTCAAAGTATCACCTATGCTTTTTCATCACATTTCCTCTCTTAAGGACAACACCAACAACTTCATCAAATTTAAAAGAATTTGAATCAAAGAAAGAGTTATTTTCAACCATAACCAAGTTACTCCAGCCTTTTGGAAAAGCACATAAGATTAAGAGAGTCCTAACCTCTTCATTGAATGAAATTTTTGTAGATGACAACTGACTGGTACCTTTGTTAAATTCATTCAAATGATTTTCTATTAACCCTCCCTCACCCATTTTCATATTAAACAAATGATTAATAATAAATACCTTATTCAAATATTAGGTTTTCTCGTATAATATAGTCAATTTCACCATCAAATTTACTATCATTTTTGACTTTGATATGTTCAACATTACATATAGTGCAAGGCACAATTGAATAGATCCTAGTGCTTTCCTATCCAAGATCTCTCAATCTTCATTTGTGATGGTTCCTTGTTTCTTCACTTTTCCTTCTAATGGCTCCCAAATATCCTTTTGATATAGGTAATATTTCATCTGCATTTTCCATAACTATAAATTTTAACCATTTAATTTTTCAATCTTGAATCTAGAGTCCTCCATTGCAACCACTCAAATCTAAAAGTCTTGTCAATCTATAAAAATAAACCTTTCTCTGATACCAATTCTTAGGGTTCAACAAATCTAGTACAATATAATAATAAATAGTTATATGTCAAAAAAATAGAAGAAAACACAAATAACACACATATTTACCATGGTTTACCCAAAACCTAGGCTACATCTGACTTTACAGCCTTCAACCATTCTATTATCTAGCAAAAATATTTACCAACATTACAATGTATTATCATCTTAGCCTCTTATAATAGCATTCTAGGGGTACAACATCAACCCCCACTATAGAATTATTCACCACAATATCAAAATAATATTGCATGCCACTTTTACCATAGGATGGAATGCAGCTACAAAAGACCTATAGGATACTAATGCTCTACCTTCACTCTCTAGCACTAAAGGCATCGAGAAAAAAAATAAAAAATGTGACACCTCATCCATACCAAAAGTAGAACTAGCTAAGGTTGGCATGCATTTTCTTGATAGTGGGTTGTGTTAGATACATTGAATGATGTACCTTTGAGAAAAAAAAGGTTTGGAGATCTTCTGATACTAGCACACAAGTGCACTCTAAGTGCCACAATCATCCAATATACTCCAAGGAATGATCTAAATATTATCCCTCAAGGTTATATCTAGATTAAATCTCCACTCAAACCTCTTGATAGCAAGTGTCGCTAGGAAAATCCTCCAAGATAGAATTCTGCACAAATAAATCCCTATGACAAAATTGATATCTCATCACTTCTCCTATTAAAGATATCTACAATAATGCTCTCTTTTACCTTGATTTTATCAACATCAAAATCAAACTCACACAAGAACTCCCCCCATTGACACCATTGTGCATTTAGATTTTTTTGAATAATGATATATTATAAGCTATGATGATCACTCTACATTTCAAACATGTATCCAAAAAAAATGTCTCCAATGCATGCAAAAATGCTACTAACTACAACTAATAAGAGGGGTAGTTAATCTCATGTTCCTTGAGCTTCCTATGTTCATAATAAATCACTTAACCATCATTTAAATCAACACTACCCCCAATCTATCTACTGATGCATTTGTGCACACTATGAACTCACCTTGAGGATTAGGTACTACAAGGATAGGTACACTTGTCAATAATTCCTTAAGAGCCTGAAATATTGAGTCACACCACTCACTTCAAATATACTTATTCCCCTTCCTTTGAAAAGAAGTGATAGGGTGAGCCATATGATAGAAATTATTTACAAAGTAATAGTAGTAATTTTCCAAACCCATGAAGCTATAAACCTTGGGAGTATCATTGGATGTTATCCAATCAATGATAGCTCAGATCTTAGCATGATAAACTCCAATACTATCACTTATTATAATATGAAAAAAAATACTTTATCTTAGACTAAAAGAACACATACTTTCCTAAGTGTCCATAGAATTGATGGTCACATAAGCACAATAATAATTGGCTCAAATCGGTAACATGGTCTTGTATATTCTTAAAATAGATTAATATTTCATCCAAAAATATAAGGATTATTTGGTTAGGTATGTAGATAACACCTTGTACATCAAACCCATAAATACTAATGGTGAATTGGTTAACCCAAAGGGTACAACCTTGATCTCATAATTCCCATAGTGTGTACACATTTTTTTATGATGAGTGTTAATCTCATGGATTTAAAGATGATGGCATCCCAAATTAAGATCAATATAAATGAGAACACTCTCTGTCTCACTTTTTATGATGAAACAATCCATCTATCCTCAACTAGGGATATCATCTCTCCACTATCACCTTATTCAAAGGTTAGTAGTCAATGCATAAAGACAAGGATCTATCCTTCTTCTTTGAAAAGAATATTAGTACACCCCACATGGATAAACTAGGACAAATATGGCCCTTGGCCAAAAAATCCTCTTATTGTAACCAAAGTTCACTCAACTATTGATTAACAATGTAGTAATGCAATAAGGTTCTCATAAAATATGCTCTTATCCTAGAATACGATCAATAGAAAAATCAATCTTGTGTAGCAGAAATAGACTTGACATCTCATCAAGGAACACATCTACATACTCATGTAGGAGTAGGTGATCATCAAGTGATACCACTTGAATCTCAACCTCATCAAGTTCCTTGGCATAGACTACAAATGTATATAATCTCCATTTTGTACACTCTATTTTAGATGCTTAGTTGAGATCATCCAAAGTGAGATTGGTCTATGGACACATATAAGATCAAATTGATCACGTGTAATTGATATACCATACCAACTTATACTAAAAATCAATACTCACCTAATGGGAAGCTAATTAATCCATACTAAATATTATGTTGTAAGATCATAAGGGTATGGTAGGAAGATCGACTATGGCGATGAAGATATCCAAGTCCAACACACAACCACCCATTATAGAATCCATGGTTAATTTCGATCCCATGGCTAGATCAAACTATCACCTATCTTCCTCACATGCATCTACTAGCCCATATAATTAAATAAGAGATGGTTAAATAAATGAACTTGAATCTCCAAAATTAAATAATGTAGTGGTAGAGAAACAATGCAATGTACCTTTAATGTCAACTATGGTACCTTGATTCTTATCTTAATAGTTGACAACCACCATAAGTATTTAAGGGGATCTTCTTGTATCCCCATGGTAGGTTATACCAATCTTCTTATCCCTACTGATATCTTGTGGGGACATCCTACCAACTCATGACTAGACTAGCCATAAGAAAAGTGTACCCTACTATTATGCCTATAACCATATCCTCGCCGAGTAGCACTACACTACTAAAATTACCCCCTACCAAAAATCTATTGATTGTCCTAGGTTGGTAGAATCTACTGTGACAACCTCTCTCATAGATTTTGATTCCCCTTCCAACTACAATATGTAAATCCTAACCACTCTACTTACTCTTGTAGTAAAATTATCTACTAAAATATGAGTATCCACATCTTGAAGGTGTTGATTGAGCATGAGTCTATCCTAAGGACTATGCCCCTAGAGGACATGGAAAGGGCCCTGTAAGTGGTGCACTATAACTTAGCATACCAACTAGATGGACTCAACATCTAGCTAAATTACTTTTAGCAATGCTTTCCTTCTAAGCAACAAGTATAAGTGTCCTAGTTTGATGCATACAAACTTCTCCAATTATAGAGTGCTTGAGACCCTAAAAAAGTGATAAGTGGTAAAGTAATTATCTATTTACACTTATCATATTATGGGTTCTAGTCTTCTTAGTAATGTTATTTGTAGTGATCCTTGTAAATTTGCATCGGCAATAGGACATACTAAGTGGGACAGTGCCATGGAAGAGGAATATTCTTCTTTGATGAAGAATCATACTTGGGATCTTTGTTCTCTTCCTAAAGGAAGAAAGTTAGTGCGATGCAAATGGTTATATCATACTAAGTTTGCTACTAATGGTTCTATTGATAAGTATGAGGCATCTCTTTTTGCAAAGGGTTTTTCATAAGTTGAGGATATTGATTACATTGAGACATTTTCCCATGTCACCAAGATGAACTCTATTCACTCTGTCTTATCCCTCACAACTTCTCATGGATGGCCCATTTTTAAGATGAATGTGAAGAGTGCATTCTTGCATAATGATCTTACTAAGGAGATTTACATGGAGTAGCCTTAGGGATTTGTGTAGGACTCCTCCTTGGTTTGTAGACTTTGACACTCATTATATGGTCTCAAATAGGCCCCTCAGGCTTGGTATGAGAAGATGGACTTCTTTATGCTTTCTACAGGCTTCACACACTACCATTCTAATCGTACTATATAAATTCAACATCTTGAGGATGAGGTTTTGATCCTTGTGCTACATGTTGATGATCTTCTCCTCATAGCTAGCTCATTCTCTATGACTCAGGATGTTTAGCATGCATTGATGGAACAATTTGAGAGGACTGATCCTGATCTATTACACTACTTTCTTAGTCTATAGATTTTTTAGTACTCTTCTAGGATCCTTTTTTACTAGAAAAAGTATGTTCTTGACATTCTTTGAAGATTTTACATGCTTGATTGCAAGCCTTCTCCCACACCTTTTCAATCGATTGTTACCTTGTCTACCTCTTGCATTTTTCCTTTAGTGGATCTTATGTTGAATCAGTAGCTGGTTAGAAGTTTTTTGTACCCAACACATACACATCCTGATCTCTCCTTTGCAATTGGTCTTGTCTCTCACTTTCCAAATGAGCTTCATGAGAGTCATTGGCAAGCTACCAAGTATATTTTGAGATACATTCAAGGAAAACTTATGTACGGCATTTATTACACATCAAGGACTCCTTACATTGTTGGCTTCACTAACTTAGATTGGGCTGATGATGTTGATGATCAGAAGTCTACTTCTAGCTTTGTCTTTATTCTTGGCCCTATTCTAACATAGTGCAAGGCAGGAGAATCCCCAAAGGAGATGTCCTAGCCACCGACAATACAACCATGCAACAAAAACACAACAACAATAAGAAATAACACAAGAGCTGATATCAAATCACAATAATATATTCATGAAATATAACTAATTAGATGCAATATTTTGAGCTACAAGGCCTTCTCGATTATGGCCAAATATAAAGCAAGTAATAGTTCTACAAGATCCCTCAAAACCCAATCCAAGCACTAACTAGTCTAGATCCACACTCTGGTAGAAAATCCCAAGGAAGATCTCAACTTGTGCTCACAAGACCATAAAGAAATCCCCTTATTTCCCAAGCTATAGCTACTAGCTCTTCTCCAAATTTTCTCTTCCAAGCTCTTCCACTTCCCTATGAATAATGAATAATATAATCCTACTATAAACTACCTCACATTTGGTGCTCTATCCACAGACTCAGGAAAACTTACTCTCTAGCTACTCCCCACACTCACTCCTCTTTTGAGTTAGTTAATAATGACTAAAGACATCCCCAAAACTCCTACTTATACCAATCTAAGACACAAGTTGGCCCAGAAAAAAAAAACATAAATTAAATGACACAAGTCATCCTGCAGCAATAATTAAGTGCCCAGAATTGATGTCTTAGTAAAATAATGATATCTCTTAGCTTCGAAGGAATTAAAATGTGTTCTTTGAACCATAGGTATAAATCTATGCCCTCTTTAATATTTGAAATTTAAATCCTCTAACTCATTGTGGAATATTACTTACATGGTCTTCAATAGGCACTGAATTCCTCAGTAATACTGAGCTCCACAGATCATGTAAAGCAACCAAAGACCATGTCAAGAAACCAAAACCATGCCGACCTCTAAAGACCATACTGAGCTCCAAGACCATGCCAACCTCCAAGACCATGTTGAGTTCCAAGACCATGCCAAGCTCCATAGACCATGTTGAGATCTTAGAGGATGCCAAGCTCCTAGAACATGCTAAGCTCCTAGAACATGCCGAGCACCAGTCCAAGCACCCTCCAAAGAAACTATTGAACCTCCTCCCATGAACTCAAAGTAGTCACCAAGAAAACTCAAGATGCTCCTACATTAGACTCCCTAGGTAAATAAAAAAGTGTGTCCCACACTTTAATGCCAAAAAAAAGATCAACCAAATTCATCTTCACTAAAGGATTCCACTCCAATAGGGCCAAGAAAACCAATCTACACATCATCCACATCTGCTTCATTCTATCAAATACTAGAATCTCAACCATCTAATCAGTATGCTCACTCCTAGGAATAAACTAAACATAATGCATCAAAAACAAGCCCTCATCCACATTACCAACTAGTGAATCCACAACAATGTCAAAAAACTCCATATGAACAACAATATATAGATCTCCATCAAAACATGCCAAAATCACAATACCAGCAATCTCACTGCTCATAACAAGATGCTCTACAACACATAACCCACCACCAAAAAAAACTAGATCATCCACTACCAAGTGCTCTACAATCTACATGTTAGAATCAGCCATTTGATCAAGAAAACTAGTCTCCATCCTAGCACCAAAAAGGTTAGGAAATCCTCAAAAACAACTTCTCCCTACTCTACAAGTTCTATATCAAACTCCACAATATAATAAACAAAACCAACCTCTTCCACCTCAACCTTGGTATGCCATCTTCTTTCATGAACAAGTCTCTTAACTAGCCAAACAACTCTCTTCTAGATTGGTAGAGTCCAACTCCACAAACGTCTATGGAATTCCTTCCTCACCTAATGCTTAACTTGATCAACCAAGTTAGCTTCAAACTAAGAAACCACCCTCTTAGTTCAATCAACCAAACTAGCTTCAAATTGAGCAAACATATTAGAAAACATTCTCTCCACCACATCATGGAGATTCATAATCATCTCAGGATCCAATCCTCTTGGAGCCATCTTCCAACATCTTCACAAACCCTCTACAAAAAATCCTTCCTACACTCCTTGTGACAACCTCAAATTGTTTGCAAGTTAGGTCGCAACTTGCCACCTTGCATGAACAATCAAGAACCTTGTGACATGTCTAGGACCACAGACCTACAACCCAAAACTCTCTACAATCATGCTTCAACAAAATCAGTCTTCCATATTCACATCCATTGATCCATCTATAAACCCTCTATAATTGCAAGCTAGAACCATGATCTACCACCTCACAACCAAAATATTTTTGACTCTAGAAAGAAAATTAACCACCAGATCAAGATGAACATCTCCAACCCAAGTCTTGGCATAAACTACCTTACCTTTGGTGATCTGTCTGCATACTTAGGAACAACCTTCACTCTGATACCACCTAACATAGTGCAAGGTAGGAGAATCCCTAGAGGAGATGTCCTAGCCCAACAATACAATGATGTAGTGGAAACACAACAACAAGAAGCAATAACACAAGATCTAATATCAAATCACAATAATATATTCATAAAACATAACTAATTACATGCAATGTGCCGGGCTATAAGTTCTTCCCAGTTATGACCAAATACAATCCAAGTAATAGTTTTGTAAGATCACTCAAGACCCAATCCAAACACTAGCTAGTCTAGATACACACTCTGGTAGAAAAACCCAAGGAAGATCTCAACTTATGCTCTCAAGCTCACCAAGTAATCCCCTTGTTTTCCAAGCCACACCTACTAGCTCTTCTCCAAATTCTCTCTTCCAAGCTCCTCCACTTCTTCATGATGGATGAATAATATAATCCTATTGTAAACTACCTCACATTCAATGCTCTATCCATAGACTTAGGAAAACTCACTCTCTAGCTACTCCCCACACTCACTCCTCTTTTGAGTGAATGAATAATTACTAAAGACTTCCCCACGACCCCTACTTATACCAATCTAAGCTATAGGTCAGCCCAAAATAAAAATACATAAATTAAATGCCACAAGTTGGCTTGCAACAATAATTAAATGCCCAAAATTGACGTCTAAGTAAAATTATGATATCTCCTAGCTCAAAATGAATTAGAGCTTGTGCTTTGAACCATTGGTAGAATTCTACACTCTCTTTAGTCTCCAAAATTTGTATCATCTAACTCATTTTTGAAAATTAATTACATATCCTACAATAGGAACAAAATTCCTAAGCAAGATCAAGATCAATAGATCATGCCAAGCAACCAAGAGCATGTCGAGATCCAAGACCATAGTGACCTCTAGAGACCATGCCAAGCTCCAAGACCATGCTGAGTTCCATAGACCATGCCAAGCTCTAAGACCATGTTGAGCTCCATAGAACATGCTAAGCTCCTAAAGCATGGAAAGCTCCCAGAACATGCCGAGCTCCTAGAACATGTGAAGCACTAGTCCAAGTACCCTCCAAAGTAATCAAAAAGAAAACCCAAAATGCTCCTACATAAAACTCCCTAGGTAAATAGAAAAGTGTTTCCTACACTTTATTTCCCAAAGAAAGATCAACCAAATTCATCTTCACCAAAGGCTTCCACTCCAACCAGGACAAGAAAACAAATTTGCACATCATCCACATCTACTTCATTCTATAAAACACTAGAATCTCAACCATCCAATCAACATGCTCACTCCTAGGAAAAAATTGTATATAATGCTTCAAAAAAAATCCCTTGTAGACCTCCATATTAGCAACAATATGTAGATCTCCATTAACCCATGCCAAACTTACAACACCAGCAATCTCATTGCTCACAACAAGATGCTTTGCAACACATAACTCACCACCAATAGAAACCAAATCATCCACAACCAAGTGCTCTAAAATCTCCATGTCATACTTAACCATTTCATCATGAAAACCAATCTCCATCCTAGCATCAGCAAGGTTAGCAATATCCATACCAACAACTTCCAACTGCTCTATAAGTTCTATATCAGACTCAACAATCTAATCAACAAAATCAACCTCTTCCACCTCAACCTTGTTATGCCATCTTCTTTCATGAACAAGTCTCTTAATTATCCAAACAACTCTCTTCTAGATCGGTAGACTCCAATTCCAAAAACATCCATGGAATTCCTTCCTCACCTCATCCTTAACTTGACTAGCCAAGCTAGCTCATAAAACCTCCTCTCCACCACATCATGGCAATTTGCAATTATCTCAGGGTCCAATCCTCTTGGAGCCATCTTCCAAGATCTTTGTGAACCCTCTACAAAAAATCCTTCCTATGCTCCTTGTGACAATCTCAAATTGTTTGCAAGTTAGATCGCAATTAGCCACCATGCATGAACAATTAAGAACCTTGTCACAAGTCTAGGACCATGGATCTACAATCCACAACTGTCTACAATCATGCCTCAAAAAAATTAGTCTTCCATCTTTGCATCCATTGATCTATATATAAGACCTCTACAATTGCAACCCAAAACCATGATCTGCCACCTCATAATCAAAAGATTTAGGACTCCAAAAAGAAAATTCACCACTAGATCAAGATCAACTTAGATCAACATCTCTAACCCAAGTCTTGGTGAAAACTACTTTAGCTCCAATGATCTATCTACACACTCAAGAACAACCTTCACTCTAATACCACCTGACATAGTGCAAGATAGGAGAATCCCAAGACAATATGTCCTAGCCCCTAGCAATACAACGACAAAGAATAACACAAGATCTAATATCAAATCACAATAATATATTCATAAAATATAACTAATTACATGCAATGTGCCGAGCTATAAGGCCTTCTCAGTTATAGCCAAATACAAAGAAAGTAATAGCTCTACAAGATTCCTCAAGACCCAATCCAAACACTAGCTAGTCTAGAACTGCACTCTGGTAGAAAACCCTAAGGAAGATCCCAACTTGTGCTCACAAACCCACCAAGAAATACCCTTGTTTTCCAATTTTTAGCTACTATCTCTTATCCAAATTCAATTTTCCAAGCTCCTCCACTTCTCCACAATGGATGAATAATACAATCCTATTGTAAACTGCCTCACATTTAGTTCTCTATCCATAGACTCACGAAAACTTGCTCTCTAGCTACTCCCCACACTCACTCCTCTTTCGAGTGAATGAACAATGACTAAAGACTTGTTCCCAACCCCTAATTATACCAATCTAAGCCACAAGTCATCCTAGAAAAAAAAACATAAATTAAATGCCACAAGTTAGTCTACAACAATAATTAAATGCCCAAAATCAATGTCTTAGTAAAATCACAATATCTCCTTGCTCCAAATGAATTAGAACTCATGCTTCAAACCATAGGTATATGTGTAAGCTCTTTTAAATGTATGAAATTTTGATCCTCTAACTCATTGTGTAAAATTACTTACATGGCCTACAATAGGTACCAAATTCCTAAGTAAGACTGACCTCCATAGATCATGTTGAGCAACCAAAGGCCATATTGAGCAACTGAGACGATGCCGAGCTCCAAGACCATGCCAACCTCTAAAGACCATGCTAAGCTCCAAGACCATGTCAAGCTCCATAGACCATGTCAAGCTCCATAGAGCATGATGAGCTCCTAGAGCATGCTGAGCACTAGTCCAAGCACCCTCCAAAGAAACTATCAAGCCTCCTCCCATGAACTCCAAAGTAGTCACCAAGAAAACCAAAGATGCTCCTACATCATATCCCTATCATATGGTCATGCAAGAGGAAGAATGGTCATGCACTTTCATCTACATAGGTTGAGTATAGAGTGGCAGTGCATGCTAGTAAGGAGATTTTATGGCTTCTACAGTTCATGACTAAGTTTGGTTTTCCTCCTGAACATTCCACTATTTTGTGATGTGATAATCAATGTGATATTCACATTTCTTGAAACCTAGTGGAGCATCAATGCACTAAACACATTGAGCTTCATATGCATGTCATCCATCAATAGATTAAGGATGGTGTTCTCTCTTTGGAGTATATTCCCACCAACACACAAGTTGCTAACATCTTCACCAAACCTTTTGCATCACCATGCTATCTTCAATTGTGTTCTATGCTTGGGGTTAAGAAAGTTATCCTTGGGGGGTCTTGTTGAAGCCTTCCCTCCTTCATTTTTTTCTAGCATGTTTATTCTAGCTCTTCTTGGAATAGGGTTTTTCGCATTAGGGTTTCTCTATTTCTCTAGTTCATAGAGATTTCCTTTTTTTGGGTACCTAATTAGGCCTTGCTACCAAGACCCCCTTTCCTACTTTCATAGCTATGCTAGGTTAGCTTACCTCTTAAGATTCAATTAAGGGGAGGTGTTAGAGTAATTATTTTCTTACACTTATTAATTAAATCTCTTTAATTTAATTAATTAAGTTGTCTATTACTCTAGTTTACTTAAGTTTTCTTGTAGATGCATAAAATTAATATTTTATATTCATTAGAATGTGTAGCCTAGCTCTATTCCCTTTTTATGGTTTTGTTCACCTTTAAGGTTTAACTCTTGTAATTATTATTTTTTACATCTTGGAATACATTTTCTCTCTCACTCCACTAAGATTTCAAGTCTTTTCTTTTTCCTCTTTGGTTTCCTTCTAGCAATAGGTTATTTTGCATGTAGGTGTTCTTGGCAAAGTGTGAAGTTGGTTTTCTTAACTTCTACAATAAGAAGTACATCATCATGGTTATAGATTGATTATTGTCTTAACTCAATTAACCTCATCTCATAATGATCAATTAACAAGTTCTCCTATCAAATCTTGTAGAATTCATCATCTTGAGTCTCTCTATACTAAAAAGATAGAAACTTCTCTCTAAATGTCTCCTTAAATGTATTGCAATTGACATCTTCCAAAGCTTATTTGGAGCTCTTTCTCATACGTGTTCCACTAAATGGATGCATAATCTTGTAGGTGTATCATTATACAATAGTCTCTATGGTTTCTAGTATAAGGGTGCATAGCAAAGAAATAACCTAAGTCCAAAAACCAAGTAGTAGCCTTATTGATGGACCCCTTTCCATCAAAGAAAGGTGGTTGAGACCTTTGAGGGTCTCTTGTCATATCTAACTTTCCTATGGAACCTTCTTCCACTAGGTGGTGTAGTAGAAATTTCACACACATTCTTATAATCTCCTCTCTCCTTATACTCTAGCACGTGGGATTCTCTACCCTATGAAACCTCTAGATATGAACTATCATGCTAAGAACCCTTGACTTGAGGTCTCAAATGAGCTATAAGATCCTATAGAAAAGGTATCAATCCCTCAACTCCACATTAATTCTCTCTCTTAGTCTTACCCATTCCTCCTAATTCTCTTCCTCACTAAATTCATCATGTTCTTCTTCCTCTTGGTCATTATGTCAAGTATTCAACCTCTACCATTCTGACATGTAGGATGCATCCTTTAAGGGAAAAGAAGACATGGGTTATAATCTCATAGAATGGTTCAAGATATATAAAATTTACAAACCATTTAATATGAGTATCAATACATTTAAAGTTCAATATCCAAATATCATAATGGGACCATAATATAGAGCTCCCAATACTTAACTGGGCTTTGATACCAACTAAAATGCATTGCCAATAAATCCTTGGAAACAAGGATAAACATAGGCGTATCTATATTTTTCTTTTAAAGATACAACATGCATAAAATCATTCAAAGATTAGAAGAAAATATAAAATACCAAATTACCAAAGTTCCTTAAGCATCAATACTTACAACCATATTCATTTCCAACTACATAAATTAATCATACAATGCTTATTTGAAGATGCAAGCTAACATATAGTATGCTATTCATTTTGAGCCCAAATACAAACTCATACCTCTCTAAAGAATATAAGTTCAGTCCTTGATAAAATTGACTGACACAATGGGATATCTAGTTACTATTCCTAGAAGTACTCAATTTTTAATCTATTGTGATCTAGGATGATGTAAAATCCAAAATAGTATTCAAAACTACAATTTACATCCCCAATAAATAAGCACAAAAATACTTTATTTCTCATATGATAAAATGTGGCACACTCTCATGCAATCTAGGATTGACCCTCTACCAATAAACTATAGGAAAAAATGAATTCCTATTAGAGTCGTATGAGATCATGCTACCTTGTACAAGCTCAAGAAAACCCATATGATGAATTGCATATTTCATATGTAATGAAATACTCCATTGTATGACAAATTTCAATGTCATACAACATCAAGAGGATGCCATATAAAATCTCAAGGTAAAAATAGCTATGCTAACTAAATCTTCACACTAAGTATCAGATCCACTTAAATTGTGGAATCACTTGATAGCTCTAAAAAGGATCTAAAATGCTAAAAAGCTAAATCATGAATTATATCTATAATATATCCCATAATATAAAAGATCATAACACATGAATCATAAATAATCATGAGATAAATCATCTAAAACATGTTATCTAAAGCATCAAGGAATAATATAAACCACAAAGAAATATACTCCAAATAATTGAAGAATCCAAGTAAATTATCAAGCTCTAATTCTAAATTGGAAGTTGTATGTCTATGTAGACTGGTCATTAGCAATGGTATAGGTAGCTATGCCTCTAAACCATATGGTACCCATAGGTCCACTCCCATCATGGTGATGGAGATAGTGACCTAACCACAAACACAAAGTTAAATCATCCAAGGCTAATACGCATGCCAAAAAAAACTTGAAACCAACACTATGATCATGGAGATGATATAGTACAATGAGTAGCTGGTTAGATGCTTCATGGGATAGCTATATAGGAAATCTAGTGGGATGTAATCTAGTTTGTATTGACAAGACCAAGCTAGTATGGTAAGGAAAATCAAGTCCCTTAGGATACCATGTACCCAAAATGATCACTCAATTCCAAGAGGAGTCCTTACATTTTTCTATTGCACCAACTTCTAGACAAGACTAGCTACCATCTAAATACAACACACTCAAACCAAATTTCTTGGAATGCACCTAGATGGGTAGATCTAAAATCCTATATTACATTTAACTATCCCTCAACTAATTTAGTTTTTACTATTTAAAACCTCTTCATGTTACCTTTTCGGCCACATATAGGGTGTGATACATGGGAGAATCCAATTAACACATCTACCCTACATACCCATTCTTATCACAAGATGAGTCTTGAAACAAATAAAAAGTTCCAACCTATTCCAAAAATGAACAATCTCTGAACCAACCTATATTTGGGAACATAAGACTCACAGGATTCTTTCATATAGATGTGCACATTCTCATGTATAGGCACACTTTTTTATGAAATATAAAGAACCAATACCAAAGCTTTCATGAGAAATGTCAATCAAACATCAAGTAATAAATACACTTAACCAAGCATATTCTTGGGAGAACAAATTCAACAAAAATTATAGTGCGAATTAAGTAAAACCATGGTTGGATAAGAAACCTAAATATATTCCAAATACATTAACCAAATTTGTGCCAAGAAATTCTCACAAAATCTAGGTGGCATGCAAAATGAGGTAACACAAATATCACTCCAAAATCAAAGTTACTAGAATTTAATGAAATAAAAAAATCCACTTCCCAATTGGGATCAAATATTGAAATATTAAATGAAGTTAAAGCTAAAAGTTCATATAAAAAAATTAGCATCTTAACATTACTAAAACTTACAAACTAAATAACATAAATTATATAAATATTTGTAGCCATCCAATTAGATCAAATTGAAGAATACAAATGGATGAGAACACTTGTTCTCATCCTCTATGCATTTAGCAATACAAAACATAAGCTAAAATGAAGAAATAACAATAGAGGTACTAAGCCCTACCTCCTAGCCAAAAGGGTGAAATGGTAAATGCAATCATAAATTAATGGATCTATTGAATGTGATGAAACAATTGGAAAAGTAAGATTTTCTTGCTATGAATCCAATGAGATCAACCTTGCAATGATCCATTAGCCAATCCCTCTTAACAAATAAATGAAAAATTTTCCATAACAGAGTTTACACAATTTTATTCTCCAAACAAGAAATGGCAAGTTAAAAGAGAAATAAAAGAGTTCAACTTTCCAATATAAGTTTTTTTTAAAAGTCACATTTCAATTAATTATCCCTTTTTTTCTCAAATAAATTACACAATTCCAATTTCTTGAAATTAAAATACAACAAATGAGCTAGTAACTAAAATAAATTAAACTCACATTTAAATAACATTTTTAGAATGAAGATGGAAGCCAAAGAACCATCAAGGAATAGTCTAGAAAAAAGAGATGAAGATCATATCTTGGAACATTAGGGGCCTAAATGGTGGCCATAAGCAAGAAATAGTTAGGAAAATTATTAGAGACCAAAGACCTAATTTTTTATTGATCCAAGAAACTAAAATGACAAAAGATGTGGTTGGAAAGCTATCTTTCAACAAAAACATGACTAGTGAGGCTATAGATTTAGAGGGAGCTACAAGGGGGGTGTTGTTGATGTACAACAACAAGGATTTTTAGATTTCTTCTATTCATAATGAAGGTAATGCTCTCCTCTGTAATGTCTCCCATGTTCATAGTGGTGACTCTTGGTTTATTTTAAATCTGTACACTCCCAATACTAAAAGAGAGAGAAGGGTCTTTTGGGCTAAGATCATTGATGTTATACATAATTGTAATATAAAGAAAGGGGTTATCATGTGGGATTTCAATTCCCCCATTACTAATGATAAAAAAGCTGGATGACTAGCCCTAGATCAGGAAAGTAAATTGGACCTCTCAAATTTTATTAACAATCTAGCTTTCATGGATGTTGATCTCTTGAGGGGTAGTTTCACTTGGTCTAATAGGAGATTTTGTGGGGACTACATCTAGGTCTATCTTGACAAAGCCCTAATTTCCCCTAATTGGATGCAAACCCACTCTTGCAAATGTTCCCTTCGTACGGTCTAGGAAGAGATTCAGTTGGAGGCATATATGACCTAAATAGGATTGAAGAAAGGTCAATTCTATCTGATCTGGATAATATCATAAGTAGGGAAGACCACTTTTGGAAGAAAAGATCAAGAGTTAATTGGCTCAAAGAGGGGCACTACAATACCAAGTTTTTCCATTTATCCACCTTAAAGCATTGAGCTCATAACAAGATTTCAAGCATCAAAAGGAGGCTGACCTTGTTTTCTATGGACAATGAGATTGTAGATGAATCTATGAATTTCTTCTCTTTACTTATTTCTAAGGACCTCTCTCTCTCCTTGATAGATCAAGATGACATTTTAAATGCTATTCCTCTGCTGTTGTAGGATCACCATAATTCAATGTTGAAGGTTATTACTTCTCTACAAGAAATTTATCAAAACCCTTTCTTCTCTTCTTTGTGAGAAAACCCCTGGCCTAAATGGTTTTCTGACTTTCATTTTTTAGATATATTGGGAGGTGGTCAAAAGGGATGTTGTGAAGGCTATACAAGAATTTTTTGGAGCCAAGCACCTTTTGAAAGAATTCAATGCTACTTTTCTAGTGCTTATTCCGAAAATCATGGGGGCCAACTCGATGGATAAGTTGAAACCCATTAGTCTATGCAATTCATTCTATAAAATAATCTCAAAAATTTTAAGTACTAGGCTTCTTAGTGTCCTTCATCTGATTATCTCTTCATAAAAAATTGGCTTTGTCCCAGGGAGACATGTTCTTGATTCTATTATTATAGTCCATGAGTTGATTCATTCCTTGGAAGCTGGGAAGAGAGAAGGATTTCTGCTTAAGTTGGATTTGTCTAAAGCTTATGATAGGGTGGATTAGAATTTCTTGATGGCTATCCTTTAGGCTTTTGGTTTTGATTCCCAGGTTTGTAGACTCATCCTTCAGCTTATCTCAACCCCCTCTTTGCCCATATTGTTCAATGGTTCTCACTCAAATTTCTTCTTCCCCTCAAGAGGTTTGAGGGAGGGTGACCCTTTATGCTCTATTCTTTTCATTATTATGGTTGAGTGCTTGGGGAGGTTAATTTTGAGGAAAAGACAAGATGGGAGCCTGCATGGCCTCAAGCCTTCATCTAGGCAAACTTCTTTCACCCATCAGCAATTTGTGGATGATACTATCCTAGGTGGAGATGCCTCAGCCTAGGAAGCCAAAGTGTTTAAAGGTTTGTTGAATTACTACACGAGTGGTTCAGGCTAGGCTATAAACTAGGATAAAGGCTTAGTCTACTTTATTAAAACACCTTTGGAGATACAGAGGAAATTTTCTCATATTTTGGGATGTGGTGTTGGGTCTCTTCCAGCAAGTTATCTTGGAATGCCATTGGGGTCCAAACCTCTGGAATCTTTTTAGAATGGTATCATTGATAGATTCAACAAGAAGTTGGCTAGTTGGAAAGGAGCCACCCTTAGCCAAGTAGGTAAATGTATTTTGGTGAAATTTTCTCTTGAAAATCTCCCTACTTATGCCCTCAACCTCTTCGTGATCCTGGTTAAGCATGCTGACAAAATGGAGAAGATTTAGAGAGATTTCTTATGGATAGGTGCTGAAGATAATAAGAGATATCATCTTATTTCTTGGGACCATGTCTATCTCTCTAAATGCTATGGTGGTCTTGGCATTAGAAAAATTAGACATCTCAACAATGCCCTATTAGCCAAGTAGATATGGCACATTTTTAGAGCTTAGGAGAATAGAGGGACATAATGGTGTAGAAATATTTGAGAAGGTAGTCCCTCAATTTTTTTCTTAGTGAGGTTGAGATACCTCAAGGATCTTACATATGGAATGGGACTCTAAAGGCAAAATTTTTGGCCAAGTCTAAGGAAAAATTGAAAGTAGGCAATGGTGAAAATATATTTTTCTAGAAGGATAATTGGCTATGCAAAGGACCTCTTATTGACCACTCTAACTAATGGAGATGGGTAAATTTATGTATTATAAGAATTGGTCTAAAATTAAGTGACTACAAAGTTGGTCAAGGATGGAAAGACCTATCCCTAGTCTCCTAAGACCATAAACCCTTGATGATTACTCTGAATGCTATGATCCTTAATAATAAGAGGGATGAAGTCATTTGGGGAGAAAAATTCAAATGGGTAATACTCTATTGCTTCAGGTTACTTCTTGATGTGGGATAGAATGAAGAAACCCATGTGGGCTAAGGCCTAGATTCTTGGTCTTACCCCAAAAAATAACATATTCTTTTGGCTACATTTCAAAGAAAAAATTCTTACCTTGGATAACTTGGCAAAGAGAGGTTAGAATATCCATAATAGGTGCAGCCTTTGTAAGCAAGATTTGGAGATGGTTAACCACCTCTTTATTCATCATCCCTACTCTTTTCAAGTTTGGAATCTTTTGAGCAGGGACTATGGGGTCAATTGTTGTATCTCAACAAACATCCAACAGCTCTTTAGATGATGGAATAGTGTGCACATCAGAAAGAAGACTTAGATGTTATGCTCTTGGTCTCTTCCACATTTTTGCTAGGGAATATGGAAAGATCAAAATAATCATATCTTCAAAGACAAGGAATCCCCTGTTTTATTTATTGAAAATAAAATTGAAGGATCAATGAAGGAGAATTTTTCCATCAAAAAGGGAGGAGACATAGAAGGAGGAAACAACATAGAAAAGAAAAAGGATAGGGATAGAAAAAACCAAGAGGCTAGGTGGCTTCTTCCCCCTAAAGACTGGCATGAAGCCAACTTTGATAGGGCAACCAAAGGGAATCCTGGTCCTAGTAGTTAAGCAGGAATTATCAGAAATAGTCATGGGGGTGGAGTTGTGGCCTTTTCTTATCCTCTTAGGACTCATTTGAACCATTTCGCTAAGGCGAATGTAGCTTGTCACATTGTTAAATTAGAGCTGGCTTCAGGGATTGAGAACCTTTGGTTGGAGGGGGATTCTTTAATTATTATTAATTATTTAAATGGTCAATCTTTGCCTTCTTGGACTATTGTGAATGTGGTGGAGGAGATCAAATCTAACCTAGGAAAATTTAAAAAGGTCCACAAAAGCCATGTGTATAGGGAGGCCAACTCAGTCATGGATTAGTTTGCAAACAAAGTGGTAGTCAAAAACATGGTAATGATGTGGCATAATGGCAACAACTTTTTGGGGGTTGTGAAAGATTTAATATTATTGGATCGTATCTAGGGAAGTACGAAGGCAATCCAATATTAATTATGGAAACATTTGTAAGATTGCACGTCAGAAAAGGTATAAATGAGAATCATGCAAAGGTATTAACTTTCCATCATATCAAGTATGTGTGGCATGATTTATGGATCAATTTTACTTCTATCATTATATTTTGCAAATGTTAAAAAAAAATTGGGGTTCAAAATTTGAAGGAAGCTAAAGTTTGTGAGAGAACAGGGAGCAAGTGTAGGTTTCTCAAACTAGAGGACATTATGGTTGGGGAAACAAGTACGAAGGAGCCAATGAGGGAGGCAAAAAATTGGAGGAATAACTTGAAGGTCTCACATAAGTTGGAGAAGGGTGGTATTATGAGATTCGTAGAAAAATTCCATGGCTTCAATAATGAGATCACTAAGATTATGGTAAAATGTTGGAAGGACATGCATGTTAAAATATATGGGGTTACACATCAGGTCAATGTGGAACTGATTTCCTAGGTCACAGAGATCTCCTTGGAGGGGATAAATTTTTTTAGAGACAAGAAAATGTTGGCTAATGTAGTCAAGGACTTTGTGAAGGATTATGATGAAAGGAAGAAAATCATGAAGACTGAGACATACCATGAAACAAAGTCAATTAAAAATATTTGGAGGTATGTCTTAAGGGTTATTATCAAATATATATCTCTGGATACTAGATTCAATAGGGTCAGAACACATCACTTCATTCTATTAAATCACTTTAGGCATGTAATAAAGATTTCCTTTCCTTATTATTTTTTCACTTCAATGAGAAAGGGCATTGAGGGTTTTCAAAGGAAACCCACTGCAAACCCAACCCTTCATGAGGGTTTTCTCCTTCTAGTATATGAGTATCTAAAGACTCAAACCAAGGGAAAATCCCTCGGTGAAGCTGGGAATGTTTCTAAGGAAACTGAGAGCTTGGATTTTGAGGAAGTTGAAAGCATAAATTCAAAAGATGAGGTTACTTCCCCCTCTAAAGGGAGAAGTCAAAGAAAGGGGAGAAAGTTTCTCCCTCTTCCACCATTACTCCTAGTAGAAAGAGCCCTTGAGGTTTAACCCCAAATCCCCCCAAGATTGAGGGACAAGAGGAGGAGGAGCGCATAGTGTTGAAGAAGACGAAATGGAGTCAAAGGAAGAGGTGAAGGGGGAGGATAGTGAGAAGGTAGAGGAGGACATGACAATTATGCTAGGGAACCCAAAGAAAAGGAAGGCTAATGAGGCTTTGCTACTGGAAGAAACAAAAGATCAGACTCCTATGATCTCGGGCACTATCCCTTCTATTTCTTCACCTCAAAGGAAGATAGTTTCACTAGTGGAAGATGATGGAGAGGTGGTTCTGAAAGAGAAGAGGGGGTCCTAGAGAATTCTCAACTCTAAAACATTGAAGATGTGGATTCTCAAGGAGATGATGAAGCCCCAAGTGATGGAGGATAAAGATAAAAAAGTCCATTTAGATGAACTTCTTGACTTGGCTCTAGTTGCAATCTCTGACAATGCAAGAGAATATGGGCTCAGTCTGCTCAACAACTCTAAAAATAACATGATAGATAACTTTCAATCTATCAAATGGTTGTTTTATGTGGGCCTATCTTTCGGTTTTTCCTTTTTATAAGAAGATGCATAGTAGCTGGACTTTACTTATTATTTCTATTTCAGATATGATATAAAAACTTTTGGGTTCAGAATCCCTATAAGACCTGTTTTACTTAATCAAAAACATTTTTTGAATGAATATTATAGAATCCTAAATTCATAGATACATTTACGAGTCTAAACAAAAAATACATTATTAATCCAGATCTACCAAATACTAGAGGATTACTAATGCCATCTAGACATGTATATCACCCATATAGGGATGAAGTTGGTTTAGTTTGAACAACCGAATCACTAACTCCTTGTGCCAATTCCAAAAATATTTTTTTTTGTACAATAAACAAGTAAATGTCAAGTGTAGATGTAAAATACACAATATCCAAAGTAATAAGTACTTGTAAACAAATAATAAAAAATATAGTCAATTCTATTTAAATATTCCCTTGTATAATTCTAGTCTACAAATAAAATAAATATATCTAGGATAATAAAACCAACAATGAATCTAGAATATTCACTAGGTAATCATAAACAATAATCCATTTCTAAATATAAAATAACTAGACATGATCATAACTCATCATGTGACATCACTAACATCATCATTCAAATATGAAAAAATTGAATAGTAATGCATCTATCATCTATCAAAGTTATAATACTCATAAGAAAAATAATGTAAAGTCAACAAAGCATCTGAAATAAAAATATACATAAATCCACCAATATATCTCTCATATCAAAATAAACAATAAAAAAAAAAATACAAACATGGGACACACTATAGTATGTATGTATCCATGTGTTTGTGTGTGTGCGTGCACGCATGCACATGCATGTGTTTGTGTGTGTTTGTGTGCATGTGTCTATGTGTGTGTGCATGAATGCATGTGCATGTGTGTGTGTCTTTTTATATATATTCTTAAAGATATGACTTATAATTTCAAAATATACTTCTTGATTTTTTGAATAAGTATATTTTAAAATTTTACTTTAATCAATAAATATACATATTAATATATATATTAAAGAATATTTGAAATTATTTAGTTGTAAAAATTAGACACAAATAGGCAAGAGCCTACAACAAAATGGTAAATTGTGAGCCTCTAATCAAGGAGTTCTTGGGTTCAAATCTACTTGAGCTTAATAAATAATAATAATTAATCTAAACAAACTAAAATAACCTCTAGGCTTCAGCCCATTACCTCTCAAGAAAAATAATAGACATAAATAATACAATTTTAACTAATAATAAATACAATAAAATACTGTTAAAACTAGTGTTATTATATTCATGAATAAATGTATGTATTAACATCTACTATTATTAAAAAATATATTAAATAATATTAGAAAAAACTTAGTTCTAAAAATTATGCACAAACAATACAAGGATTATGATAAAGAAGGCAAGGGAGGGCCTTGAACCCATATAAGAACCAAATACACACATCTAGCTACACTTTGGGCCATTACAACAAAACTACAAGGTAGCACAATATTGGCTAAAATAACCAAATGCCAAGCCCTCAAAAAAATACAAAATTAACATCAATGTTTACAACTATATGACTAACTAAACCATAATCCATCAAATTAAAGAAAATACTACTTATGGAGTCTAAGAACTAGAAAACCAACAAGAAAAACATATCATTGTTACATAGGTCCAATAAAAGGAAACATAAAATACCAAGTTTAATTAGCATATAGTTGTATCTAAAAGTACCCAAGGATCTGGTCACAAATCCAAAAACTAGACCATCTCCACATAGAGGTAGGGTAGGGATGATATGTGCTATTAATAGCCTTGAAATCCTTGAAAAGTTTATGTAGGTCTCCATTCAAATTAGTTTTATTTTTTGAGCTTTTCTCCATGCCCTAGTTGTCTTTAATCATCACACTATCTTTCATTATCCTTTTTTCTAGTAACAACCATCAAAATTATTTTATGTATCATCTCTCTCTAAATTCTACAAATGATGGACACCATGAGGCTAAACTCAATATTGGTGATGGTTTCAATATAAATAATATTTAGAGATCTATTTTTTCTCTAGACATTATCTTTTTGGTTCATTAAATTATTTTCAATCTCCTTCAACATCATGTCCATTAGGATAAGAGTGGAGGCCTTTTCCACTATTTCCTCCTTTTTGTGAGTATTATTCCCTTGCTTCTAATTCTCAAGTCCCAAAGAAACATCAATATGAGAATCCTAAGATTTATCCATTTCCTTGTCCATATTTTCAACCTCTTCCTCCTCATGGTTTCCATATTTAGAATCTGACAACTCTTGGGTACATTGGGAAACCTTAGTTTCCATCTCATAAACCCATTTCCTCCTCTTGGTCTACTATATTTTAATTTTATATCCTTCCTATAGTGGGATTTTATCTTTTCCTTGGCCTTTGTAATATTCTTTCTACAAAATTAGATTCTTATCTATTTATGAAGTCAATAGGTTTCACTTCAACATTGTCATGATCAAAACCCAACCCCTATTTTTCAAGATCTATAATCTTCCTTTCCATATTACTACATTTAGGAGTTGAAATAGGGTTGTTCTTAGGGGTTGGTTTCTTTCTTTCTAAAGGGATTTCGACAAGTAAACTTTCCTCCATAGAGAGTGATTTAGTGCTTTTATGTAAGGGTTTTTTAAGTTCTTTGTCACATGGGAAAAAGGAATAGGGATTCTTAGGCAGGGGCTTCAAGCCTATCTCTCTAAATTAAATAGAGGATCCCCCTAACATTGGAGTTATTTCTAAAGGGTAAACATCTCCCACACCCATGATAGTGAGAGAAGACTTGTTATTATAGAACAAATATAAGATTACGGTATTAGAGGAGATTATTACCATTTGAACAATTCTATAACTTACAGAAGTTAAAATATAATATAAGACACCAATTTTATCCCCATTCCTAAAAAGTTTTAACAAAGGAAAAAAATACCCATGGTAAGTGGTGAAAGCCCCTTCTAGAGTAAATAATTCATAACCCATAAACAAAAGACAACAAAAGGAAGAGGAAACAATGACCTTTTATACCTAATGTTGGATTTAACCTGCACAAGATTTTCCTTGTCTACAAAGAACCACTTCCAAAGCTTACTCTAATTCCTTGTACTTTCTCATTACACACATTATTCTTCACATTTTATGCTCATATCTTCTAGTATTAGCTTAGGAAAATACAAAATTATGTTGCCAATTGTCATAGTGCCCTTATGCAAGGAATTCATAAATTTGGTGGACATGGGACTATCAACATTTTGAGCTAGTTCATGACACTCTCTAAGATCAATTTTTTTAAAGGGCCTCCCATCACCTTTGCCTTCCCCAAATCCTCACTTTCATTTGGTATTTTGATTTTATCCAGGTTAACAATTTTTATAGCACTATTTTCAACTTTTTACATGATTTATTCCCTATCCATTTTTTGATTGAAGCCACTTAACACAGTATCCCTAATAATAATAAAAAACATATAAGACCTTGGAAATAGAGAAAAAAGGTGATTAATGATTATTGGGGCATCCTGTCTTAAAATTATGACCTTATACCTTGTTACATGAACCTTCTCTATGTTGGTAACTCTCCTACTATTATCAAGATATGATCAATTAAAATTAAATAAACCAATGTTGTACTTCCTATCCTTTTCACGATCACTATATACCTCTTGCTTTAAAAATCTTCATGAATAATTATTACTAGAAAAAAAGACTTTAAAATGATCTATGTTTAGAAGATAAATAAGATTACAATAAATTTTACCCTTAGGGATAGTGATCTCATTAGTCCCCCTGATAAAATTCTTCTTCTAAGGTAAGTGCAAAAAAACCATAATTTTGGATTTTCCCACAAATATTAATTTTGAAAAAATATGAGCCCAAATTTTTAATAGGATTACTAATTCAAAAGTTTATAATTTGATATTGGTGCATCAAAAGTATAGTTAGGATAAGAACACAAGGCCCTCTATTTTACCATTCACATGTACTTTGTGACTAGTGTGTGATAAAATTCAATAGAATTGAATTTAGGTTCTCTAGGATGTCTCTTCCATTAACCTATATTTCTTGATTAAAGTTTAACCCTAATTATCCAATTAATCATATACTTTACTACCTTCCCTTAGATTATGTTGAATCTTCATGTTTCTAGACATAGAAAATCTTCTAGTAAAGTCCTCTATTTATCTTAGATTCTTCATTAAACTTCAAGCCTTCCTTTAGAGGACATATCAATAATGATCTTACAGTCTCCTCTAACTATGATATTTTGGGCATCACATTCTTAAAGAGTCTTTATTATTTTCAATATTATCCAACCTTCTACAAAGTTGTTCAAATCAACTCTTATATTATTGGCAAAACCCACAATCATAAGACCTTCATCTTTTCTCACTAATCCCCCGACTCTGAAAATACCAAGATTTCATTTTAGAGAAACCATCACCATTAAAATTCAATCAATTAGTAAATGGAGGGCATCATTTGTTTTCTTTTATTTTCCAAATACTATCCCAATTTAGATTGATGAGACTTTGATTAATACTTCAGTTATGCTTCATTCTAATATCTATAAGAGCAAGAAAAGAAGCATATTTAGGATAGATATTAGAATTGACACTTTCCCTCATATATATTTTTACAATGTGGAAAAGGGATAGAATGAGGATACTTTTTATTATCAAAAATTTCTATTGTTAATTTATTTTATAGAGTCCACACCATGGTATAAAGAATTTGATGTCAAATATTAGGTAGAATAAGATGAAACATAGGAGAGTTATTCCATAGATTGGTCATTTGAGTTAGAGATCTTGACATAACAAAGCTAGTCTCATGAGAATCTTATACCAAACCGCATAACTCTTAAGCAAGGGGTGGTGTATAAAAATGTATTCTATACACCCAACATCTTTATCACATAGAACCCATCTAATAGGGAGCATGAACCCTCTCTTAGATATTTTATCCAAAAGTGATAGTTTTATTGTAAGCTAGAGAACACTAGAGATAGTTAACCTCAGGAGTTTTATTTTGAATCCAAACCAATTTTCATATAGGATCCAGAACTTTATTGAGTCCTTAGGATATGAAGGAAGATCTAACGAAGAATGAACCATTGTTATTATGTCTCCAAATCTATATGTCTTTTGCGTCAAGGTGGAACAACTTAGGACTAGGGATTGTGTTCACAAGATCAAAAATTTCATCCTTTTTTATGTAAGCAATTCTTCTCATACTTATAGGACTATACCAAACAAAAAAATCAATCCATCAAATTCTATAGTCTTTCCACTTTAGGTAGTTATCCATTTTATCCTCTAAAGCTCTTATAAGACAATCCTAAAAGAGGGAATCTAGGAAGACGTCCGTAAATTATTTTTTCTCCATCCATAATTATAAAATAAATAGGGATACTTTGTAGGGAATATTTAAGAAGCTAAAGTGATCCTCATAGGCTTAGGAGTTTCCTTTGACAAATACCCTTTTTTTTGTCAAATCTCTTATCTCTCAGTTAGAGTATTTAAAATTTTAAGGGGAGTTTTTTTGGAAGAAAATGTAAGACCCAAATAAATGTCTGCGGTAGAGGCAATTTCATAACTGAGAATGGAGGATATAAAAACTGTCATATGTTTATTAGTATTAAAAAAGAATAATCTACACTTCTAGACATTTATGTGTTGACTTGAAAAAGTATCATAATTAGTTAGAAGGGATTTCTAGCCTTTGACTTCCAAAATGAGATATTTTCCAAAGTGGGCAGTGTCATGAAAAAATTGTTGATGAGTAGGAAGGATTTTAAAAGCATATTTAACCCCCTTTAGGGAGTGCCTAAGTCTAAGTTTACTCAATTTTTTGCAATGAACTTTTTCCATGAAGATTAAGAGGTAAAGGGATAGGGGATCCCCTCCCTAATTCGTATACCTAAACAAAAGAAACTAGAAGTAGATCCATCAAATAACATGCCATATATCATAGTTGTAACACAACTCATTTTCATTTTTAGGAACTTTCCTTTGAACTTGAAATTCTTTATCACTGTTTCAAGGAAACTCAACTTAACCTTGTTGTAATATTTTGATAGACCTAATTTATGATTCATAAAATTTATATTGTTAGAGTCCATAGAGTGTATTAGTCAATGAGTAGTGATGACAAAATCCATTATGTTTGTCTTTGCTATAAAACCCTTTTAATATTTGGATACCAGCTTCTTAAGGATGGGTTTTATCCTTCTAAACATAACCTTAGAGATATTTTTATAGATAGTATTACACAAGCTTATAGGTCTAAATTAAAACATAGAGATAGGTTCCTTCTTAGATATGAGAGATATATTTAAGTAAAGTTCACCTTATAAACCAAGGATCTAGTTCTAAAGAAATGAAAAACCACTTTAAAAAAAATTTCTCCCACAATATAGAAATATTACTAAGAAAAGGTAGCTGGAATACCATTTAGGCCTTGTGATTTGAAGGCTTGAAATGGAAAAGCTTCATTTTTCACCTCTTTAAAATATACCTTAGTTTAAAGGGTGATTATCCTTATCAAAGACTACAATAGGAATACAATCTAGGATATCTCTTGAATCCATGATGTTTTGTTTATGTCCTTTTTCTTGAAAATAATTAATTATAGAAGTATTAATATCTTCCTCATCATTCACCACAGAACTATTAGAGAGTTTCAAGGATTTGAAATTCTATTTTGACATTGGTATTTTAAAATAGTTTGATGAAAGAATCACATGTTCCTTAGGCGAGTTAAACTTCACACTAAGGCTTGATTCCTAGGCTAAACATGTTAAATATTAAAAAATGACTTATTTTTCCAAGCTTAATTTATTGTTTAGTGTGTGGTGTTTAAGGGTACTTAATGTTTCTATCCCCATCTTTAAGCCATTAGACCCTATATTTTTGCATCTCATACACCTCTTCCTATTTTGAGAGTTTAAACCATTGTTATCTTAGATTTCTTTCCTCTCTCCCAATTTCCCTATACTCATCATCATTTATAACTATATCTCCATTAACTCCATTTTTTTAATTGATTCTTTTTTCCATTCAAAATTTTTGTCAAATGAGTTCTTGTGCCATTTCTTAACTTTTTCTATAGCTTATCTTAATTTAGAGAGCATGTTAATCATATGGGACATCACTGCTAGAGTAATCCACTGAGAACTAATGTGAGTCCTATAAGAACATGGGAGATCGACACATTCTGAAATCTAAAAGGAGTAAATACTCTTCTACTAGAATTTTATTCTAGGATAACAACATTTTGATATGATCTTTTCCTAGTTTTAGGTTTAAGTTGAAAGCTATCAAAATAGCTTTAATTAGACTTGAAGGAAAATCTATCAAGTCTCACTCAAATAATATGTTGGAAACTACACTTGTAAAAAATTATGTCATCATTAATCTTAAACCTTATTAATTAGGTAGTTTTCTATATTAGTTAAGTGCTATATCTAGATGATTGATGAAGGAGGTTTGAGAAGTTGGACATAACAAAAGCACTTAGAGGAAAGGTTGAGATATGCGAAGAGATTAAAATGGGCACTTTATTAAATATAATTTGACAAGATAAAGTGATTGTTTAATCATGTTACATGTGGTGAAGACAATTGTATTGAAGCTTTGAATAAATTATAAAATATTGACCAATTGCATAAGCTTGACCGAGAAATAGAGTAGAAGATTAAGGAACTTACAATAGATGCCAAGTGATCATAGTATCCACCAAGTGCCAGTATAAGCCAAGTAGAAAGAGCATTGGTATTGATCAAGTGTCACTAAATGTCTTGAACAAGAATGTTAGTAGAGGTCAAGTAACCCAATGATGACTGAGTGTCATAACATAGTGTTGAACATGTGACAACATTTTGATAGTTTATGAGAAAATAGTGATTTCCAGTTGATAGAGTTTATTTCTTGGAATATATAAAGCACATTGAGGATAAGGATCAATGACATGGAACATTTAAATAAAGCAAAGTCATGTTTGCACATTTCTATGAAAGGATTCAAGGAGAAATTTGGAGAAGAGAAAAGTAGAGAAAAAATATTGGGAAGATTTGATGAAACTGACCTAAACTTAAGATCTACAATGATGTTGAAATGGAAAATGATAAAAATTACCCATTTAAGGAGGTATAAGGGCTAACCTAACTATTTTTGAGTAGTTATTGATGCTATTGATTGGAAAACTTAAGGAAAAGGTTGTGGATAGTTGATAAGATGTGAAGAGTGAGTCTTGAAGGTTTTCCAAGTGAATCAGAGACTAAGATAATAATGAAGGTTAGTTAGTGGATCAGCATATGAGATGAAGTGTGATATGTATTTTCAAAGTGAGTTATATTTTTGAGATCAAAACTTGATATTAATTTTTAGCTATTGCATCAGTATTGAAATCCTTTAATCCAAGTTGACCTAACAGTCATATGTAAATCCTTTAATCAAGGTGGCATTCTAATGAAATTTTATAAAGTCCTCTAACAAGGCCACTCCTAATAGTGTGATTAAATCTTTTAACAAGGTCACATTTAACAATTCATTTTATAACCTTTAATAGGGTTGCCTCCTAATAGAGGTCACTTCATAAGAGTGAAAAATTGTTGACATGTTGCTAGTAGTTTTTCTCACATTGGGTTTCCACATTAAATCCTAGTGTCAAACTTGTGTGGATGTCTTTTGTAATGATTTAATATTAATGTTTACATTCTACATGTCTATTATATTTAGGAAAATGGATTGTTAGTTTATGTTATTGAAAGTTTACTATAGAGATCGAGTTAATTGATGTCAAGATATAAAGTAATTTAACTATTTGTTTGTTCAACTAGTACATCTGGACCTTGGATAACTGATTCACTCCGTCTCCCCTCTCATTTATTCTAAACATTATAAAAATTGGTATTAGAGAATTGATGCTTGTAGAAAAGAGTTTGAAGGTACTTGAAGCTAATGATCAAGATGTACAAAAACGAGATGCCATAATTGAACAAAGAGAACTTCATTGCATGGTAAATTTTAAGGAGAATATATCTAGAAGGAATTGTTAATGGTGCAATACATTTTGTGGAAAATGCATGTGTGGAGATGATTGTTCTTCCCTTGAAATCTCAACAAGTGAAATAGAACCAAGAAAATAGTTAGGAAACATTGGAGATTGCATCAATCCTAAGCTATATTGATTTTGATAACATAAAAGATTTAAAGAATGAAAAGAAAACATGGGATACATTGAAGAACATCCATGTAGGAGACAATAATGTTTATAGGTGTAGGAATAGAAAATGGGTTAAATGCATAACATACTATGAGAAATCATAAACTCAATCAAAATACATTAGCACCCACTAGTCTACCATGAAAGCCAAACTAATAAAGAAAGCAATTGAAACCCCCTCTTTCATTTCTAGCTCCCATGTCCTTTTTTATTCTCCAAATGGTGTAGCTCCAACTTGCCTATAATTCAAACAATATTGAAGCAAAATTCTATGATAATGGTGATAATGCTATGAGAATACTTGAAGTTGTGATTTTATGTGAGAGATGGAGTGAAAATACTAAAAAGCTATGAACTTGAAGAATGCTCAAGAATTAGGGACTCAAAGATTCAATAATTAGGACTAGAAATGAGAGGAAGAATGCTCATTTTATAATGGGTATGGAGGATGAGAACATTGGATTTGTCACCCTTAGATATGTGATGTGGCAAGAGATTCCTTTGAGAATCCATGAAACATATGACAAAAGATGCCAAATGTAGGATTCTATGATGCATGAAAGTCAAACTTGGCTAAATGTGGAAAAGAATCTATGATGTGTCATAAGACATCTCAACCCACTTAAAGCCAAAAATCTATAACAAAGAAGCCAAATATGGGTGTGTGTAAGAGAATAAGAATATTGGATTATGACATCTCTTAGCCAAGTGTCAAAGGAGAATCTGTGAGGTGTCATACCCAAGTGTCATAATGATGTCAATATTTTGTAGAATATTTGAATTAGAAATCCTTTATTCCACAAAATTAGAATTAGTAAAATTGGAATTAATGATGGAAAATATGACTTAGGAAATTTAGAATTTCCATGGTTTTTGGATGATGGACCAATTAATTAATATAATTAATTAATTGAGGATGGTAAGTAGGAAAAATAATTAGAAAGAATGGTAGGATTAAATGATGGATTATTTAATCCTATAGAGAAAATTAGTAAATGATTGGCCAGATTGATTAAATAAGTGCGACAGTATCCTTTGATGAAAATGTGACAATAATATAGATCAAATGAGATGATGAAAAGTAGACCAAAGCCATGGTTAGATTGATTAATTGAAGTTATTAACGTGCAAAGGAAACATGACATGAATTGATTGACATGTAATATTTAGCCAACATTGTAAATGCTATAGGATTGAAATTGATTAAAAAGTTTTGATCATAATAACATCAACAAACATTGTCAATATTATTAAAATAGTTGATAATGTCATGATCTAACAGTGAAAGCCTCAACAATGTTAAAGATTGAATGACACAAATGATAGTTTGACCTAGCACTGAGAGCCATGATAGTACTAAGGTCAGATTGATAAGATTGATAGATTGATAGGTTTCCAAGGCACTGAAAGCTACAAAAATGCCTATGAATGGACAAATGATGACTGATTTTGGATGTTTGATATTTTTTAGGTTGATTAGGACTGACTTTGAGTGATTTCAACTTGATTTGGGGTGATTTTGAGTTGATTTGAAATGATATGAAGTTGATGTGAAAAAGGATACAAATGATAAAATATGATCACTTTGGCCAAAAGATCAAAGTTAGTAGAATGAAAAAATGGGAAAAAATAGCATAAAGAAGTGATGAAACCATTTTTGAGCATCTAAATTTTGCCCCTCTTTGATACAATGTGATTTAGAGTGTTGTGTTAAAGAATGCTAATGAAAAGGCCGTAAAAGTGTGCCCCAACAATGTGGTATATATTTATGCCCCCTCAAGAAATTGAACAACATAGGCATATGATAGATCAATTTCATTGATAATGAATAAAAAAATCCATAGCAATTGACGGCTTGAAAATCAGAGGATAAACGTGAAAGTTATGGGCTTCAGAGTGAAAAAAAGCATCATGGCCAACACAAAAAGGACTTCATGCACATCCATCTAGACATTAAAAAGTTATAAAAGGGATTTGAGAGGGTTTTTAAGGTCATTTTCACTCTCTCATTTGGAAGGAAAGAGCTCTAGAATAAGGAGAACGGATCAGCTACCTAAGGAGCAACACCACAGTGAACGAGTACACACCTTCTGATGGTGAGTAGACATAGGACCTTTGGTGAGTACATCGAGGCTATATATGTGGTTTCTATTCTTGTTAATTCTTTTTACTATTTTTTACTTCTTTTCCATGCTTTTTAGGAAATTAGGAATCTATCGGGGGGAACGAGGGTCAAACGGAGGCAAACAGGGGTCCCGGGTCCAGGAAGGGCATCCAAATAACCTAACTATGCCTAAAATGCATCCAAGTTCATCCTAGACATAGTTGGAATTCCCAAGTGCATCCTTGACATAGTTGGCATGACCAAGTGTGTCCATGATGTAGTTGGGAACCCCAACTGCGCTCTAGGATTCTTCGGGGCTCTAATCAGGGTTAGGATGGTCCTGGTTCAAGCTAAAATTTGGCATAGGCTAGCATAACACTAGGGGAATGTTAGAAACATGATAAAATAAAGTCAAAGGTGGTCAAAATTCTTAGAATTTGGTCAAACTTAGGGTAGATGAAGGTCAAACTTGGGTAGATATCGATAGAGAGTCATACAAAGGGTCCAAAAGGGTGCAAACAGACTAGAAATGACTCAAAACTTGGACCACATGTTCAAAAACCTAGGAAGAGTTGAAAACATAGGTTAAATAAGGCTAGGATAGTTGGAAGAAAAGTCAAACTTGGTCAAAATTAGCTCTGATGGAGGAAAAAGGCTAATAGATGGGAAGGGATAGGGTCAAAATGATACAAATGAGCTCGAAATGACCCAAAACTTGGCAAGCATGTTCAAAACCCTAGGAAGAGTTCAAAACATAAGTCAAAATAGTCAAACATGGTCATAAAAAGGTTAAAATTAGTCAAACTAGAGTCAAACTTAGTCAAACTTGGGTCAAAAGTAGGTAAACTAGATGCAAAACCATAGGAGGTTGACATAGGTTGTATGATTATGTAGGAGGAGCTGCCCCTATTACAAATAAGGGGAAATAGGGCATAGAGCCTTGCACTACATCCTTAGATGACACCGGGTGAATAGGGGATACTTTTTGGGTTGGGATTATATCATGTTACTTTTATGCTAGAGGTGATGGGGAACATGGCTTTGCTGATAGCTTTGATAGAGAGGTCGCACTCAGAGACTAGTTCATTCCACCTACCAACTGGGGAGGTGACTATGACACTAGAAGATGTATGGTGCATCCTTGGGATCCCTATCCATGGAGAGTTAGTAGCGTATGACATAGCTATAGGATGAGCAGCTCTACACTGGTTATTTGGATGCGAAGATGCGTAGCTAGGGATCCAAGACTATGAGATTGGATGGGACCTATTGGTGGCACGCCATGAGCGGTTAGTAGATGTGATTTGCTAGATGATTGGTGGATTTCTAATACTAGATAGATGAGGACATGGATTCCTTGTTGGATGGGATAGAGTACTTGAGCAGATGATCATGGAGGGCACCATGTTTGCCTGGGGCTCATGCATATTGGGGATGTTATATTATTATCTGCATTAGGTAGCATATAGAGGAGGACTATCTTTCAGCACTAGTGGGACAATGCTATAGATCTAGGCCTATGAGCACATTGTTGTATTTAGGCCACTAGTAGAGCAAGAATTGGTGGATGATATGCCATATGCTTATAGCTATAGAGGTGTACTAGCCTGAGGACCATTAGGATATGTGAGATACTTTTTCCATCAGATAAACACAATGATGCAATTCATCTGGAGACCATACAAAGATTTCCCTGGATGGGATGATGATGACACCCACTTACCATACTATAGGTAGGAGTGCTACCTCATAGGGCACACAATGATTAGTCACCTAGTTATAGAGATATATTGACCAGAGTGGGTATGGCGATAGTTTGGGGAGATACAAGATATACCTATAGGGTTAGCATTGTTTGCCCGATCTAGAGTAGAGGTACAAGAGTGGGGACCACCCATTAGGATATAGGTAGCATATGCACAATTAGCATAGTTAATAGAGTTATGCCTGATACTATGGGGGGTAAAAAAGATATATTGGATGTGAGCATAACAACAGTGTATGATAGGTGGTTTGCACAACATTAGTTGAGACCTTTGATAGATCCAAAAATACCAGTACCTCGAGGGAGGCCATAGGATGATGAGGATGGGGGAGAGGATGAGGAGGGGGAGGATGAGGAGGGAGATGATACTAAGGACAATGAGGGGGGGGATGATGAAGGGGAAGATGAGGATGATGAGGATGATGTGGGGGATGATGAGGGTGATGATGAGGGGGCGAATGAGGGTGATGATGATAAGGATGCTAAGGGAGAGGATGAGGGAGATGATAATGAGGAGGGTGGAGGGAGTGGGGGTGGGGATGGGGATGACTACTAGGAGGATAGTGATGTAGCTACGATGGATGTGGAGGGGGATCCCATGGATTATGTTGATAGGGCACTAGTACTAGTACACATAGGGCCTTGTTAGATAGATCTCTTGGAGGTGATCAGAGGGCTATAGATTCAGTTAGATCAAGTTGTTGCAGAGAGGGATTTCATGATAGGAGAGAGGGATGTAGTTATAGTAGAGAGAGATCAGGCAATGGCTGAGAGAGACCAGGCTAGGGCTAAGAGATATGCAGCAATGCATAGGGTAGAGATGGTAGTGTAGGACTCTTAGGAGCTCATTAGTAGCATTAGAGATGCAAACTTGCAAGGTCTAGTGATGATGACGAGTAGGGCTCACATGGAGGTGTAGTATTGGTGGTATCAATATGAGATAGTGGTGCCACTGGGGCAGAGAGTAGAGAGTTTCCTTGCATCAAGATCTCATTCCCATAGGACATAGAGGACACAGAGTAGTGCGGGAGTGATGGGGCCTATGAGATCACCACAAAGAGTAGAGGGATCCTCCTTGAGGCCAGATAGAGGTTGTGAGGCTATGGACAACATGGGATGATACTGGCATATGCATGTAGAGAAGGGCCTTTTTGTTTTGCTCTTTAGTTTCTGTTATGCTCTCTCATGGTTCACACCCATGGGTAGTTAGTATTGATGTAAACCATGGTCATGTACTCTGATACTTTTGTGAGACATTTATGAGATGTACTTATGTTATGATGACTATATGAGATGGACTAGATCATGACTTATGTTATGATGACTATATGTTATGTTATGCATATGCTTTATATGTTTTATATGGATGCATTTATCCTTTTTATTATGTGGGTTTTCGTATTATGACATCATGTGTTGCTTTATCACATGTTCTGCATAGGAAATGCCATGTTTTATTTTTACCACATGTTTTTCTCATGAATGAATGCCTAATGCAATGCAAATGATATTGAATGAATGTAAATGATATGGAATGAATGCTAATGAGATGTAAATTGATACATAATGAATATAGATGAAATTTGAAGATACCATAAATTCCATGCTTATGCAAAGATTTATTGCTTTGGATTGTTTTGCACTTTTTGACATATGTAGGACAACAATGGTTTTGGTGTATCAGAGTACGAGAGAAAGATACTGAAAGAAGGAGACACAGAAGAAAGATAGATGAGACAAGGACTAGAAAATGGGTTAAATTCATAACATACTATGAGAAATCACAAACTTGATCAACATACGTTAGCACCCACTAGTCTACTATGAAAGCCAAACTAATAAAGAAAGCAATAGAAACCCACTCTTTCATTTGTAGCTCCCATGTCCTTTCTTCTCCAAATGATGTAGCTCCAACTTGCCTATAATGCACACAATATTGAAGAAAAAGTCTATTATAATGGTGATAATGCTATTAGAATAATTGAAGTTTATGATTTTACATCAGAGATGGAGTGAAAATACTAAAAAGCTAAGGACTGAAAATGAGAGGAAAAATGCTCATTTTATAATGGGCATGGAGGATGAGAGCATTGGAATTGTCACCCTTAGATATGCAATGTGGCAAGAGATTCCTTTGAGAATCCATGAAGCATATGACAAAAGATGCCATGTATAAGATTCTATGATGTGAAGTCAAACTTGGCTAAATGTGGAAGAGAATCTATGATGTGTCATAAGACACCTCAACTTACTTAAAAGCCAAGAATCTATGGCAAATAAGCCAAATATGGACATACATAAGAGAAAAAGAATCTTGGATTATGACATATTTTATCCAAGTGTCAAAGGAGAACCCACGAGGTGTCATATCCAAGGGTCATGATGATGTCAATATTTTATGGAATATTTGAATTAAAAATCCATTATTCCACAAAATAGAAATTAGTAAGAAATGGAATTAATGATGGAAAATGGAACTTAGGAAATTAAGAATTTCTATGGTTTACAAATGATGAATAAATTAATTAATAAAATTAATTAATTGAGATTTATAATTAGGAAGAACAATCAGTAAGAATAATAGCATTAAATTATGGGTTATTTAATCCTATAGAGAAAATTAGTAGATGATTGGCCAAAATTGATTAAAGAAGTGCGATAGTATCCTTTGATGAAAATGTAATGATAATATAGATCAAATGAGATGATGACAAATGGACCAATTCCATGGTCAAATTGATTGATATGTAACATTTAACCGACATTGTGAATGCTACATGATCGAAATTGATTGAAAAGGTTTGATCATAATAACATTGATGGACACTGTCAATATTATTAAAATGGTTGATGATGCCATGATTTAAAATTGAGAGCCTAAAAAATATCAAATATTAGATGACATGAATGATAGTTTGACCTAGCATTGAGAGCTACGACAATAATAAGGCTAGATTGAAAAGATTGATAGGTTGATAGGTTTTGGTAAATTGATTGGTTTCCAAGGCCCTAAAAGCCACAACAATGCCTAGGATTAGATAGATGATGATTGATTTTTGATATTTGATATGCTTCATGATGATTATAACTTATTTTGAGTGATTCTGAGTTGATTTGAAATGGTTTTGAGTTGATATGAAATGGTTTATAAATTATATGAAATTGATGTGAAAAAGGATACAAATGATGAAATATGATCGATTCAGTGAAAAGATCAAAGTTAGTAGAATGAAAAAATGGGAAAAATTAGTATGGAAGAAGTGACAAAACTATAGATGTGAACTATTTTTGAGTGTCTACATTTTTTCCCTCTTTGATACAATGTGATTTAGAGTGTTGCGTCAAAGAATAACTGATGAGAAAGCAACCATATGCCTTAGTAGGGATGATATATATGGATGTCCCCTCAAGAAATTGACTAAGATAAGCATATGATAAGTAAATTTTTTTAAAATGAGAATACAAAACCATAGAAATTGACGGATCATAAATCAGAGCTAAAATGTGAAAGTTATGAGGTCTAAAGTGCAAAATGGTGTCAATCGAGAGCCCGTGAGTAATTGCATGGGTTACCACTCAAGAAATTATAAAAAATGATGAAAATGATAGCTCATTTTGTCCAAAATGAGGATAAAAATCCAACACAATTGAGAGATTTCAAATTTGAGTTAAAACGCAAAAGTTATGGGCTTTGGAGTGCAACATAGGGGCTCCAAGAGCAGTTTTGGACATCCTACTACCCCAAGTGTGCCCAAAACTCATCCAAGTGCATCCAGTGCACACTTGGTAAGCCCAAGTGTGCCATGATAGTACCAAGTGCACCCATGATGCACTTGGGAAGCCCAAGTAAACTCAGAAAGTGTGGAATGTTCCCTAGAAGGCTTGGAGGGGCAAAATCAACATGACGGGGGTCAGGCAATAGCTAAAGAGAAGTTGTAAGAATGACCACTCAATACAATGACTTAATAATGAAAATGATATGTCATTTTTTTCATTACAAATGCATTATTCCAACTCAACTAATGTCACATAAATCAGAGTTGAAACGTAAAAGTTATGGCCTCTGGACTGCAACTTAGGGGCTCTAAGAGTAGTTTTGGGCATCCTAGGTCCCAAAGTGTGCCCAAAACTAGTCCAAGTGTGTCAAGTGTACACTTGGTAAGCCAAACTACATCATGATAGTACCAAGTGCACCCATGATGCACTTGGGAATCCTAGGTGTGCTTTGAAAGTATAAAATGCACCCTAGAAGGCTCTAGTGGCTAGAAATAGCCTGATTGGACTCAAAATGCCTTGAAACTTTGTGTGCATGCCCAAAATGATGGAAAGATGACCTAACATGATTGAAATCATCAAACATGGTTAGATTTGGTCAAATATGGTGAGACAAATGTTAGACTAAGGTATAACAAGGTGGAAAGCCATAGAAAGTTGATTGACAGTGTAGGATGATGCAGGAATGCATGAATGCAAGATGAAGATGATTTGGTGAATCCAAAGACATGATCATGGTGATGGAGAATGAGATGAATAAGAAAGATGAGATGAGGAGATCTTAGTATGATTAAAAGACTTTTACTTTTTTATAGTGCAGTATACGTCAAATGGAGCTTTATTTTGATATGGAAAATGGAATGCAACACATCATAGCATAAAGAGCCAGAGCGCAAATGCAAGCCTTTTGCATAAACAAGCACGATGTAGATAGAAACTAACCTTGTCCTTCCTGAGGCATATGCACATGCCCTAGACTCTCAAAGGTACATTGTAACAAATAGAAATAGAGAAAGATGACTGTGAACCATCCCAACCACTCTCATAGATCAGTTTATATCATCGAGTGGCATAGGAACATGATTGAAAAGAAAACAAAGCAAAAAAATAAATCACTCACTAAACAATGTGAGCCAACAACTATTCTGGTCCATTATTACTTGCTTTTTAGTTTTTGAGGTGTTTAGATAGTTTTTGACATGTTGACATTGTGATAGTTCTGGTTGTGGATTTAGTTGATAGGTTCATAGTAACATGTTGGATTGACTATCGATTCACATTGCTCGGATAATGTGATTTTCTTAAAAGTGTAGTGCTTTGAGTTTCAATCTATAAAGTGCAAGTGTTTACACAAAAGGGATGGTTATCCACAGTGAATATGTACAAGGTTTATTGCAAATTTTTGATGGGTTTTGTGATTTTTAAGGTTTATTTTAGGACATTTTATGATATTTAGTATTTATTTCAGGATGTTAATGAATTTTAGTGATTTTCTTAAGACATTATATGATTTTTAGTGATTTTTCAAGACATTTTATGATTTTTATGTGATTATTTTAGGATCGTATTTGAATTTTTAGGATTTTTTCAGGGTCATATTTGAATGTTTAGGATTTTTTCAAGATTGTAAAAGCATATACAAGTGTTAGCTCCAATCCATTATGCAATAAGTCCAATGGACAAAAAGTTCTTAGTGATATGTCCCGAGTTCAAGTTCAAACTCATGCAACATGTAGGTAATATGCCCCCAGACAAGACATGAAGTATGTACAAAGGCCAATGACAAAGTATTGACAGACTGGTGATGCTTGGGTAAGATAACAAAGGACATTAACCAGTTTGTGAGCCATGATAAAGGACAAGGGATGTTTTTCAATATGAAGGATATGATCAAGGAATGATAGAGGGGGAAAAACAAGATGTAATCTTGATAGATGGAGGAGCAACAACTGATTACACATGGTGCCTGTTTGTCAAGTTTTCACTTGTGGACATAATTTTTCTCTTGACTCAAATTTTAATGCCAAGATGCCTATTTGCTAGGTTTTTATCAAGGCATCCCTTTTCATGACTTTTTGCTACTTTTTTGATATTTTTTAGGGCTTTTTCAAAATTTTTGATAGTTTTTCAAGACTATGAGACAAAATCAAGAACTTTGCTAACCAATGCTGAGAAGAAATCTATTGTTGCTACTACTAGCTAATAATCTCTGATAATCTCTAGATCCATGACTGACCATAACTACACAGGAGGCATTTTGAGTTTTTAGATAAGATCAAACCACTAGAAAGATCTCAAGATATACCATTAAGTACCATATCTAAGATAGTGTCTGCCTCTTGAGAATCAAGGCATCTGAGAATAATTGGGTTAACAGATATGTTGTGTGGGATGTCACTAATGATTACATACACAAAAAATTATTGGATAAGGATTTGATCTTAGGTGTTGGGAAAATTAGGTAGCTAGATGTGGGGATAAACAATTGGATATAAGGGAGGGTTGGGAGGGTTGAGACCAATGACCTTCCACATGTATGCTGATTGAGACAGATCCAAAAGACTTTGTGGCATGTTGAACATTGGAACACTGTTATTCATGGCATCATATTTTTCATTTTGTATCCTTGGGAGCTTCTTAGCTTTTGATTTTTTATGGTCTAATGGCACCTTTTGATTTTCACCAAGAGACCTATGCTCATTATTTTTTTTCATTTTTGTTAGGTGGAGTTGAATCCCAACAATATGCCAATGTGTTCACTTCAGAATAAATTTATTCTTTATGATTATTGTCCATAATGCCTCCATATATTTAAAAGTTTTTTATAAGAGTCATCATTGTCGAATTGATCAAAAATTGGTGGTCCATTCTGGTCCCAATCTAATAGTTTAGGATAACTTGAGGGCATGTCATCATTATTATAGAATGGGGTTTGGTTAAAGGTATGGATATGGGAATTAGAGTCAGTTATATCATTGGGGTCATGTGTAGAAGCTAGAGGATTGTTGGTTTCAGCTAGGATATCCTCAGATGCATTTTCATCATTCAAAACATCCAGTCTTACACATAGGTATTGTAGCACTAGGAGGACCTATTTGTAATGGTTCAAATTTGAGCCCCAACCTAAGAGGTCATCCTTTTTGTAGTGATAGGTTCAATTATACCTTGTTTCTAAGATCCAAGACCGCTATAGCCATCATAGCCTTGTTTCTACATGATAGTAAACCCAAGTCCATACTAGCTAGGAGATGCCAAAGTGGGTGCTTGGTCTACTTTTTCTTTCTCAATACATACAGATGTATCCTCATTGATAGAAGTGACATTTTGTGTACTAATCTAAGAGTGTTGGTCTTGTAATAGTTGTGATCTACCATAAGATATAAGAGAAAGTGGCGACTCCCTAATGTGAAAGACTTAAGACATAAAGTACTCTCCACACCCATTGTCTTCAATCTTCATCTTTTCCTTGGCCTTACTAAGGAGTATATCAACATCCACATACTTAGAGGAATCTATGGGTTGTGCTTCATTGTTTGTTGGGATTTGGTATGGAGTAGCATCTCTTAGATTAGCACAAAATAGGAAAGGATCTAGATCACCAAGGATGGTAACCTCCACATTGTGATACGAAAACTTCAGACATTGATGATATGTAGAAGGGACTACTTTCATAGCATGAAGCCAAGGGCATCCCAATATCATGTTACAATTAATTTTGATATCTAGGACATGGAAAAATGTGTCTTTAGTAGCTGGGCCAACTCTAATAGGTAATGTGATGATGCCCTTGGAGAAGTGTTCACTATCATCATAGGCTTTGATTGTGATCCTTTGAGATGGATCCACATTAGTTTCAAAATAAACCAAACCTTTGAGAAATTTAAGTATAAAAATATTCAGAATTTCTCCTCCATCTATCAAGAGACGTCTAACTTTGACATTATGGAAAAATACTTCAAGGTGAAGGGGATCATTATGGTTGGGTTTGTCTTTAGGGATATCTAGAGGGAAAAAGGTGATATGTTGTGATGCGGATAGGTTCCCAATCATGGCTTGGAACTGGGCAACATCAATGTTATCCAAGACTACTGACTCTTTAAGGGCTTCATCCAAGATCTTTTGATGTTGGGGAGATGCACATAGGAGGTCCAAGATGGATATTTGTGTAGAAGCCTTGCCAAGCTATTCAATAAGGCTATAATCAGATCAAGTAGGAGCAAGAGGTCTACTAGGCGGTGTAGGTCTAGTAGAAGCAATAGGTCTAGATGGAGCTCCAGGTAGGGTGATCTTGGTATGATGTGTAGTGATAGTGCAATGAGGGTCTTCAGCCTTCAATGTGAATGTGGATATGTAGGAATCAAACTCATTAAAACAATTGATAGTGTAGTCATATCTAGTACAAGTTTAATTCACATTACCTTGTGAGTTTGAATTTGAACAGGAGGGCTTCTCTTTGTTATGATTTCCCAAAGGATCTTTGGAGATAGTGTGATTAGACTTGGATGCTAATAGTGATGGATCAACTATTATTACACCATCATGAATAAGGTCTTGTATTGCATGTTTCAATTGGAAGTACGATGAAGTCTTGTGTCCTTTGGTGCAATGGTAATCACACTACTTTTTGTCATCCCACCAATCGGCTTTAGTCAAAGTTCATCTTTGATCAGGGGTAACTATAGGAAGCTATTACTCAGTAACTATTTTAATGCAATCCCAAGAGGTATCCCCAATGGTGTGAATTTCGTGTCCTTGGATCTAGGATGTCTTTCAGGTTTGTCCTACATGGAAGTCTCAGTCTTGTGTTATGGGCTTGATGTTTGATTGGGAGTTTGTGAATTTGTGGGGTTTGCACCTTTCAAATTCAATTGAGTTTTTGTTGTGCTAATTGTTCGTGCATCTAAGATACCATGATTAGTCACATTCTATTTTTTGGATAAAAATTTCACCTTGTCATTAGATGAGTTGACATTTGTGTTATCATTCTTTATCTTGAGAATTCCCTTACGGATAAGAGCATCTTCAATACTAGCCCCTTTTTTCATCAATTTAGAAATGGTACTTGGACTCTTGATTTTGAGTTTGTACATTAAGCCTAGGACTAAGTTTTCAATGCATAGGTTAACTTGTTCTTCTTCAGGGATCTCTAGTGAGCGTTGACTGACTAGGCTTCTCCAACGTAGCAAGAATGTGATAAATGGTTCTCCTACCTTTTGTTTAGTTGAGCACAAATCAGAAAGTGTCACCTCATTTGTAATGTTAAAAGAAAAGTGGGAGATGAACTTGTATGTGATTTCTGACCAAGATTTGATATTACCAAGAAGTTTAGAGTACCATTCAAGTGTGGGCCCACCTAGAAAACAAGGGAACAATCTCATGAGGTAAGTGGGCTCATCACCAAGTTCAGTACATGAGGCACAAAATTATCTAATGTGATCAATGGGATTTCCTTTTCCTTGGTATTTTTCAAACCTTGGAGACTCAAAGTGTTTTGGAATGGAGGCATATACAAACTTTTGTCAAATGGATTAGGACGTAGGTCCCTTTCTATATATAGAGTCTATTTCTTTTGGACTCCCAATGTCTCAACTTGTTTGGAAAGTTGTTTGAATTGTTGTAATAGTTCTTCATTGGTTTTTTGCATGATGGTCTTTCCTTCAAGTCCTTTGTGCATATGAGTGGACTGTTTGTTATGGTGGGACCTATGTCTACTTGGTTCTGACATTTCTATGTCTAATGAGTATGGTGATGTGTCACTATGTGGTGGAAGTATGTTGGCACCTTGAAGACAAAAGGGGCCCTATTGTGACACATGTTGGGGTACTTGTTGTGGTATTTGATGTGGAACTTGTTGTAGGATTGACTATGATTGATTTATCATGTGTTTTTGTTGTGCCATTTATTGTGGTTGTTTATAGGATACCTCTATTGGCTATATGTGAGACCATGTATGTGGTTGTTTTTGTAGAGGTATCTGTTAAGGTTGTTATGGCACATTTTATTGTTGTAATAAATGTTGCTGGTATGTGATTTGTTGCTCAAGGAATCTTTCGTATTCCATTTATTGTTTGAGTTGCTCTTGTTTTTTAGCAAACATGGCTTGTTGTTGTTGATACATTGCATAGAAGTCAAGTGGGTTTATGGTGGATTGTGTGCTAGGGACATTGGATGCTTGTACCACTTGAGGTTGTTGCTATTGTGGTTGATGTTGCTGTTGATATGTTAAATGTGTGTTGGAAACATTAGGTCTTGGGACTATTGTAGGTTGATGTTGTTGAGGTGGTTGGTTATGTCCTTACGAATTGACCACTATGTTGGTACTGTTGTTTTGGCACCTTAGTGTTTTGGAGGGCTCTCTATGGTACATCATATTAACTTGATAATGAGGTGTATTGTCAATAAGAATTTTCCTTTATGCATCAATAGGGATTTTTGTATTTGATGTTGCACATAATGTACTCGTGGGAGGCTCCATAACATTTGATGTCATAAAACTTGGTAGAGTTAGGAGAAAAGGTGCACTTTGTTGATTTTTCTCCAAAGGATGTATGTTTGGCATCCCTAGAGCACAAGTTCCTTTAGGTGCATCTTGTTGTTGCATCATGTGACTAAAATCAAGTCTTAATGTCCTTTTGGGGTGTTTAAGAATTGGTGGTATTTCGTCAAACAAGGGATTAACATTGATGTGTTCAAATGTACCTTGGAGGATTTTGATGGATGATTTTTGATGGGACTTTATAGGTGCCATTATTGTGTTTGAAAATTCCAAAGGTTGTTTTCCCTTATCTAAGTCCAAATTGATCGTGGGTTGTATGTTTTCAATGGTTGTGTTCATTTGATTTTTGGACTTAGGACCTTCCATGTTTGGATTGAACTTGACAATTTCTTGGGCTGCCAAATGTGTTAAGTTCTTGCGGAAATTTTTGTCTTGACATGCCCTAGCCATTTCTTCATTAGTGATGCTATAATTAGTGTTAGATTCATCACTAAGGTGTATAGTACCTTGTTGTGTGTTTGATGTGTTAGAGTTGAAGGTACTCCTATTGGGTCTACTGAATTCAAAGGAATGCATTTGTTCATCCTTGAGTGTGGTTGGTACACTTCCACCTCTGGGTGGTATCAGCACAAATATAGTTTCATAGTTAGGACTCCATTGAACCATCCCATGTCATAGCTTGATTATGGTGCTCTTGGAGATACATGTTCAAGGGGTCTGCAAGTAACGGTTGTGATGCCTCAATTTTGTCTTCATCAAAGGTTTTTTGGGTTTTCTTGATCTTTTTCTATCTTGGATGAGGTTTTGGTTGTATTGATGTCTCATAAAATAATGGTTGGTAGAGTTTTTCAGGTCTTTGAGCTAATTGTGTCCTAGTAAGTGTTGGCCTGATACCTAAGAATGCAGATGCAATTGAGGGAAACTTGAATGGACTTTTTGCCTCCGAAGTGCACACCTAAACTACCAAATATGCTAAAATAGCACCAAGTGCACCTAGGATGTAGTTAGGGGTCTAAAGTTATGCAGTTGTTAAGTAAGAGTTATGTAGTGGGTAAACAAAGGTGCTAGGGTGCCTAAAATGCAATTTTTTAGTGTTTTGAGGGATTTTGAGTGTTTCCTAAGGTCTTGGGATGCAATGCAAGGTGTGGAAGTGTAGATTAGGGTTCTAGAACCTAGAATGAAACACCTAATTACCAAGTGTGCTCTAAAACTATCAAGCACATCCTGAAAACACCAATTGTGCACTTGAAGTGTGCAGTTGGTAAAATAGGGTTGTTGTTGGTAAAAGAGGTCAAAATTTGATAACTAAGATGTGCGTATGCAAGATATGAGTGTTTTTGGGTTTTTTAAGTGTTTAGGGATGTTATACAATGTGTGGAAATGCTAAATGACCTAGGGTTTTAATATGAAAAGTGCAAATTTCGTAGGGATGTAATGAGAATGCAAATGCAAGGTGTCATTTTGAAGGTATGCAAAATGAAGATTATGGTATGCAAAATGAAGGTTAGGGTTGTGTTTTGGACTTTTTAATGACACTAAACGTAAGTTTATGCAAGGTCATTATGCAAAGGATGGTGTTCTAGTGTTCATAATGACGTTTGGGATATGCAAGAATGAGGATAAGTGATCAAAAGGACAACTTGGTTGATGGACACTTTGATAGGGTTTGATAGTGAAAATGATGCTAGGATTTTGATCAATGCAAGATGTGTTGGAAATGATTGAAATGAGGGAGATTGTTGGAAATAATTGAAATGATCATAAGAACAACTATTGGAATAATATATGGAACTGGTAAAGAATGTCCTCAATCATTGTTTTGTCATTGATGTCAAACTTGCTACTTGCAAGGATGACAATTTCTTTAGTGATCCAAATACTATCAATTAGTTGATTGTCAAGGTGGAGGCAATCAATAAGATGTAACTAGAACACCTAGAGAAAGGTTGAAGTTATGATGTTGTAATGAAGTACAAGGATTAGTTAAGCCATTTATGAAACAGTGTATTGGATGACATACTAAAAGATACAAAGAAGAAGCACACTGAAACATATGAAAATATCTAAGGTTTTAGCTAAGTCTTTTGCAAAGCTCAAACTAACTTCAAGTGTCGAGTAAGTTCAAGTGTCGAGTAAGTTCAAGTGCCGAGTAAGTTCAAGTGCTGAGTAAGTTCAAGTGTCGAGAAAGTTCAAGTGCTGAGAAAATTCAAGTGTCGAGAAAAACCAAGTGTCGAGCAGGTGCTGAGTAACACACAGGTGCCGAGCACCAGTAACTCAATAATGCCGAGTTGCTACATTATTTAGGAAATCGAAGATTCGCTAGATCTAAGCCGACAAAGTTGTTATCTAGAAATCTCTGAATTAAAAGGAAGATAATAATGATGAGTTGGTGACATAGAATACCATGTAGAATGTTTGTAAGATACAACTGGCAAAGTTTCAAGAAGAAAACAAGATATGGGGTAGATACATTGTATCCTACCTAATCCATTTTGAAACCCTAAAATTAGAGAGGGAGAATTGAGCAGCAAAGAAAAATCAAACGTTTATATAAGAAGACATAATTTAATGAAAAAAGAGAGAGAAGAAGTGTGGAATAAAGGGGATAGTGTGAGAGAGAGCCGTAGTCAAGCATAAAAGCATGAAATGCTGAAGAATGTGCTAAGGAGAAGAAAGCACAGGAACTCTGTTTAATAGATGACCTCAAGAATGATTGCATTGGCAAAATGAATAGGAAAACTCAAGGAGATGAAGCTTGAGAGGGAGACAAGCAGTCAGAGCTGAAGAGATTGAAGCCAAGCATAAGGATTGAACTGAAAGAGTGATCTAAAATCTGCAAAGTATGTTGTAAGTTATATCATATCAAAAGACCATTATCATTACTTTCTAGCAATTGTAACAACAAGATAAATCCTATGGACTTAGATTGGTTTAACAGGCATTAGATAAATCCTTTAACAGGGTGACATTCCAAGTGGATGTTCTAAAGACCTTTAACTAGGCCCATTTGTAATATTTTGGTGAAATCCTCTAACAAGGTCACATTTAACAGTGTGTTGTAAGCCTTTAACAGGGCAGGCTTTTAACAGGGCATCACTTCAGAAGAGTGAGAATCAAGTAGCATGTTACTGATGGTTTTTCCCAAATTAGGTTTCCACATAAAACATTGTGTCATGTGTTGATCTTGAATGTTTTATCTTTGCATGTTGATTTACAGTAATTTTCTTATATGACTGATTTAAGTTTGAACATAAGAAAAGGGTATTAATAGGGCATTTGGACATTAAATAACTAATTCACCCCCCCCCCCCTCTCTCAGTTATTCTAAAGAATTCTAAAAATTGGTATCAGAGCTTGACTACTGATTCAATTTAAAGGGACTACTAGCAAAAAAGATCAAAATGCCAAAAAGAGAAGTTCCCAACCTCAACAAAGACAACTTTGTCGCATGGAAAAGTTTGATGAAGCTACATCTTGGATCCATAGGAGATTATGCCCTAAATTCAATTGTCACTGAACATGTAGATCCAACAGGAGCTCCTACTACCAAAGACATGAAAAACAAACAAGAACACAACTAGACAATGCTGGAAATTGCCTCTGCACTCAACTATGTTGAATTTGATGATATTAAAGGATGTGACACTGCATTCAAAATGTGGAAAGCCCTATTAGACATCTATGTAGGAGATCAGAATGTACAAAGAGAAAAAAGAGAAAGTCTCAGAGGAAAATTTGATGACATGAAAATGGAAGAAAATGACAATGCTGCTCAGTATGATGCAAGAATAAAGGAAGTGGTAAGTGCAATAAGATGCTTGAATGGTCAACTGGATGAAGATACTATTAATATTAAGTTCTTAAGAACCTTGCTTCCTATCTATGCTATTAGAGTATCAGCAATACAAGAGCTAAGATGTATACCAGGAAATAACCTAAGCTTTCAAGGTATAATAGGTAGACTCACTGCATTTGAGTTATCTAACTTTGACAACTACAAACCTGAAAATGTTGAATCTGCTTTTAAGGCCAAGTTATCACTGAAAGATGCCGAACAGGTGAAATTAAGAAAAGGAATAAAAATGAAGTATGTATTTAGTGATAGTAGCACTGATGAGGAAGATGTGGAACAATTGGAAGCATTGCTAGCTAGAAGATTTCACTGGGGCAAAGGAAAATTCAAAGGTAAGATGCCTATCATTTGTTTCAATTGCAATGAAGTAGGTCATATTGCTGCAAGATGTCCATAGAAAAAGGATTCCAAGGAAGGCAACAAATACAGGAATAGAAGAGATGATGACAAGAGAGACTACAAAGAAAAAGGTAAGAAATGTTATATTATTGAAGAAAATTCTGATGACAATGATGATGAAGTTGTCTATGTAGCCATGAAGGACCAATATGATGAAGAAGAAGCCATAGCACTGGTGACATGTATAAACAAGAATGACAGATGGATCATAGACAGTGGATGCTCACATCACATGATAGGAGACAAATGTAAGTTTGTTAACTTTACTCAGTATGATGGAAATAATGTTAGATTTGGTAATGATGCTCCATGTCAAATTAGAGGATAAGGTTCCATTAAGCTCATAGACCAAATTTCATGTGACAATGTATACTATGTTGAAGGATTAAACTACAATTTACTGAGTGTCTCACAATTAGGCAATATAGGTTGCAAAGTGGAGTTTGAAAATAAACTGCAGAAATCTATGATAATGATGGTAAACTGATATGAAAAGGAGATCAAACAAAGAGTAATTTGTTTTATCTTGATATGGATAATACTTCTTGTCTACTTGCAAAATTTGATGATGAATGGTTATGGTATAGAAGATTATGTCATGTCAACTTTGACAATCTTGTCAAAATCAGTAAAATGAAGAAAGTCAGAGGACTACCAAAATTGAAGAAGCCTGATAATGTCATGTGTAAACAATGTCAGCTAGGAAAGATGACAAAGTCAAATTTCAAAAGCAAAAACCATACATCTAAAGAGATACTTGAGTTAGTTCACACTGACTTATGTGGTCCAATGGAAATACAAATCTATAGAGGAGATAAATACATAATGTTATTTGTTGATGACTATTCCAGGATGATGACTGTTATGTTCTTAAAACAAAAATTTGATGCTTTTCAAATGTTTAAGTGGTATGTGGCCAGAGTTGAAAAGGAAACTGGAAAAAGCTTGAAATGTCTAAGATCAGATAGAGATGGTGAATTTACATCAAATAAATTCCAGATATTCTGTAATGACAAAGGAATCAAAAGACAGACATCAGCTCCTAGAACTCCCCCACAGAATGGAATTGCTAAAGGAAGAAATAGATCTGTAATTGACTATGCCAGAACATTAATGATGGAAAAGAATGTTGCTCTAAAATACTGGAGAGAAGCTGTAAGTGTAGCAGTTCATACATTGAACCGAGTACAAGTCAAGAAAGGTACAAATACAACACCTTTTGAATTATGGTATGGTTATTCACCAAATGTAAAACATTTCAAAGTGTTTGGTTGCAAATGTTTTATCCTTAAAGATGTTAGAAATGGAAAATTTGATGCAAAAAGTGATGAAAATATATTTCTTGGTTACTCCACAAGAAGAAAGGCATATAAGTGTTTGAATGTTAATAGTAACAAAATTGTGGAAAGTCCAAATGTAAATTTTGATGAGCACACAGAAGTCCAAGCTGAAAAACCAAAGAAAATGGAAGAATATAGAACCTTTGTATACTCTTATGAAGGAATGACTGCTGATGAGGATGATGTCAATCAAATTGAAAATCAACAACAAGTGTCAGTTTCAGCCGATTGACAACCAGTGAATGCCAAGTTGCATTCAAAAGTCGAGTTATAGAATGAAGAAAATGCACAATCTGATTCAGAAGATAGCATACATGATGAAGAACAATCTGACAATGAAGAGCATAGTGATCCTAAATCTAAAAGATCAAATATGGAAACAAGGACAGAGCCAAGATTATCCAAATATGTAAAAAGACATCACCCTGCTGAACAAATAATTGGTGACAAAGATGCAAGACCAATGACAAGGAATAGACTAAGACATGAATCATGTCTGATCAGCAAATCTGAACCCAATATAGTATACGATGCATTATAAGATGATGACTGGTATAAAGCTATGGAAGAAGAAATTTATCAAATAAGAAAAAATAAAACCTGAAGTTTGGTCCCCAGACCAACTAACAAGAATGTGATTGGCACCAAGTGGGTATTTAGAAACAAACTAGATGAGAATGGTGAGATTACTAGAAATAAAGCTAGATTAGTATGCAAGGGTTATGCTCAAGAAAAAGGAATAGATTATGGAGAAACATTCTCTCCTGTTGCAAGAATGGAAGGAGTAAGAACTTTACTTGCATATGTTGCCTACAAAGATTTCAAAGTCTATCAGATGGATCTAAAATCTGCCTTCTTAAATGGTATACTAGAAGAAGAAGTCTACATTGAACAACTAGAAGGATTTTTTGATGAAAGCAATAGGGATATGGTGTGTAAGTTACATAAAGCACTCTATGGTTTGAAACAAGCACCGAGAGCATGGTATGAGAGACTTCACAAGTATCTAGTGCAAATTGGATTTGAAAGAACTGATGATAACAACAACATGTACATCAAAGCTAAAGAAGGTAAAGACATTATTGTATTTGAAATTTTTGTGGATGACATAGTATTTGGTGGTAAGGAAGTACTTTGCAAAGGCTTTGCTGACAAAATGAAACATGAATTTGAAATGTCTATGTTTGGAGAAATCAAATTTTTTGTTGGATTGCAAGTTCATCAACTCAAACATGGAATATTTATTACACAATCAAAATACATCAAAGAAATTCTTAAAACATTTGGATTGGAGGAATCCAAACTAGTCAGCACACCAATGACCACAAGAAACAAGCTATGCAAAAATGATGAGTCAGCTGAAGTCAATCAAACAATGTACAGATCCATGATTGGAAAATTACAATATGTTGTACATAGTAGACTAGACATAGCATTAGTAGTTGAAATAGTGGCCAAGTTCTCTACTAATCCTAAAGAAAATCATCTCATAGCAGTAGAAAGAATAATGAGATATCTCAAAGGGACTGATGATTTTGGTCTATACTATAAAAAGAATAGAAAATTTGAACTCAATGCATATACAGATGCAGACTGGGGAGGAAATATTGATGACAGAAAAAGCACAAGTGGAGGTGCATTATTTCTAGGCAAAAGATTGGTTACCTGGACTAGCAAGAAACAAATATGTATATCCCAATCCACTACAGAATCAGAATATGTGGCAGCTGCAATCAATTGTACAAACATTGTATGGCTCACACATCTATTGAATGGAATGAAAGAAGAAGTAACAAAACTAGTGATATTGTATTGTGATAATACAAGTGCTATAAACATATCCAAAAATCTAGTGATGGATGCAAAAACCAAGCATATTGCAATCAAGTATCATTATGTCAGAGAATTGGTAGAAGAAAAACAAGTGAAGTTGGAATACATTCACACAAAGGAACAAACTGCAGATATCTTCACCAAACCATTCGCCAAGGATGCCTATGAATATCTTAGAGGCAAGCTGGGGGTTATACCCCTAAGTCAAGAAGTTTAAGGCAATAAGCAAGATGCCTTGCATCAACAGGAATAAATCATTGAAATATTAATAGGTTGATGCAAAGGATGACAGCAGGAATTGAAACTCCAAATTAGTCACAAGCATGGCGATAGAGGGAGAAAAAAACAAGAAGCCAAAGCTTATATTCTATATGATAAAGATGCTACATCTTTGGCATTTATGTCAAAGAAGGAGAAATATGCAGGAAACTGATCAATGCAAAGAAAGAGGGAGATATAATATGAAAGAGGGAGATATATGTGATCAGTAGTAAAAATGCAGCAAATCAATACAATCTTGGTGGTAACTGAATTGATTATTTGATCAGTTTTGGTTTGCCATCAATGCCAAAGAGGGAGATTGTTGGAAATGATTGAAATGAGGGAGATTGTTGGAAATAATTGAAATAATCATAAGAACAACTATTGGAATAATATATCTAACTGGTAAAGAATGTCCTCAATCATTGTTTTGTCATTGATGTCAAACTTGCTACTTGTAGGGATGACAATTGCTTTAGTGATCCAAATACTATCAATTAGTTGATTGTCAAGGTGGAGGCAATCAATAAGATGTAACTAGAACACCTAGAGAAAGGTTGAAGTTATGATGTTGTAATGAAGTACAAGGATCAGTTAAGCCATTGATGAAATAGTGTATTGGATGGCATACTAAAAGATATGAAGAATAAGCACACTAAAACATATCAAAAGATCTAAGGTTTTATCTAAGTCTTTTGCAAAGCTCAAACTAAGTTCAAGTGCCAAGTACGTTCAAGTGCCGAGTAAGTTCAACTGCCAAGTAAGTTCAAGTGCCTAGTAAGTTCAAGTGCCGAGCAAGTTCAAGTGTCGAGCAAGTTCAAGTGCCAAGCAAAATCAAGTTCCAAGCAGAACCAAGTGTCGAGTAGGTGCCGAGCACCAGTAACTCAATAATGCTGAGTTGCTGCATTATTTAAGAAATTGAAGATTTTCTAGATCTAAGTCGACAAAGTTGTTATCTAAAAATATGTGAATTAAAAGGAAGATAAGAATGATGAGTTGGTGACACAGAATACCATGTAGAACATTTTTAAGATACAACTGGTGAAGTTTCAAGAAGAAAACAAGATATGGGGTAGATACATTGTATCCTACATAATCCATTTTGAAACCCTAAAATTAGAGAGGGAGAATTGAGCGGCAAAGACAAATCAAACTTTTATATAAGAGGACATAAGTTAATGAAAAAGAGAGAGAAGAAGTGTGGAATAGAGGGGATAGTGTGAGAGAGAGCCGTAGTCAAGCATAGAAGCATGAAATGTTGAAGAATGTGCTAAGGAGAAGAAAGCATAGGAACTCTGTTTAATAGACAACCTCAAGAATGATTGCATTGGAAAAATGAGTAGGAAAACTCAAGGAGATGAAGCTTGAGAGGGAGACAAGTAGTTAGAGCTGAAGAGATTGAAGCCAAGCATAAGGATTGAACTGAAAGAGTGATCTAAAATCTTCAAAATATGTTGTAAGTTATATCAAATCAAAAGGCCATTATCATTGCTTTCTAGCAATTGTAACAACAAGATAAATCCTATGGACATAGGTTGGTTTAACAGCCATTAGATAAATCCTTTAATAGTGTGGCATTCCAAGTGGATGTTCTAAAGACCTTTAACTAGGCCCATTCGTAATAGTTTGGTGAAATCCTCTAACAAAGTCACATTTAACAGTGTGTTGTAAGCCTTTAACAGGGTAGGCTTTTAATAGGGCATCACTTAGAAGAGTGAGAATCAAGTAGCATGTTACTGGTGGTTTTTCCCAAATTGGGTTTCCACATAAATCATTGTGTCATGTGTTGATCTTGAATGTTTTATCTTTGCATGTTGATTTACAGTAATTTTCTTATATGACTGATTTAAGTTTGAACATAAGAAAAGGGTATTAATAGGACATTTGGACCTTGAATAACTGATTCACCATCCCCTATTAGTTATTCTAAAGAATTCTAAAAAGGTGAAGGGGATATACCACTAGGGTAAGTCAAAATGACATTTAGGAGTATGATTATGCTAATGATAGAGGTATATGCAAGGTTTTGAACTTAGGTGAAATCTTTAGGAAGTATTTTGTCTAGGAGTTTAACCTTGTGATAACAGAATTTGGATCTTGACCACAAAGTGATAAAAGACAAAAAAGATCAAATTCATAAAAGATGATAAGGTGAAATCTACCAAGACATAGACAAATTTTGACCAAATAAAATGAAAAGGAAAGGTAAAAAGACTAGTCAAGATCCATTATCCGTCAACACTAGGAGATACTCTAAGACTCGTGCTTAGTCTAGATTTTAGACAAAATTCAAAGGTTTTGGGGTTCAAAATGACATTTAGGGGACTCAAAATGGTGATGATACTGATTGGATATGCAATATGGACAATTTCTATGATGAAAAAAGGGATTTTGGGTGCAAGATGTAGTTTGGGGTCAAGTGCAGAATGGGGAGATACAAAGGCTCCTAGATGCAGTTTTAGGGTTCCAAAGTGTAGTTTGCAGGCCCAAAATGGTCATGCAGGTACCCAAGTGTGCCTTAGTGCCAAGTGTGCTCCAATAGTACCAAATGTACCAATGACATAGTTGGGGCTAGTTTGGCCACAGTTGGTAGTTTTTGGGTGCAGTTGGTAAGCTGGGTTGAATGTATGTTGATTCTAAAAGGTATGGTTACCAAATTGATATCCTAAGAAGCTAAGATGTTGGGGTTGATGTTAAGATGGGTTAGGAGATTTGGAATAGAGTTTATGAGCTAAAGAATGATTTCCTAAATGAAGACAATGAAGACTAGGAAATGCAAGATGCAAATCAGGGTATGCCAATGCAAGGGGAGCTAACCAGGTACCTAAATACATAGGAGAAGCCTAAAAATGTTATGTGGAATCCCTAATTGGGTCCTCAGACCACCAAGTTTGATCAAATAGTACCAACTACATCCTTGATATGGTTGGGGCCAATTTGGGTGTATTTGGTAGTTTTAGGATGCAGTTAGTAAACTGGGCTGATACTAAGGCAATATTGAGAGCTGTGTTTTCCAGATTGATGCCATAGTGAGGTAAAAAGTAGAGGACAATGTTAAGACTACAATGAGGGTTAAAAATGATACTTATGACACTTAGAATGATGGTTAAAATGGTCAAGATGAAGGTTGGGTATGCAAAGATGCAAGATGGACAATGCAACATGCAAGTTTTGAGATTGGAATGCAAAAACAAAGGGAGGTAAACTAAACCCAAATGGATAAAATATGAAAGGTAATGGATAATAAATGAGAACTAAAAGGTGTAATATGAAGTCTATATGATGCAATAATGAGGCCTAGACTAGGTTAAATGTAAATGAATCCTATACAAGGATGAAGTCTACATTTTTCCAAGCACATTTAAGATCACAAGTTGCCATGTTTTCCAAGGTTTGAATGTGTTGAACCAAAGTTTGTAGAGCTTTGTCAAGGTTTTGACAATGTTTGATGTTTTTAAAAGGTTTGGAAAGTTTCCAAGGTGTAAATTTGAATGTTGGATTTTATCTTGATTATGTTTTACACACATTCAAGACACATTAAGACAAGAATAGATGTTGTTAAAAGTGAATAGTCACACCACAACCTGGGCTTTAAGACTATATCCACTGAATTCCTACTTGAACCAAAGTTTAACCATACTTATCAAAAGTAGAAAACCTAGGATCTTAACACCATAGGCTCCCCCTTATAGCACACTCACTTCTTGGGGCTACCAAGATCTTCTTCCCAAGGGACCGTTGCCTCTATTAAGGACTGCAAGAATGTAGGATGTCTTCACGAGCATGGGTGACCCCTTAAGCTAGTGGATAGAAAGGATTTTGGCCACTAAAACATGGTTTTTAGTAGGGGCATTCCAGTTGGAAATTGAATGATAAGATTTTGTAGAAGGTCTCCTAGCCTTGAGAACCGGGGTTTGATGCACTACAAGGGTACTAGAGGAGAGCTATCACGCAGCAATACCGCCAACACAGCTTTCACCATAATCAAATTTTATATAGTAGGTAGAATGTTGACCTAGCTTTTGGCCTGCTACCACTCTAAGGTCGTCCCCTAGCATAACCAATATTGAGTGGCTTGGTCCAAGGTAGGTCTCCTATAGAAGTTACAGGGATTTCTCTTACACCCAAGATCTATGAATGGCGAGGGGAGACAATATGTCCAATGTAACCCCTAGGGATTAAAAATTGTAGACATGCTAGGAAGAAAAGAAAAGTTCATTTTAAGCACCAAACAAAGTGTTATCTAATCTAGAAAATCGACACACATGGTTTTAACAAGCACACAATGGTCTTCAAAAAGATCCTGCAAACAAACATTAGTAGTTTTTCATGATCATGTCTTCATCCAATGATCACCACATGCTACAAACAAATGATCAATAACAAAAAAATCATCTAACCTATGCCCTACAAGACAATGGAAACCTTAGACGCAGATTATGTGTTATATGTGTGTTTTCTAGTGAACTGGGTGTACTCTAACATAACAAATTGAACCCCAAAAGGCCAAAATCATTTAGAACACCCCCAAGTGCACCTAGATAGTGCTAATTGCATCCATGATGTAGTTGGGGCCCAGTTGGGTGTAGTTTGTAGTTTATGGGTGCAATTGTTGTGGGGAATTGTACCCTGAATGAGACCTAGAAACTACAAAATTTGACGCCTATACTATGAAGTGTGTCCAAACAATGTAGACTATGTCAATGATGCAATTTGTAATTTTTGGATGTATTTCGTGTTGGAATTTTAAAATATACTAAAACTACTACATGACAAAATGCTTAATACCATAATGGCAGTACATACATAATCTAAAGACTAGCCAATTCTTATTAACAATTGTATATGCAAAGTATTTGGACCCAACTTCAACAAAACCATAGATGGTTTTCTACTCTTTTGGCTTTGCAAAACCAGGGTGGGTGTATCCAGGGATGATTCAAAACTAGAACAACTGTATGAGGATTATTCCTAGTTTCATTTTGATTCTCATTTCAAGATCCTCAAACATATGCATGATTTTCACTAACTTGATAAACACATCCCATAAAATAGATATGGCCAAGAATTCTTCTATAGATCTACAGATGTTCTTAACAATAGTAGCTAACTAAAGCTAAAACATTCCATGCAGACAAGTGCTGGCCAACTTTGAAGATCTACAGGAAATAAAAGTAAAATTTGATTTGATGCTGCATTTTGATAATCATTTATGATCTATTTCTCCTTTAACTGAATCAATTTGATCAGTGCCTAATCCATTGGGATTTAGAGTCTATAGCAAGTTATTATATCTAATTTGTGGCCTTACAATAAATTCTATTAGCAATTCTTATTAGAATTCATCATTCAAAAACCCTTTCCATTACTAAAGAAACCTTATCACATTCATCAAAGCTTTTATTTACTCCATTGAATTAATAGAAATGATAAATAGATATACAACCTAATCTTTACTTATACAATATCAAGACAACCAAGTAATTGAAAGGAGACAAGATTCAGATTGAATAATATGGGGACAGTTCACAATTTGTATTCATCCTCTTTGAAAATGATATATCATTTACAATAGACTTAGAATGACCTTCAGAAAGAAACACAACTCATTCTATATTCATGTATTCTCAGAGAATTAATAGAGAAAATACATCATAAACTTTCTTTCAAAATTTGGACCAAAAACAAACTAAGCATATCTCTTAGAGAAATAGAATTTAGACCCTTCTTTAGCCTTGGGATCTCACTTAAATAGTGTGAGATGCAATAAGCTTCAGGCTAAAAGAAAAGACAGGTGTCCTTTCCAAAGAATATTTACATACACCTGTCACAAAAAGACAAAATACAAGCAACAGAAGATATCCTAGATCAAAACATTATTTTAAGTGAATCAGCTTTTGTTATATGATTTTGTGTTGCTGATTGGTTATTGATTTGTTTTCTTTGTATAAGTAACTGCCAAATTATCCAATGATGAAACTTGTTCTGATGATGGAATATTAACTTCCACCTGTAGGCTTTCTTTTTCTTTATCTCGGGTGGTAGGAACAACTTCTATCTTGTCTTCTTCTCCGACTGTATCAGCATCCTGTGGTCCTGAGTTTGTAACAAAAAGTGATAGGTTTCTCTTGTCTTCTTCTTCTAATTGGTTTTGAGAAACAATAGTATCAGTGGTTTGGAATCCCTCATCCTGCACATTATCACTATCAGTGTCATATCCATCCAACTGTTCACTAGAAGCCATTTTCTGCCATCCATCTGTTAAATAATGCATCATCTGGCCAGCTGAAATGCAAAATGTCCTTCTATTTTTTTATTACATAATCAGCCATATTATTAATATCAATGAAATCCTATTTTGAAGAATCAAAGAATATTTTGGCTTTCACCATCTCCTTTGTTGTGGTGGCCCACCATGCATGCCCGGTTTCATTTACTACTTCATTCATTCTTAAACAGAATGCATTATCAAGTTCTTTCATCCATTCCTCTTTGCTTTTCAAATTTTTTTTCTTATCCAGGGCATGAGGAAATAATTTGAAATTTTGACTCCTATATTTGTCTAAATGATTTATTGCTATTTTTTGTAAATGTGTCCTCTTATTATCAAAGTTAGCAAGGTTAGAAACCATATAAAAGATTTTTTCAATCTGATCATGGGAATTATCTATAACAGATAAACACAAAAAGGTTACTTCCTCTTCTCTTCTTACCCACTTGTCCACAATAGGCTTTAGAGCCTCATAACATACTTTTAATTCCGCCCAGATGTTAATCAACCTGACCAATTGATGATGGATTAATGGCCATTCAACTCTGTCTCCTAGATATGTAACAGATTTTCTGAGTTTATCTTCATATTTAGACTCCAACTCTATATGTAAGGCCCATAGTTTAGCCTTTTCTTCTTCAAATTCCTCAATAGTATAAAATCGTGGTCCCTGGGGTGTATCTGGCATTTCTATGAGGGGGGTAGACTTGAAAGGTTCTACTGGGGGACGAGGATAGGTTATTCTAGGCCTGGTGGATTGTTCCAATAGCTTATTTTCAAGCTCAATCCTCCTCTTTACCTCTTTGTTTTATGCCTCCACCACTGTCTCATACTTGCTTTGTAACTCAAACATAACATGTTCCTATTTCTTAGCAGTGGCCAAAAGAAACAAGGAAGACTCCACATTCCAATAGGCTACCTGTACATGAGAAGTGTCAGCAACCCTTCTTACAAGTATGTTGCCCATCAACCCAGACTCATCTGGTTCAGATGATGTGGCTCTAGATCTTTTTTTCAATGACCAAATGATGAAAGTAGCTTGATCCTCAATGAATATATTTCCTTGGAAATCATTTTTATTTGGGTCTTGCAATTCCAATTTTCTTGAAACAGAATTGAAAATTAAAGCATCTGCAATATCCCAATTTGGCAACAATAATATGTTGGAGGTCTTTACCATTTGCCTTCCTTCTTTAGGAGTAATGTTCTGGAATTCCTTCATCATTTCTTCTTTTATCTAGTTTTGTACGGATGCTTCATCCATTTCTGGATGTTCTATCTTCATCCTTTAGCATCTCTCCTCAAAGATGTTCATGTTTCTTCTCCATGCAAATTGCTGAAAAGCTCTTGATTTTACAAAATTGTCATTAGTCAAAAATTTATGACTTGCTTGTTCTAATACAGGGTCCAATTCCTTGCCTCTATAATCAGCTCTTGTCAGATCCAAACTTGGGAGAGGAGGCTCTGGAGGATTACCTTCATCCAATTCTACTTGGGTAATAAAAACACCTCCTTGTGATCCAATCTCTTCAACTTGCTCACCTGTGAGTTGTTCTTCTCCAATTCTCAAAGGAGATTGGGTGGGTGAATATTCCTCAGCTTGAGGTCTCCCTTCTGTTGTTACCCTCTGCCTCTTTAGGCTAGGCTCATCAGGTCTTTCCTCCAAAACTATACTGGTGGATCCCATTATTTGTTTTCCCTTATCTATAGGAGCCTTTTTATTCTTAATTATAGTGTAACCAGGTTTTTTCTGTACAACTATTTGACCAACCCCTATATTAGGAGTGAAGGCTAACCTCTTCATGACTTCTCTAGCCTTATCAGGAGAAGAATTAATAAAAAATTATTTCTTCTCATTCATGGTTTCCATTATTGCAAGGAAGTTATTTATGAGCTTATTTATTCTGTCAGCCTTTGTATTAGCATTCTCTAAAGGACTATAATTTTGATCAAAACAATGAATAAATTCTAGGACTCGGGAGTAAACTCTTCATTTTTCTTTTTTAGTTTCCTGTTCTTGTAAAGAAAATTCATTTCTTATAATGTCTTCTGGGTAATATGAATCATCCTTTACTAGTCCTAGCTTGATCCTATGCCTCGGATTCTAATTGAAAAATCCCTCAGAATCACAAAAATGGGGGTGGGAGACAGCCATCATATATTGATCCAAAATTCTATGCAAAAAGAGCCATCCTCCTTTAGTAATCACAAACTGATGGGCCACTCTACAAGTAGGGAAAATTGACCATAGATGCCTCTTTGATAAGAACATTTCCTCTACTCCTCCTAGTTGCCATAAGACTCCTGCCATCCCTATCTTTAGGGGTACTTTGTAAGGTAGGACATGAGGGCTCCCTTTAAAACCATAAATTCTAAAATTGGTGGAAACAGGGTATGGAATAATATCTCCCCAATTGTGTGAAACTTTCAAATTATGGGGGCTATCCATAGGTCTTATGAGATTCATTAATACTTTAGGGATCCTGGGATTATCACTCAAAAATAGACATCTCAATTTAGAGGCAAAATATCTATCAAATTTGACAAAACTGGCTTTATTTGCATCCCAAGTCATATCTGCACTCCACAACTGGACTGGAAATGTTTTCCAATTTTCTACTCTATTTAATTTCATCTCATTACCAAAATATGTTACCCCCTTGAACAAGAAAATGTGCATTAATAAGGAATAGTGGCCAAAAGCTTTCTCCACCTTACCTCTCGTAATTCGAACCAAACCAATGTGAATTTCTTCAACTAGAAAGGAGGCAAAATAAAAAATGACATCTACACCGAAAGAGGCAATTTGAACCATCATATAAATGGGGTCAATGGGCATGAACTCCTACTCATCTTCACCAAGAAGACGACACAAGGTCTTGTATATCTCTATAGCCTGAGAAGTGAAAAGGCTCTTATTAAAAGGTTCTTTAGAGGCCGCAGTTATTACTAGTAGAATTCCTATGGTACCAATGTGTGCCCTCAATGCACCTCCCCTAATTATATCCTTTTTTTCTTTTTATTCCTTTTCTAATTCTAGAAAATTGATTGGCACGTGGAAATATGATAATGGTTCTAAGTGAAAAACCTCTCTAATTTCTTCAAGGTTAATTGATACTAGAGGCACACCATCACTTCTTCTCACAACCCTAATGGCTTGGTCATAGTTTTTGGCAATATCTTCTAGCAAGTCATAGTCCATGAGAACACTAGGAACTACTAACTTTTCCAAGTCAAAATTCCATATATAGAGGGGCAAATAGATTCCTCTCTGAAAACCATTTTTTAAACAAAACAAGGCCAGCTTGATTGGTTACTGCATCCCTTACCCAGTTCCCCTTGTCATACAAGCCATTAGAAATTTTAAGCCTAGGACTCAATGAAATTAATCTTTTGACTTGTACAGACTCTGTAGTGGATCCTGGGAGTAATTGTACGAAATCATTGTGGACATTCCTATTCATATAATTAACTTGCCCAGAGAATGATTTCTTAGGAGGCATCTTGATTGTAATAATTGGAATACTACAAAAGTTATGATCGAATACTTACTTGATTTCACCAAATTTATCCTCTTTTGAACTTCTGCAACTACTTTCAAATAGATATGAAACTGGCTTCACATCTTCACCAATGCTTAATCACGAAATGATCAACAAGTGCCTATGCTCAGAGAAAATAAAATCTTTGCTGGAGTGGACTTTAGTGAATAATAAAATAAAATCTTACATATTATACTCTACCTTTTTCTCACATGTGAAATCTCCATTCATCATAAATGCACAGGATAGAATGTCACCACCTTCTCCTTTTAAAAAAAAAAAATGCATTGTCAATTTTTGGAAAAACTTGCAATCTATTAATGACAACTAAGCTGGCTCATTTCCTTAACATATCTGCAATCAAACCAATGGGATATCTCCACTTGCACCTTTCCTTCAATGCTAGCACTTTAGACTAGGCCCAAAAATGACCATGTACACATGTCATCACATCGCAAACTCGCTACGCTTAATTCTCGAGCATCTTCCCATGGCGAGCTAGCGATAGCCTTTGATCCTATATTAATCATGTGGCATTCATTTGAAATGAATTTTCATAGAATCAATGGTGGGCCATCACGTCGCTAACTCGCTATGCTTAGCTTTTGAGCATTTCTTCATAGCGAGCTAATGACAACCCTCGATCTTGGCCCAATCTTACGGTCGAAAAACCTTGTATTATATTCCTAGGAAGTGGGTCCATGGTACATCTATTGCTGAGATGGAAAAATGTGCTAGCATGTGCATATATATTTTAATCATACTTTATCTCAGGTTTTGCCATATTTTTTGACTGTTGGGTCAGTCGTTATGTCGCTACTGGCAAAACATAACAATATCCGGCTAGCAATGCAATGACCCACTAAAAAATAGGCACCGAGAAAAGTAACACAGTCTACAAAGAATTTTTTTGAGCATTTCCAAATCATTTCTGGTCATAAAAAACAACCACTTTTAGCACTGATTTCATCCTCGCTATGTCACTATCGAAAACTTGCTTGTATATTTTGATAGCGATTTAGCAACTTGTCGGAGTAATTTGGATGCCAAATTTATTATTCCCGATGACCACGTACACGTGTCATAACATCGCCAGCTCACTATGCTTGATTCTCTCACATCTCCTCATGGTGAGCTAGCGACAACTGTAGATTGAAAAGAAATCTAACAGTGCGGTAACATAGGTGAATAAAAACATTTGCTTAATCTTCCTTCCCTCCCTTTTTTAAAAAAAAATCTCACGCTAAGGAAAATTTTAAAAGGGAGAAAGAACTAGCCCAATAAAAACATGCACTTAGTTGGAAACCTAATCAACATCTAAAGGATCAAAAACTTGAAATTTTATCTAGGCAAGAGGAAACCTATTAAATAGAATTTCAAGCCAACAATGGCTCTGTCTGGGGATGATAGAATACTTGAGTCTATGCAAGAATTCAGAATCTATGGGAGAGCAGACCACATACTTGGTGCAAAAATGACAACTTCTTCAAAGAGAACTAAGCAACACACAGAAACAAGGAACAAGACTACACAGGGATATTTACAAGGACTTATAGAAAAAAAAAATGACAGGAAACCCTAAAACTACTGTTCATGGAGAAAATAAGTATTTTTCAAGATAAATACCTCTTCAAGAACTGTCGATGAACTGGCAATTCAAGAATATTGTCAAATACATCTTTGAGTCTATAAGAATCTTCACCCCAAGTATTTTCAATTAGATATGGGCCTAACCAGATAGGATCAAATTTTCCATGTTTTCCTTTATCTTCAATTCTGGCATTCCACATTAAGACTAAATCTCCATTTTCAAATTTTCTACTTACAGTTCTTTTATCATAGAGTGCCTTGACTTGCAATTGCAAATTTTAGTTCTTTAGAGATGCTTCTCTTCTGGTTTCTGCCAATCTTACCAATTAATCCATTCTTTCTTGCATTTCATTTTTAGTATCTTCATCATACACCTGGATGTAATTGTAGAGTCCCATCAAGTTGTTCTCAGGCATTCTGGCTTGAATCCCATACACTAAATCAAATGGAGCTACACCAATTGCTTTCTTTACAGTTACTCTGTCAGCCCATATTGCCAACTGTAACTTGGAATCCCATGCCTTTTTATTATCATCCAAGGTCCTCTTAATGACCTTCAATAGGCTCTTATTTGTGGACTCAGCTTGTCCATTCCCTTATGGATGATATGGAGCAAATGATGACCTTGTCATTCCATATTTATCAAAAAACTTGATGAATTCCTCAAACCTAAAGCACATATCATTATCTGTTACAATTTTTTGTGGACAACCAAATCTAGAAATAATATTATTTAGTATGAAATTATTGACCACTTTACTTGTTGTATTTCTTGTGGGGATAGCCTCTACCCATTTTGTAAAGTAGTTAGTAGCAACCAGAATCCAAGAATAGCCAGTGCTAGACTTGGGGAAAATCTCTCCTATGAAGTCAAGACCCCATTGTTGAAAATGAGCTTGAATCTCCACTGGCTTTAATGGGGTGTTTCCTAAGAATTTTAGCTTTATAACAAACCTTTGACAAGGATCACATTTCCTAACCATAACTTGAGCATCCTTGAAAAGGGAAGGCCACCAGAACCCAGCCCTCATTATCTTATGTGCAGTGGTTTTGGCCATATAGTGCTTGGCCGTATAGTGCCCCCCACATACTCCAGCATGCATTTCTTTCAAATCCTCTTTTGCCTTTTCCTTATCAACACATTTCAATAATATTCCCTCAAAATTTCTCCACCATAGGTTGCTTTGGACAATTACATACCTGATCACTTGCAATTTAGTATTCCTCTTTTCATTTTTAGGCAAGTGGGGAGGAGCTTCCATGTGTTCCAAGCAATATATGACATTAGTGTACCAATCACACTAGTCCATGTCACATGAGTTAGCTTTGAGATCATCATTTACCAGATTTATTTGGTTAGCCTCTAGATTAGCTTCAGTCATAAGTTTGGCCAAACCTTGGCCCCTTACTAACTTTGTTATCTATATATCAATGTTGAATTATTGGATTCTATTGATCCATCTACATCTCCTACTTGATACTTCCTGTTGAGAAAATATATCCTTGATTGCAGCACTAGGTAAAAAAGTGATAATAGTAGCACCTACCAAGTAAAATCTGAAAGCTTTTACAACCTTTACTAAAGCATATGCTTGCTTTTCATTTATTTCATACTTAAGTTTAGCAGGCTGTAGTGACTTACTGAAAAAGGCAATAGGCTGCTCATATCCTTCTTGAGTTTTCTGTAATAAGACTGCAGCCACAGTGTGGAAGGATGAAAAAGAAAAAATATGCATGGGTTTTGAATAATCTGGGGTTCTCAATACTCTAGCATTTTTTATTGCACTTTTAATATCTTAGAATGCTTATGAAGGCTCACCATTCCAATGTATAGTGGCTCCCTTTTTGAGCATCTTCGAGATAGGTCTACTTATCTTAGCAAAATTTGTAACAAATCTCCTAAGGAAATTAACTTGGCCAAAGAAGGATTGAATTCCTTTTACATTTTTTTGGCCTAGGGACTTTGTCAATAGCCGCTAGTCTCTCAGGGTCTATTTTCACCCCATCCTTAGACACTATATGTCCTAATAGTTTGCCCTCTGTGACCTCGAATGTGCATTTATTTGGGTTTAAAGAAACCCCATATTCTAGAGCTTTGATAAAGATTTTTTCCAAATGTTTGCAGTGATCTTCAGCCTTATTAGAATATGCTATAAGATCATCTTGGTACACAACCATAAATTTATCAATATAATCATGAAATGCTATATTCATGGCTCTTTGGAAGGTAGCTCCTGCATTAATCAAGCCAAAAGGCATCCTCACATATACATATGTTCCCCATGGGTTTGTGAAGGCTGTCTTGAACTATTCACTTTCCTTTACTAGAACTTGATTATATCCAGAAAAAACCATCCATCATTGACATTAATTCAGAGCCAGTCACTTGCTGCAACATGGCTTCCATATTAGGTAAGCCATAATTGTCTTTCAAAGATGGAATGTTTAAGTTTCTAAAATCCACACATAGCCTAATATCTCTATTCTTCTTCCTAAGAGGAACCAAGTTTGAAATCCAGGTGGAATGCTTGATTGGCTTGATTATTCCACCATCTCTTAGTTTTGTCAGTTCTTCTTGCATTTTTGGGGCTAGGGTAGGATTGATTGGTCTCTATTTTTGCTTGAAAGGTCTTACATTTTCCTTCAATGGTATGACATGCTAGAATAGATCCTCCCTGTAAGCCTTAAGGTCATCATATGACCAAGCAAAAACATGTCTATATTTTCTAAGTAGGTCAATCAATGTTTTCCTAATTTTAATAGGCAGATTTTGGCCAATATAAACCCTTTTAAGAACTTCATCAGTACCCAAGTTTATTTCTTCTAACTCCTAAGATTTGGGGTCGCTAACTCCTAATTTTACTCTGTCTTGGTTATCAAAAATATTTTCCAAGACCACTAACCCCTTGAGCATCTTATTTGTTTTCAATTGCATTATCTCTTGACCAAAAATGGTTTCCTTTCCATTTATGGTTTCAACCAGTCAACCGCAATCCATCTCCTGACCGTGGTACTTGTCTTCATTTAACAAAAAAATTGTAATATTTTTCTCATCTTAAAAAATCTACCAATTTTCAATGTTGTCAGGTATAGAAGGTCTATTTTGCACCTCAATCTGAGAGATTCTTGCAAATGATATCTCTTTTGGCTTGATTGCTACATTTGCTAACAGATCAGCCATCTTATTTTGGGTCCTATCTCTCTATGAGATCCCAAATGCATCAAAGAATTCTATCTGATCCTAGACTACATTTCTAGATTGTTTCAATCTCTTATTCTTGGATGAGTAGGTTCCTTTGATCTGAGAGATAATTAGTTTAGAATCCCCTATGACACATAATTTCTTAATTCTATGATGTATGGAAACTTTGAGTCCTAGTAGCAATGCTTCATATCCTGCAATATTATTAGTGTAGGAAAACTTCAAAGTGAATGAATACCTAAAAGTGTTATTTTTAGGGGACACAAAAACTACACCTGCCCCCGCACCCTCTTTAGAACTAGCCACATCAAAGAAAATTGTCCATAATTTTGGTGAATTCATTCAACATTCAACTTCATGCTCAATAATAGCAGGTAAGTTTTCAACTTCCTGAATAATTAACTCAGCCCTGAAATCATTAATCCCAGTATCTAGGAAACAAGTGGTATCTTTGTCAATTTCTTCTCCTAGAATGTGATTAACCCTTGGCTCCCTATTTACCCTGACAGCTTTGTCCCCTATATGAAAAGTGGCATAAGTGAGATCACATTGTAGGCTTCCCCCCATGGCAACACTCCATTTTATGGAGAGTAACATCCCATAGCGTGGAGGTATATCTACCACAAGGACAAACATGGTTAATTCTACTTCAGGATATGCAACCAGTTTGAATGGTAAGGCATTTATGGTACCTATGGCTAGGACTTTCCTAGCATCAATCCCTCTGCATCTACCCTGCTTGGTATCCACCTTCAAACCTAAGGCTTCCATTACTTTGAAAGGCATTATAGTGTTGGAAGGTCCTGAGTCTATCATGCAATTTTTTAAGGTCTTCTCTTTTATGATTAGACTGAGGAAAAAAGGATCAATATCTTCTATGAATTCCACTGAGGAATCATCTAAAAACATTTGAGGAATCTAGGATATGATACCACTATCCTCTATTACTAATGGGGTTTGTTGGGATACAGTTTGCTCTACAACAATATTATTGTTTCCTATTCCAACCAACCATGACAAAGCCTTATTCTTATGCTCTTCAATTCTAAAAAGTTTAGACAAGGGCACTTTTATAGTAATTTAAGATAACATAGATATCATATCAATAGGTTCAACCACAGTGGGTTTTACAAGTGTACCTGGAGTCAGAATCTTTTGAGCAATAGGCACCACATTTTGCTTGATAACATCAGGTTCTGATTTCTTTAGTTGCACAACTGGTTTTTTTTCTTCACTTAATTAAAATTGAACCTTCTTCTTTGGTTCCCATTTCTTACCCTTATTTTCCTTGATCTTAGGCACATATACATTGACTTTCTTGTTTTGATCATTCATCTTATGAGTGATGTCTTTGATGAATACACTAGATGGCTTTCCCGCATCATCATTTACTGCTCTGTTTCTCAAATTGTAATTACTATGGACTTGTGAAATCATTTCTACTATAATTATGTCAATCTCCTCCTTGGAGGGCATTCTTAAGCTTGTGAGACCTACATTAGAAAATGCACTGCATACCTTATCTGTATCATACCCTTCATCATCTAAAAGCACTTGCTGATGATGTAGATGGTAAGCAATTCTCTGGCTAGTAATATAATTTCTAGGCTCTTTTGAATCAAAATCTATCAAATCATCACACATTCTTACCATATTCCAGCTTATATCGTCATGGATTTTCTCTTCAGTTTCTTCTTCAGGTTACACTCCTTGACCTTGGGCAAATGACTATGCCACATCATAATAATTAGAAAAATGAAGTGATTGACATATAATGCACCATGGTACATCATCATTCATATTTATAGTGTTCCTTTGTAGGGGATGTAGAGTACCCTTATCCTTCACATTGTGGGTTTGGTTGGGAACTGGTTTACCATCTTTCCACTGAGTGGTGTAAGGGTAATTTTGCATTCTAGGCTGCCTATTGAAATTGTTGTTATTCACATGGGGTCTTTCAAAAACATTTGGCTTATTGAAATTGGTGGGATTCATTTTCTTGAGCAATTCCAAAACTTGGCCTATAGTAGGTTCTTCGGGCTTCTTTCCTATAGGAGTTTTGTCACCCTCCCTTTTATTATTGTTCTTAGGATTAAAAAGCTAAGGATCATCCCTCCTACCCAGTTTACCAGATGCCTTCCTATTATTCTCTATATTTACTACAATTTTATAGGCATCCCTTAAAGTCTTAGGATCCTTATCCCTCAATTGATAAGCCATTTTGCTATCAAAGGTATTGAAATATGTTGTAAGACAGACATCTTCATTTAACCTCATAACTTGAAATAGTCTATACATACCTTTTTGGAATCTTATATTGAAATCAAATGTAGACTCATTTGGATTCTTCTTGATATTTTTGAACTCATTCAACATGAATCCTGCATTAGTGTTGTCTCCATATTGCTCCTTGAACAATTTCTCCAAATCACTCCATGAGGTAATACTGTCATCATGAAACCTCCTAAAACAATCCCTTGCATCCTCTATTAGTGAATGCACAAGAAATTTCATTACCATATCTTCATGTTCAACTTCATAATCATTTGACATATCAATGAAAATTCTCAAATGTTCTTCACTAGTAACAACATTATTCCCAGAGAACTTAACCACTTTATCTCTTAAATCAAATGATATGGGATGTGGAGCACTAGGAATACCAACAAATGATATTTGTCTATACTTTTCTAAGTATACAGGTTTCTTCTAGAAACCAAGAACATTTGAAGTACTAGCTATATTAGCTTGACTCAGGGGAGCAGCTTGGGATTGTTGAGGTGGGACAAATGGGACTTGGGTGCCAATAGTGGAAGATGAGGTAGGAGCAGATTGGGGTACTCCCTGAGTTGAGATTATTGGACCACTAACTGGTGCAAGATTTGCAGGTGGAATAGACAAATTGGGCCATGAAGCCAATACAAAATTAGACTTTATGAATTGAATATTTCTCCTAGTTTCTGCAGCTTGAGCTTCATTTTCAACCTTCTCAAGTTCTTTTGCAAGATCTTCCCTCTCTTTTCAAGCCTTCTCAAGATCTAGATCTAATTTTGACATGGAGGGTTGTATAGGTTTGCTTGGTATAGCTTGAGGCTCATTTATTTGGATTCCTATAGCTTTGCCCTTCCATTTATCTGGAGCTTTTACAGTGGATTCTACAAGATCCACTTGAACAGGTTTATAAGCCTAGATTTGAGCAATAACTGGTTCTTGCCTTTGATTCAGGCATTTCTCCTATTCTTGAACTTTAGTTCTTAGATAATCAACATCTCCAAAAACATCCTTATGGAGAGTTGTAGTATTTTCTTCTAACTTTTTATTTTTCTCTTTCAAAGCAGCCATCCTTCTTAGCAAAGCATCCCTTTCTATTATGGTATCGAAGGTGGCTTGCTCCTTCTCTTTTTCATGACGAATGCATTTAGCTTCTTCCTCAGCAATCCATTTCTTCAAAAATTCTATTTTAGAGTGCACTTCTTTAGGATCTGCAGAAGTTGCCTCCGAATCAATAGGGTCATCCAGATCTATAAGATTTGGTTCTACATATGGAGCTACTCGAGGATTAAAAGGATTATCAAATGAATTCCTAAATCCTAGCCTATAGTTCATATTTGCTACCTGATTTGGCCTTGATGAAGCAGTTCCTATAGTGGATACATCTTTATCCTAAAAGACTCTCTCATCTAACAATGGGTTATTGAAAATGCCTCCTAAGAGTCTTGTAGTTTCAAATTTAGAACTAAGCGAAGAAGACTCTCTTCCTATTACTGGGAGATAATGGGAATTGACGGATGCATTACCTCTAGGTTTCCAAGTGGGATTTGGATCTGCCTTTTTCTTATTTTGGTTCTTCCTACCACCTTGGGGTAGATTGGTATACATTGATACATCAAAATTGGCTCTCATGTAAGCTCTTGTGCTTTTTCTCTTGTCAGCCATATTCACCTTTTGTTACAATAAGCACTAGCTTCAAAACCTTGACCGAGTTGCCATCCTATTTCAGGAAAATATATAATGACACTTTTTCTCACTAAAGGAAAACAATACACAAGTAGAAACAAAAATATCTGGCACAGACATACCAATCACTGATGTCGTAAGACTACAACTCTTGCTTGTTAGATAAGACACTTGGATAGGCTAGATACGTCAGTGTGTAGCAATGGTACTTGGGTTCTATCTTCTTTAAATTCTCAAGATTTAACACTAAAAGATTCCCTTATAACCACATTCAAAAATTATATCACATGACACACACGTACACAGCAGGACCAAAGAAATTGCAGTACTTTTCACAGATGTGTTGGACAACTCCCCAATAGAGTCGCCATTTTGTTGGCATTTTAGAATGTACTAAAACTAATAAGTTACAAAATGCTTAATACTAGAATGACAGTACATACACAATCTAAAGACTAGCCAATTCTTATTAACAATTGTATATGCAAAGTATTTGGACCCAACTTCAACAAAACCACAAATGGTTTTCTACTCTTTTGGCACTGCAAAACCAGGGTGGGTGTACCAAGGGATGATTCAAAACTGGAACAACTGTATAAGGATTATCCTTAGTTTCATTCTGATTCTCATTTCAAGATCCTCAAACATATGCATGATTCTCACTAACTTGATAAACACATCCCATCAAATAGATATGGCCAAGAATTCTTCTATAGATCTGTAGATGTTCTTAACAATAGTGGCTAACTGAAGCTAAAACATTCCATGTAGACAAATGCTAGCCAACTTTGAAGATCTACAGGAAATAAAAGTAAAATTTTAGTTGATGCTGCATTTTGATAATCATTTATGATCTATTTCTCCTTTAACTGAATCAATTTGATCAGTGCCTAATCCATTGGGATTTAGAGTCTATAGCAAGTTCTCAGATCTAATTTGTTGCCTTACAAAAAATTCTATCAGCAATTCTTATCAGAATTCATCATTCAAAAACCCTTTCCATTACTAAAGAAACCTTATCACATTCATCAAAGCTTTTATTTAATCTATTGAATTAACAACATTGATAAATAGATATACAACCTAACTAGATTGCATTCAATTGCACAAGCCTTTACTTACACAATATCAAGACAACCAAGTAATTGAAACGAGACAAGATTTAAAAAGAATAATATGGGGACAGTTCACAATTTGTATTCATCTTCTTTGAAAATGATATATCATTTACAATAGACTCAGAATGACCTTCAGAAAGGAACATAGCTCATTCTATATTCATGTATTCTTAGAGAATTAACAGAGAAAATACATCATAAACTTGCTTCCAAAATTTGGACCAAAAAGCAGACTAAGCATATCACTTAGAGAAATATAATTTGGACCCTTCTTTAGGCTTGGAATCTCACTTAAATAGTATGAGATGCAACAAGCTTTAGGCTAAAAGAAAAGACAGGTTTCCTTTACAAAGAATATTTACATACACCTGTCACAAAAAGACAAAATGCAGGTAACAGAAGATGTCCTAGATCAAAACATTCTTTTAAGTGAATCAGTTTTTGTTATATGATTTTGTGTTGTTGATTGGTTATTGATCTATTTTCTCTGTATAAGTAACTACCAAATTAGCCAATGATAAAACTTTTTCTGATGATGGCATATTAACTTCCACCTATAGGATTTCTTCATCTTTATCTCTAGTGGCAGGAACAACTTCTATCTTGTTTTCTTCTCCAACCGTATCAGCATCCTATGGTCCCGGGTTTGTAACTGAAAGTCATAGGTTTCTCTTGTCTTCTTCTTCTTATTGGTTTTGAGAAAGGATAGTATCAGTGGTTTGGAATCGCTCATCCTGCACATTATCACTGTTAGTGTCATCTACATCCATCTGTTCACTAGAAGCCATTTCTGCCATCCATCTGTCAAATAATGCATCATCTGGCCAGCTGAAATGCGAAATGTCCCTCTATTTTTTTATTACATAATCAGCCATATTATTAATATCAATGAAATCTTGTTTTAAAGAATCAAAGAATATTTTGGCTTTCACCATCTCCTCTGTTATGGTGGCCCACCATGCATGCTCGGTTTCATTTACTACTTGATTCATTCTTAAACAAAATGCATCATCAAGTTCTTTCGTCCATTACTCTTTTCTTTTCAAATTAATTTTCTTATCTAGGGCATGAGGAAATAATTTGAAATTTTGACTCCTATATTTGTTTAAATGATTTATTGCTATTTTTCAATGTGTCCTCTTATTATCAAAGTTAGCAAGGTTAGAAACCATATCAAATATTTTTTCAATCTGATCATGGGAATTATCTATAACAGATAAACACAAAAAGGTTACTTCCTTTTCTCTTCTTACCCACTTGTCCACAATAGGCTTCAGAGCCTCATCACTTCCCTTTAATTCCTCCCAGATGTTAATCACACCGACCAATTGATGATGGATTAATGGCCATTCAACTCTGTCTCCCAGATATGTAAGAGCTTTTTTGAGTTTATCTTCATATTTAGACTCCAACTCTATATGTAAGGCCCATAGTTTAGCCTTTTCTTCTTCAAATTCCTCAGCAGTATAAAATCGTGGTCCCTAGGGTGTATCTGGCATTTCAATGAGGGGGGTAGACTTGAAAGGTTCTACTAGGGGATGAGGATAGGTTATTCTAGGCCTGGTGGATTGTTCCAATAGCTTATTTTCAAGCTCAATCCTCCTCTTTACCTCTTTGTTGTATGCCTCCACCACTGTCTCATACTTGCTTTGTAACTCAAACATAACGTGTTCCTCTTTCTTAACAGTGGCCAAAAGAAATTGGGAAGACTCCACATTCTAATAGGCTGCCTGTACATGGGAAGTGTCAGCAAACCTTCTTACAAGTATGTTGCCCATCAACCCAAACTCATCTGGTTGGGATGATGTGGCTCTAGATCATTTTTTCAATGACCAACTGACCAAAGCAGCTTGATCCCCAATGAATGCAGTTCCTTGGAAATCCTTTTTATTTGGGTCTAGCAATTCCAATTTTCTTGAAATAGAATTGAAAATTAAAGCATCTGGAATATCCCAATTTGGCAACAATAATATGTTAGAGGTCTTTACCATTTGCCTTCCTTCTTCAGGAGTAATGTTATGGAATTCCCTCATCATTTCTTCTTTTATCTGGTTTTGTATGAATGCTTCATCCATTTCTAGATGCTCTGCCTTCATCCTTTTGCATCTCTCCTCAAAGATGTTCATGTTTCTTCTCCATGCAAATTGCTGAAAAGCTCTTGATTTTACAAAATTTTCATCAGTCAAAAATTGATGACTTGCTTGTTCTAATACAGGGTCCAATTCCTTGCCTCTATAATCAGCTCTTGTCAGATCCAAACTTGGGAGAGGAGGCTCTGGAGGATTACATTCATCCAATTCTGCTTGGGTAATAAAAACACCTCCTTGTGATCCAATCTCTTCAACTTGCTCACCCATGAGCTGCTCTTCTCCAATTCTCAAAGGATATTGGGTGGGTGAATATTCCTCAGCTTGAGGTCTCCCTTCTCTTATTACCCTCTGCCTCTTTGGGCTAGGCTCATTAGGTCTTTCCTCCAAAACTATACTAGTGGATCCCATTATTTGTTTTTCCTTATCTATAGGAGCCTTTTTATTCTGAATTATAGTGTAACTAGGTTTTTTCTGTACAATTATTTGACCAACCCCTATATTAGGAGTGAAGGCTAACCTCTTCATGACTTCTCTTGCCTTATCAAGAGAAGAATTAATAAAAAATTGTTTCTTCTCATTCATGGTTTCCATTATTGCAAGGAAGTTATTTATGAGCTTATTTATTATGTTAGCCTCTGTATTAGCATTGTCTAAAGGACTATAATTGTAATCAAAACAATGCATAAATTCTAGGACCTGGGAGTAAACTCTCCATTTTTCTTTTTTAGTTTCCCGTTCTTGTAAAGAAAATTCATTTCTTATAATGTCTTCTAGGTAATATGAATCATGCTTTATTGGTCCTAGCTTGATCCTATGCCTCAGAGTCTAATTGAAAAATCTCTCAAAATCAAAAAAATGAGGGTGGGAGATAGCCATCATATACTAATCCAAAATTCTATACAAAAAGAGCCATCCTCCTTTAATAATCACAAACTGATGGGCCACTGTGCAAGTAGGGAAAATTGACCCTAGTTCCCTCTTTCACAAGAACATTTCCTCTATTCCTCCTAGTTGCCATAAGACTTCTACCATCCCTATCTTTAGGGGTACTTGGTAAGGTAGGACATGAGGGCTCCCTTTAAAACCATAAATTCTGAAAATGGTGGAAATAGGGTATGGAATAATATCTCCCTAATTGTGTGAAACTTTCAAATTATGGGGGCTATCCATAGGTCTTATGAGATTCATTAATACTTTAGGGATCCTAGGATTATCACTCAAAAATAGATATCTCAATTTAGAGGCAAAATATCTATCAAATTTGACAAAACTAGCTTTATTTGCATCCCAAGTCATATTTGCACTCCACAACTAGACTGGCAATGTTTCCCTATTTTCTTCTCTGTTTAATTTCATCTCATTACCAAAATATGTTACCCCCTTGAAAAAAAACATGTGCATTAATAAGGAATAGTGGCCGAAAGCTTTCTCCACCTTACCTCTCACAATTCCAACCAAACCAATGCGAATTTCTTCAGCTAGAAAGGAGGCAAAATAAAAAATGACATCTACACCAAAAAAGGAAATTTGAATCATCATATACATGAGGTCAATGGGCATGAAATCCTACTTATCTTCACCAAGAACATGGCACAGGGACCTGTATATCTCTATAGCCTGGGAAGTGAAAAGGCTCTTCTTAAAAGGTTCTTTAGAGGCCGCAGTTATTACTAGTAGAGTTCCTATGGTACCAATGTGTGCCCTGAATGAACCTCCCCTAATTATATCCTTTTTTGCTTTGTATTCCTTTTCTAATTCCAGCAAATTTATTGGCACGTGGAAATCTGATAATGGTTTTAAGTGAAAAACCTCTCTAATTTCTTCAGGGTTAATTGATACTAGAGGCACACCATCACTTCTTCTCACAACCCTAATGGCTTGGTCATATTTTTTGATAATATCTTCTAGCAAGTCGTAGTCCATGAAAATACTAGGAACTACTAACTTTCCCAAGTTGAAATTCCATATATTATTGTGAGGGGCAAACAGATTCCTCTCTGAAAACCATTTTTTAAACAAAACAAGGCTAGTTTGATTGGTTACTACATCCCTTACCTAGTTCCCCTTTTCATACAAGCCATAGGCAATTTTAAGCCTAGGACTCAATGAAATTAATCTTTTGACTTGTGCAAACTTTGTAGTGGATCCTGGGAGTAATTGTAAGAAATCATCGTGGACATTCCTATTCATATAATTAACTTGCCCAGAGAATGATTTCTTAGGAGGCATCTTGATTGTAATAATTGGAATACTATAGAAGTTATGATCGAATAATTACTTGATTTCACCAAAGTTATCCTCTTTTGAACTTCTACAACTACTTTCAAACAGATATGAAACTGGCTTTGCGTCTTCACCAATGCTTAATCACAAAATGATCAATAGGTGCCTATGCTCAGAGAAAATAAAATCTTTGCTGGATTGGATTGTAGTGAATAATAAAAGAAAATATTAGATATTATACTCTACCTTTTTCTCACATGCAAAATCTCTGTTCATCATAAATGCCCAGGATAGAATGTCACCACCCTTCTCCTTTTTAAAAAAAAAAATGTGCTGTCAATTCTTGGAAAAACTTGCGATCTGGTAATGACAACTAAGTTGGCTCATTTCCTTACTTAACATATTTGCAATCAAACCAATGGGATAGCTCCACCTGCACCTTTGCTTCAATGCTAGCGCTTTAGACTGGGCCCATGGATGACCATGTACACGTGTCATCACATTACTAACTTGCTATGCTTAATTCTCGAGCATCTTCCCATAGCAAGCTAGTGATAGCCTTTGATCTTATATTAATCATGTGGCATACATTTGAAACAACTTTTCAAAGAATCAATGGTGGTCCATCACGTCCCTAACTCTCTATGCTTAACTTTTGAGCATTTCTTCATAGCGATCTAACGACAACCCTCAATCTTGGCCCAATATTACAGTCAGAAAACCTTGTATTATATTCCTGGGAAGTGGGTCCATGGTACATCTATTGTTGAGCTAGCAAAATGTGTTGGCATGTGCATATATATTTTAATCATACTTTATCTTAGGTTTTGCCATGTTTTTTGACTGTTGGGTTAGTCGTTATGTCGCTACTGGAAAAACATAACAATATCTGGCTAGCGATGCAATGACCCACTGGAAAATAGGTGTTGGGAAAAGTAGCACAGTCTACAAAGAAATTTTGTGAGCATTTCCAAATCATTTCTAGTCATAAAAAATAACCACCTTTAGCACTAATTTCGTCCTCGCTATGTCGCTACTGACAACTTACTTGTATATTATTTTAGTGACTTAGCAACTTGCAGGAGTAATTTGGATGCTAGATTTATTATTCCTGATGACCACGTACATGTGTCATAACATCGCCAACTCACTATGCTTAATTCTCTTGCATCTCCTTATGGCGAGCTAGCGACAACCATAGATTTAAAAGAAATCTGACGGTGTGGTAACATAGGTGAATAAAAACATTTGCTTAATCTTCCTTCCCTCCCTTTTTAAAAAAAAAATCTCGTGCTAAGGAAAATTTTAAAAAGATGAAAGGACTAGCCCAATAAAAACATGCACTTAGTTGGAAACCTAATCACCATATAAAGGATCAAAAACTTTAAATTTTTTCTGGGCAAGATGAAACCTATTATATAGAATTTCAGGCCAATAGTTGGGAAGTCAAAAACAATAGAAATGGGGTTTGGTGGCTTCTAGACTCCTAAAATTGCTCCTAGGGGTCCCAAGTATGCCCTGAAAGAGTAGAGTGCACCCTAGGACAGCAAGCTTACAAAATGCATGAAACAAGAGCATAAAGGTGCATTACTAGACCCCCTAATTAATCAAGGTGTGATATAAAAGTGTAGATAGCCTTTATACCTTTCCAAGTGAGCTCCTTCCTTGCACCTACAAGCACAAAACACGAAAATCTAAGTTAGATATGCATGTTCACGTCAGGTTCACCAAAATGTAGGACTAGAAAACAAGTTAAATGCATAACATACTATGAGAAATCAATAACTCAACCAACATACATTAGCACCCACTAGTCTACCATGAAAGCCAAACTAATAAAGAAAGCAATAGAAACCCCCTCTTTTGTTTGTAGCTCCCATGTCCTTCTTTATTCTCCAAATGGTGTAGTTCCAACTTGCCTATAATGCATACAATATTGAAGCAAAATTCTATGATAATGGTGATAATGCTATGATAATACTTGAAGTTTGTGATTTTATGTGAGAGATGGAGTGAAAATACTAAAAAGCTAAGGACCATAAATGAGAGGAAGAATGCTCATTTTATAATGGGCATGGAGGATGAGAGCATTGGATTTGTCACCCTTAGATATGCAATGTGGCAAGAGATTCCTTTGAGAATCCATGACGCATATGAAAAAAGATGCCAAGTATAAGATCCTATGATGCATGGAAGTCAAACTTGGCTAAATATGTAAGAGAATCTATGCCACATCATAAGACAACTCAACCGGCTTAAAGTAAAGAATCTATGACAAATAAGCCAAATATGGACATGCATAAGAGAACAAGAATCTTGGATTATGACATATTTTATCCAAGTGTCAAAAGAGAACCCATGAGGTGCCATATCCAAGTGTCATGATGATGTCAATATTTTATGGAATATTTGAATTAAAAATCCTTTATTCCAAAAAATAGAAATTTGTAAGAAATGGAATTAATGATGGAAAATGGAACTTAGGAAATTAAGAATTTTCATGGTTTGCAAATGATGAATAAATTAATTAATAAAATTAATTAATTAAGAATGATAATTAGGAAGAACAATTAGTAAGAATAATAGGATTAAATTATGGGTTATTTAATCCTATAGAGAAAATTAGTAGATGATTGGCCAAAATTGATTAAATAAGTGCAACATTATCCTTTTATGAAAATGTGACGATAATATAGATCAAATGAGATGATGACAAGTAGACCAAAGCCATGGTTAGATTGATTGATTGAATTTGATAACATTCCAAGGACAAATGACATGAATTGATTGATATGTAACATTTAACCGACATTGTAAATGCCACATGATCAAAATTGATCAAAAAGGTTTGATCATAATAACATCGACAGACACTATCAATATTGTAGATAGTAGTTTTCCACAATCCATTAGAATTCTTAGCTGTGTTTTCTGGGTAGATTGTGTTACAATTTTTTTGCATCACAAAAAAATTGTAACACAATCTACCCAGAAAACACAGCTAAGAACTATCAATATTATTAAAATGTTTGATGATGCCATGATCTGACACTGATAGCCTCAAAAATATCAAAGATTGGAAGACATGAATGATAGTTTGACCTATCACTGAGAGCCACGACAGTACTAAGGCCAGATTAATAAGATTGATAGGTTGATAGGTTTTGATAAACTGATAGGTTTCCAAGGTGTTGAAAGCCACAACAATGCCTAGGATTGGATAGATAATGATTGATTTTTGATATTTTTTTATACTTCATGATGATTATGACTGATTTCAAGTGATTTTGAGTTGATTTAAAATAGTTTTGATTTGATATGAAATGGTTTTGAAATGATATGAAATTGATGTGAAAAAGGATACAAATGACGAAATATGATTGATTCGGCCAAAAGATCAAAGTTAGTAGAACGAGAAAATGGGATGAGTTAGTATGGAAGAAGTGATGAAACTATAGATGCAAATCATTTTTGAGTGTCTACAATAGGGAAAAATCATAGAGCTGGAAAGGATAGTGTGATGAAATGAGAATGACAAAAGGTGGTAATATAGTTTAGTATTGTAGGAGAATCAAAGAAGTTGTAAATTCTATATGAGGAGCCAATAGAAATATTGATGATGAAATTGTGATAAAAAAGGTATTGAGAACTGTACTTCTTACTTATACTTTTAGGTTTTTTTGCAAAATAAGAAATAATATGTACTCTAGGTAACGATCTAACTCTAGAAGGTGTGTTTGATAGACTTACTACATTTGAAACGTAAAATTTTGAAAATTTCACTCCTACCACCGTTGAATATTCTTTTAAATAACAACTAGTTCTTAGTAAGAAAGAATTCTAGGAAAACATGTGAAAAGTGATAGTCATACTTCCGATGATGAACTTGATGAGATTGAAACACTGATGGCTAGAAGACTTCTAAGAGGAAAAGGAAAATACAAAGGTAAACTTCCTATAATCCAATTTTCAAGTAACAAAGTTGATGTTTGAAATATAAGAAGAGTAACTAAGAGGGGAGGGGTGAATCAAATACCCAAAAAATAAATTCCTAGATCCCTTAAATGTCAATACAAAATATAAACTCTATTGAAACTATTGCAACTTGGTTAACACATAGGTACTCAGTTAACATTAACAATATGTTATAACTTGACAAGCATTGTAATAAGAATTGTTACTCAAAAAATATTGAAGATGTAGAATTTAAGATATTTAATGTGATTAACCTTAATTAACTTAGTTTTATACACATAAAATAAATAGCATGAACACAAGTGACACCAAGATTTTACGTGGAAACCCAATTTGGGAAAAGCTACCAATTACAACTAGTTACTATTTTTCACTCTTCTAAAGTGAGCCCTGTTAGGAGCTAACCCTGTTAAAGATTACAAAACATACTATTAGGTTTGACCCTATTAGAATATTTAATCACCTATTAAAAGTGGCCTTGTTAGAGGTCTTTAGACACTTCAATATAGAAATGCCACCTTGTTAGAGGATTTAAAAATAGTTAGTAAGACAACTCTATTAGGAGATTTGATGCATTGCTACAATGGCTAGAGTGTAACAATGATATGACCTAATTGTTGATGTAAAATTATCTTTTCTAATTTTAGATCTCAATTTTGGCTTTATTATTTGATCCTTCTTGATTGAATATATCTTTGCAGCTCCTCAAGCATATTCTGCTTATCCTTCCAATTTGCTTCTTCTAAGCATCTTCTTATCTTCCACACATTCTCACACTTTCAATCCTCAAATTGACCTTATACTTATACCATATGCATTGTCAAGTCAGCTTGAATACAACTTAGAATAATTAATATTCATCTCTTCGGTTGGCTTGAACCAACACACAAATCCATTAAACTCAATATGCCAAAATGAGAAAATCCTTCGTTAGCTAACCTTTCTTAGTACACACTAACTCAAAAATGATTTTCCTATGTTAACCAAGTGAACTCAGTTAACACTACATTTTTACAAACTTCCTTTCGTAACCAAGTGAGCTTAGTTAAAATTGGTTCCATTCCAATTTTTTTTTATTAATTAAGTGAGTGCGGTTAACACTCAACTTTTGTGAACTTCTCTTTGACGTACGATTGAACTTGGTACAAACTATCTTCTGAACATGGAAAACACTGGAATGCTTGACATACATAGAAAAATGCCTTCATCACCTGAGTGAGGTTGACATACACTAACTGGTAAAGATATGGTATTTTGTGTAACATAAAAGACAGGATACAATTGATCAATTATTTTCAACGATATCCCATTTTGGCATTGAAGGCAACACAACAAGTCATAATACAATGAAATTTTATAGACAAATAAAAGTAAAGAAAATATCCTTACTTTTATTGTGATTCTCATCCACGAGAACTCCCTCTATTAGTGTGAACTCATTCTAACTTTAGCTTCTCCCTTTGTCAGAAAACTCTTCAAGTTTACTCTTTCTTCAACATCTTCTCCTAATAGCAAATTCTCTCTCTCTCTCTCTCTCTCTCTCTCTCTCTCTCTCTCTCTCTCTCTCTCTCTCTCTCTCTCTCTCTTTGATATCAGATAGAGTTCTCCTTCACATATTCAAACAAAATTTTTGTGATATGATAGTATACTCCCCCTCTTTAGAAAATTTTTGTGATATGAAAAAAAACTCTCCCTCTTTGACATCTTATGCCAAATACAATATTTGGTGAATATTAAATATACAATATTCTCTTTTATTACTACATCACCCTGATTGATCTTCAACATAGTTTAGTTGATGCACCACTAAACTTCATTTAGTGAGCTTTACATAGGGGAACAACCCCTAGCTTACCTCTCAGATACAAAAAAGCTTCCTTAGGTAATGCCTTGGTGAATATGTCTACAATTTGTTCTTTAGCATTCACATATTCTAATATCATATCTTTGTCTTGCACTAATTCTCTTAGAAAATGATATTTTATTGCAATATCCTTGTCTTGGTATGCATCACGTGATTCTTTGATATATTAATTTCACTTGTATTATCATAAAATATAACCACTATATCCATTATTTATATCTTCATACCTACCAATAACTGTTTGAACTAAACAAAATTGGAACAATTAACTACTCTTGCAACATACTCCACCTCTGTTGTAGACTAAGAAACACAATTATGCTTTTGACTTGTCCAAGACACTAGTCTTTTACCATGAAAGAACACTCCATCACTAGTGCTTTTCCTATCATCAACACTTCCTTCCCAATCACCATCAGCGAGAGCTTTCAAATCTAAGTTGCCTCCTTTCTTGTACCATAATCCATAGTCTTCAGTACCCTTCAGATACTTCATGATTATCTTTATTGCCATCATACATTTTTTTTTAGGATTAGTTGAAAATATTTCTACCATACCAACTACAAGAGTAATACCAGGCCTAGCATGTACTACATACTACAGTTTTCCAATCATTGATCTATATGTGCTCTAATATACCTCTTTGGAAAAATGGAAAGATTATGTCCAGTAGACATAGGCGTTCCAACTAGTCTTGAGTCCTTCATTTCAAACTTCTTTATTATCTTCTTGATATACTTAGATTGAGTAATGTAGGTACCATCTATCTTCTGTTGAATTTGTAAGCCAAAAAAGGATTTGATTTCTCCAAACATTGAAATCTCAAATTCATTACTCATTCCTCTAAAATAAAGTGCATAGATCATCATTTCTAGTAAACAATGTGTCATTCACAAATATTTTTGCCAACAAAATCTTCTTGTCTAGTCCATCTTTGATGTATAGGCTACTATTATCATTTGTCCTTTGAAAAAAAATCTTCATCAAATAACTATGAAGTCATTCATACCAAACTTTCAGAGCTTTTTCGAGACTATACAATTCTTTGTGTAGGTTACAAACCATATCCATTTTTCTTGGATCTACAAAACCTTCTAGTTACTCTATATAGACTTCCTCTTCTAGAATTCCATCCCAAAATACTGATTTCACATCCATTTGATATACATTAAATCCTTTATGTGAAGCATAAGTGAGTAAAGTCCTAACACCTTGTAATCTTGCAATAGGAGTAAATTTTTTTGCCATAATCAATACCTTGGGTATGTGTAGGATCATGGTGTGCCAAAAAGTGGCGATCTAAAAAATATGTAATTCTGAAATGCCTCAAAGAATTTCAAAATCTATTCCCACTTTTTTCCCACCCATCCTGATACTATATGAAAATAATTAATACCTTTATAATTCCTACTATATCTTTCAATCCCAACCTTACATGGTCATCTTTAAAACATCTCGAAAATGTGTTTTTGGCATGTTCTTATGTGTTTTTTACTTCAAGCATGTAGCTGACAATTTTTTTTAAACCAAAATTTGACGTAATGAAAATGGTTTCTTAAGAATGTTCTTAGCTTTTCATAAATGTAAGTTTTGTCAAATTACGAGTTCAGTAAGTAATTATTACTTATTTTCTAATGGAGTTAGCTACAAAGTGTTGATTAACATATTGGTTGAAAAATAGCTATAACTTTCAAACCATATAAGATTTGTGAAATCCAAAAGATGTGTCACATTCTATGCTTCGACTAGTATAAGCAAAAAAAAAAAAAAACTTAATTTTGATTTTTTTTTAACTAGTTAAGGTGGTCAGACACGAGAGTTTTTTAATTCTGAAAATAGTATAGTAGAAAATTCATAATTAATTATTTATTTAGAATAAAAATTGCCAAAAATATGCGTCACATCCAGGCATGACTCTAATTTTTATATCTAAAATTATATTTAAAAATATTATCATTTGATTATGATTAAGGTGGTCAGACATACACCTACTTTTTATTTTCGCCCTGAAATTTTTGTAGTACTGCATTAAAATCCAAACTTTTGACCAATCAAATAATTTTTTCTCCATATAAGGCCTTGTAGTTTAGAAACTATATTCAATTTTATATAGATTATTTTCTTACAACTTTTTGATATAAAGTCGAGAACCACTTTAAAATTATGTGTCAAGTTGACATAACCCTGATTTGCTGATTTTTCACTGCCACTTAAGGCCATAGTTTGGTACACCATGATCTTGCACATACCCCCTTCCTCTTGAGAATATCCCTTTCTTACTAACCTTTCTTTATTTTTTGAAACTTCTCCATCTTCATTCAACTTATTTCTAAACACCAAGTTTGTGACAATTACATTTTTATTCTTCTGTCTAGTAACAAGAGTCCAAGTCTTATTCCTTTCTATCTGCTCTATCTCATTATTCATTACTTCAATCTAGCTTTCATTATCCAAATCATATTTAACTTTTGTAGGTTCTAATTTAGTAATCAAATGTGCACCTTTCAATTTGTTCCTTGTCATTGTGCCATCTAACTTGTCTCCAATGATATGCTCAAGTGTATGGTTCTTTCTAACATATCATGCTAATATAATAACTTTGGATGATGAACTTGTTCCACTTGCCTCACCATGATCTTCTACATCATGCACGAGTCCCACTGTCTATGACTCAGACTCAAACTTAGGTTGCACAAGCTACAAATTGGTAGCTTCTGAATGCAACTTGGATCATTTTGATTGTGACTCAGGTTGCACTAGCTACAACTCGAGTTCTTTTAGAGATTTTGGGGACTCAAGAGGTGAAATTTGCCAACTTCCAATTAAATTAGGCAATCTATTAGGTTCAAGGTAAATAAACATTATGTAATCCTTAGGTTCTTTATTTCACTCTTCTTCACTCTTTTCTACAAACTCATCAATCTTCACATGAGTACTTTCTATGATCTTATGATTAATTTGATTCAAACATTTGTATGCTTTACTTCTGCTAGAGTATCCTAAGAATATGCCTTCATCATTCTTGACATCAGATTAACCTTTCCTAGTCTCCTTCAAGATATAAAATTTTGTACCAAATACTTTAAAGTAACTTACGTTAGGTTTGTAGCCATACCATATTTCATAAGGAGTCTGATTTGAGTTTTTCATCAACTCTACTCTATGTAAGGTATGCATTGTTGTACTAATTTCTTGATTGCAACATTCTTTTCTATCATCAAGGTTCTTGCACAATCTATGATTGACCTATTTCTTCTTTCTACTAAACCATTCTATTGAGGTGTAGTAGGGGCTAATAGTTGTATTTTGATTCCTTTTATCAGTGAAAAATTCATTGAATTTGTTGGAAATGAATTTATCTCCTCTATCTAAACTTAAACACTTTAGTTTCTTTCATGTTTCTTTCTCAAATCTAGCCAGATATCACGTGAACTTTTGAAAAGCTTCAGACTTATCTTTTAGATATATTACAATCATCATTCTAGAAAAATCATCAACAAATAAAATAAATTCCTTATCTCCACTATAGTTTTCTATGTCAATAGGTCCACAAAGGTCTGTATCAACTAGCTTCAAGACTTCTTCTGAATGATAGTTCTTTCTCTTCAAACTTTTCTTTCCCATCTTACCAATTTGACAATTTTTTGCATAGGCCCATATCAAGTTTCCTCAAACTAGGAATACCTCTTACTCTTTTTTTTCACTTATCTTCATTAGGTTATCGAAGTTCACATGACACAACCTTTTATGCCATAACAAACTTTTTTCTACTTGAGAAATGAAATATGAAATTTCACTAAGATCTAGGTAGAATAAGTTACCTTTTGTTTGATTACCAAAACCAACTAGATTTCCTTTTCCATCTAGTAGCTTGGCCTTCTCATTCATGAATTCTACCTAGAATCCAATGTTATTCAACTATGCCACACTCACTAGATTATGCTCCAGTCCTTAAACCAAAGAAGCATTGTCACATTAAAGTTCATTGGTTAGTGAGATACAATGTTTTCCTTTTATGCAACATGGTTCATTGTTTCCAAATCTTACAATTTCATCAACATAGTGTTCCATATGTTCAAAATTTATTTTAGCACTAGTCATATGATGAGAACAAGCACTATCAATAATCCATGTATCATTTTTTCTATCATAAGAGATAAGTGCCATTTTATCTTCTTCATCATTGGATTCATCTTTTATAGTAATATAGATAATTTCATCATCATCACCACTACCTGAATCTTTAGCCATGAAACATACTTCTTACCTTTATCCTTGTAGTCCTTGTAGCTGTTGAAATTCTACTTTCCTTTTTACTTCTTGATCTTCTTTTCATCTTTATCTTCTCTATTTTGACACCTTGCAGTAATCTGACCAACTTCTTTATAAGAAAAATAGATTAGAGGAATTTTAGCTTTATACTTTCCTTTGCCTTTCAAGTACCTTCTCGCAACTAAAGCTTCAATGGATCCAAGATCACTCTTAGAATTTTCTTCCTCTTCACTTTTGGATCTTTTATCTTAGAGTTTGAAACTTTTTTCATGAGTGAGAACTTGACTTGAAATGAATAGTCAAGATTGCTAGAACTAGGAACATAATTATCATAGTTATCTAGCTCAAATGCTGTCAACATTGCCACTAGAGCATCCAAGGTTATCTTATTATTTGGATCACATCTCATCTCTTGAATAGTTTACTCTCTTATTGCATAGATAGGAAGAACAGTTCTCAATACCTTTCTTACAACTATGACATCATCAATTTTCCCTCCAGAGGCTCTGATTGCACTTACACTAGCTCTGATTCTCTCAACATATTTTGCAATTTTTTCATCCTCTCTCATCTTCATCTAATCAAACTAACCTCTCAAGATTTTTTCCCTAGCTCTTATCACAATATTATTACCTCTATAGATATCCTTTAGTTTGGTCCACATCTCATGAGAAATAGCACATCCTTTGACCTCATCAAATTTAGCATAGTTAAGAGTGGATGCAATGTATATCAACATAATGTTATGATTCTTCTTTCCAAAAATCTCCTCCACAATCATAGTTATATTAGGAGATTTATATTGGGTATTCAAATATTTTAGACCTAAATCATTGATGATCACTAGATGTAGCTTCATAAGCTCCTGTCATGCCTCAAAGTTATCTCTGTTCAACTTGGGAATCTCTCTTCCATAAGACATTCCAATCTTTAGCTTAGGTCCTTGAAACCTTCTCCACAAGCACCAAAAGCTCTGATACCAATTGTTGTAAATGTAAGAGGAGCAACTAAGAGGGGAGGGGTGAATCAGTTACTACAAAAATAAATCAAAGATCCCTTAGATAATAATACAAAACATAAACTCTATTGAAACTATTGTCACTCGATTAACAAACATGCACTTAGTTAATGCTAATAATATGTTGTAACTCAGAAAGCACTGTAATAATAATTTTTACTTGGAAAATATTGAACATGCAAAACATAAGATATTTACTATGGTTAACCTTACTTAACATAGTTGAATACAGATAAAATAAATAGCATGAACACAAGTGACACCAATATTTTACATGGAAAGCCAATTTGGGAAAAACCACTAGTTGCAACTAGTTACTATTTTTCACTCTTTTGAAGTGAGCCCTTTTAGGAGCCAACCGTGTTAAAGGTTACAAAATAAACTATTGGGTGTGACATTGTTAGAGGATTTAATCATCTTGTTAGTAGTGTCCTTTTTAGAGGTCTTTAGATACTTCAATATAGAAATGCCACCTTGTTAGAGGATTTACAAATGGATGTTAAGACAACTCTATTATACACTACTACAATGGTTAGAGAGTAACAATGATATGACCTGATTAGTGATGCAAACTTATCTTTTCTAATTTTAGATCTTAATTATCACTTCAATTTTTTATCTTTCTTGATCAAATGTATCTTTGTAGCTCCTCAAGGATATTTTTCTTATCCTTCCAATTCACTTCTTCTAAGAATCTTCATATCTTCCACAGATTCTCACACATTCAATCCTCAACTTGACCTTATACTTATACCATATGCATTTTCAACTTGGTTTGAATATAAATTAGAATAATTAATATTCATCTCTTCGGTTAGATTTAACCAATAAAAAAATCCACTAAACTAAATATGCCAAAACAAGAAAATCCTTTATTAGCCAACCCTTCTTGGTAGACACTAAATCAAATAAAAATTTCCTGTGTTAACCAGGTGAACTTGGTTAACACTAAATCTTTGTAAACTTCCTTTGGTAACCAAGTGAAGTTATTTAACATTAAACTTCTATGAACTTCTCTTCAATGCTCAAGTGAACTCAGTAGACACTATCTTCTGAACTTGGCAAACACTAGAATTCTTGACAGACATAGGAAACCATCTTTATCACCTGAGTGAGATCAACATAAACTAACTGATAAAGATATAACTTTTTTTGTGCATCAAAGATAAGATAAAATTGTTCAATTATTTTCAATGGTTGATTATATTAATGAAAGAAATGCAAACAAGTACAAAGGAAGAAGAGATGACTGAGACAATAAGATAAACAAGGACTACAAGATAAAAGGTAAGAAATCTTGTTACATTGTTGAAGAAAAAATGAATGACGAATCTAAAAGTTATGATGAAGAAGTTATCTATGTTGCTATGGAAGAAGACTCTGATCAAGATGAATAAAATGCACCAATTTCTTATGTGAATAAAAGTAATAGATGTATAATTGATAGTGGTTAAATCACATGACTAGTGACAAAGGTAAATTTGAGACCATTAGACCATACAATGGTTGTGTTAAGTTTAGTAACAATGTACAATGTCTTGTGAAAGGAAAAGGATCAATAAAATTGAATGATAACATCAAATGTTAATTTTTTTGGGGGATGGACTTAATTATAACTTGTTGAGTGTTTCTCAATTGAAAACATTCGGATACAAAGTTGAATTCCATCATAGGAAGGCCCAAATCTTTTATGCTACTAGAAAATTGATTTAAAGTCATGATCAAACAAGAGGAAACTTTTCCTACCTATATTTATGTAATGAGACATGTTTTTTTGCACAATATGAGGATATATGGTTATGGAACAAAAGGTTATATCATGTGAGTTTTTACAGTTTAGTTAGCATAAGTAAGATGAAATGAGTAAGAGGATTGCCAAAGTTGAAGAAACCTAATAATTCCATGTGTAAATAATGTCAAATGGGAAAAATAAAAAATGCTAGGTTCAAGAGAAATACATATTCATCTAATGATCTTTTGGAATGGGTTCATACCAACCTTTATGGACCTACTATTGTTCAAAGCTATTGCGGAAAGAAATATTTCATTCTATTTGTTGATGAATTTTCTAGAATGATGACTATGATTTTTTTTCATATTAAGTATAGGAAAATCAAAAATTAAAAAGATCCTCTAAGAGAATCAAAAAAAGAGGCCCAGCCTCACCATGAACTCAAAGTATCATATAACCAGCAAGATAGCATAAGAGAAGGAGGAAAGGATCATCTAATGTAAGACATCGTAATATGTATCAACCCAAGCAATCCACCCCAGAGGGCCCTCCATCCATACTATGTTCTTACACTCCTAGATCTAAGTTAGCATAAAAAGCTCTTCTTTCCTAGGATTAACATTCTTCCTAATTTCTTGGTTCAGCATTTTGCAAATTTGTTCAAATATTTGGAGGTTGTCAATGGTTCTTCTCCACTTTTACCAATGTTTCAACTCATAGAAGAAAAAAGTGACATGCCCATCCTTAAGGATTCTTCTCAGCTTATCTTTTTCTATCATCATAGTCATATGGACCTATAAAAAGATTTTTAAATGTGTGAGTTTTCAAGAAAACTCAATAAGCACTCTAGAGTTACTTTGATACCTTTCCTCATTCTTGAACTTCCAAATTTTCCAAAGGATGTTAGAAGATGGCATTTTGCAAAATAAATTTGCATCTTTCCAAAGACCATCAATATGACTAGTAACAATATCTAAAATATTCACCTTAATATGGGAATGATTACCATGAAATTTATTGAAGAAAAATGTGATGCTTTTTAGTTATTTAAGTGCTGTTTGGCCATAGTTGAAAAGGAGATAGGAAAGAGTCTAAATTGTTTGAGATCTAATATAGGTGGAGAATTCATTTCTAATGAATTTGGTGTATTCTACAATGATAGAAGAATCAAAAGGAAGGTGTCAGTACCTAAGAACCCTCAAAATGGAGTGGTTGAAAGGAGAAATAGATCAATTTTGGACTATGTTAGACCACTAATGATGGAGAAAAATGTATTACATAAATATTGGAGAGAAGTCTTAAGCACAATAGTTTATACCTTGAGCATAGTGCAAGTCAAGATAGGTATAAATGCTACACATTTTGGATTGTGGTATGGATATGCACCTAATATCAAGTATTTTAAAGTTTTAGGAAGAAAATTCTTTATACTAAAATATAATAGAAATGGAAAACTTGACACCGAAAGTTACATGAAGGCATATTCCTAGGTTATTCTACTAAGAGTAAAGCTTATAAGTGTTTGAAATCTAACACTAACAAAGGTATAGAAAGTGAAATTATGAAAGTTGATGAACATGTAGAAAAGAATGAAGTTGAATGCAAGATATAACCTAAATAGTATAGTACATTCATATATGTGAATGAATTTTTTCCCTACACCCCACCTAAGAAAGAGAATAAAGCTACAAATCAAAAACAATATGGGAATGCCAAGTTGCAACAAAAAGTTGCTAAATAGTAGACTATGGGTGCCAAGAAAAATTTACATAATTTTGAGTTACATGTAAAAGGAGATGAACATTAGGAAGACAATACCAAGAAAGAATAACATGAAACAAAACCTGAACCAAAAAAAGAAAATGAGATTGAAATTATTTTTCAAGATGAACCTATAGAAGAAAAGAGAAGGAAAGAACATCTAGTAGAAAAATATGTGAGAAGACATCATACACTTGAGAAAATCATTAGAGATATAAATAATCTAGTGTTATGAAAATGAAAAGGCTCAAAAGTGATACATGTTTAGTTCGTAATTTTGAGCCCAAATCAGTAAAATATGCTCTAGAGAATGAGGACTAGATACAAGCAATGAATGAAGAAATTGAGAAGATAGAAATAAAACATGAACACTGGTATGTAGCCCAAAGGAAAAAAAATTATTGGAAAAAAGTGGGTATTTAGGAACAAGATAAATGAAAAAGGTAAAGTGACAAGGAATATGGCTAGACTGGTATGCAAAGGATTTACTCAAGAAGAAGAAATTGACTATGGGGAAATGTTTTCACTTGTTGCAAGATTGGAAGGAGCTAGAAAACTACATGCATATTCTTCCTATAATGGATTTAAGGTATATCAAATGGATTTCATGCATTTATAAATGGGATACTTAAAGAAAAAGTGTATATAGAGCATCCAAAAGGATTTGTAGATCTTACCAAGAAGAATATGGTGTGTAAACTACACAAGACAATCTATGGTTTGAGAAAAGCCCCTAGAGTTTGTAATGAAAGAAAGAACAATTTTTTGGTTAAGATTGGATTTGCAACAAAAAATGATAGCAACAATCGATACTTGAAGCCTAGTAATAACAATGACTTATTGCTATGAGTTAAAATGAAGAAGAAATTTGGAATGTATGTATTTGGTGAGATCAAATTCTTTATTGGTTTACAAGTTTATCGAATGAAGTAAGGGATCTTCATTACTCAATCCAAATACATTGAGGAGATTTTGAATTTTTTTCTAATGGAAGAATAAGTTATAATTAGTAAAATTATGATCACATGACATATATTACCTAAGAATCATGATTCTAATAATGTAAACCAAAAATTTAATAGATCAATAATTAGAAACCTAAAATATGTTGTTCAGACATACCTAATATTGCATTAGCAGTTTGGATAGTTTCAAGATTTTATGCAAGTCCTAAGGAGAATCACATGATGATAGTGAAAATGATGCTAATATATTTGAAAGGAACAAAAAACTATGGATTGTATTACAAGAAGAATGATAAGTTTGAAATGAAAGTATTCACAAATTCAGATTGGGTTGGAAATATTGATGATAAAAAAAGAACAAGTGGAGGAGCTTTATTCTAGGAAAAGGACTAATTTAATGGACAAGAAATAAGTAAACCTATATTTCTCTATTAATAGTTGAAGTTGATTATGTGGTAGCAACAATAAATTATTCAAATATCATATGGATCAAACAATTCTTGAAAGGTATGAATGATGATATCACAGATCCAACTACTATCTATTATGATAACACTAGTGCTATAAACAAATCAAAGAATCTTTTAATGCACAAAAACAAGTATAATTACTTGAGAGAGATAGTTCAAGACAAAGAAGTGGGATTGGATTATTTCAATACTATGGAGAAAATAGCTTATATTTTCATTAAAGCCTTCCTAAGGATGCTCGTGAATATCTAAGAGGTAAATTAGGGGTGATTCCCCTCCATACAAAACTACTTAATCGTAGATGGAGCTTTGCATCAAATTTGTTGATCAAAATATCTTACAAGTTGATGTATGCCTAATCAATATAGAACCTTTTTAGTTGCAATATTGGAAATCCCTTACTACCAAAGTACTATGCTGATTTTCATTGAATGTCAATCCGGGAGTGTGAACTTGAGATGATGTCTACAAAGTATATGCTCTAGTTTTTACTAAAAGTCACTACTACCTTGAATGTAATAACCATTAAGAAAATATTTTTTATCCAAAGCAAAGAAAACTATCAAGTACTTGGAAGGAAATTCTAATTATTTAACCATACATCTATGCACCTACTACTGCAGGAACAGTGACTAGTTCTATTTCCAGTGGCTATAGGAACAACAGTTCAAATCTTCTACTTACTAAAGTAAACTCCACCTTCTACATGGGGCCCCACATAAAAATGAAGGAAAGATAAGTTCAGATAAAAGTGTAGAAACTCAACAAAGTCATATATTCATTCAAATATGTAGTATTACAATAACTTGGGAAAAACAACAAGATGTTTATCAACTCTGTTTGTCTACTCACTACTTAACCTCATAGATATATATAGATGAGGTTTTATTTAAAAGGAAGGAAAAAAATCAAACTCCTTAATTACGACTTCCTCATGAAGGAAAGTCAATTACAACTTAAGACTACAATCATGCAATTATAAAGACATTATTTATCCCTTAAATTCCAAACATATATAGATCATAGAAAATGCTAGATTTTCTCTTTTATCTAACTTTAAACAGCTTCTAGGAATCCAGATATCATGCATTTCATATTTAACTAATCGCTTTGATTCTCTCTTCCTTGCTTAACTTCTTTATTAGGTCTCGCTTTGTTCTTCATTAAAATAGGTCCCTTCTGACTTTGCCGCCAGGTCTCCACCTGCAATGGTGTCATTATGCTTCTCTTTAATACCATCAATGCCTTAGTGCTATTTATTCGTAGTTTGTTTTTGATGAACTCCTGCTCAGCTTGTATTCCTGCGATCAACATTTAATACACACAATACTTCCTACAAACATTTATTTACATTTATTAGTTTATAAAGAAAAGGCATTAATTATTCAACTAATAGTTTTTGCAATCTCTTCAGCTACAAGAAGATCTACCCATATCAAACATTCATGAAGAAATATTTTTACCACAAAATGAACCCCTTTTTAGATATAACTCTGATTATCATTTTTATGCCCTATGTCCATACTTCTTACATCAAAAGTTCAAAACATTTATACGAAAAGATGATAAAGTTCAGTATGTTATAGAAAAATGTTCACAAAAAGGGTAAAAAAGAATTCTATTTTTTCATGTCATCATTTCCCCCCCCAGCCATCCTGAGTCTGGTTCCTTCAGCATCTATAGGTTTTTTATCCTCATCCATAGCTTGAGATCATTGGTGATTTTCTCCCCTGATTCATGAGATTTGTAATTAAAATATCCACAATTTTGTTTCAACCTTTCCCATTTCTGTTCTTTAGCAATCATGTTATATTCATCAAATGAATCATACTTTCCAAGCATAGGATTCAATAGTATTGGTGGTTGGAAATGAAGAGGTACCCAATAATTTTTTTGACTTCTATCTAACATTATATGAATAGGCACTTTTTCGATGGCCAACTCCAAATTTTGAGGAGAGTGCAACTCCCTTATTTTCAGATCTTATGGCAATTAGATCTATCTTTGAAGGGATTGGGGCATTTGCAGAACAATACTGCTCCCAATCTAGAAATGCATGTTCACAGACAAGGTGAATTTTTGTAGCAGCACTTTGATTATTGTAAACAGAAAGCCAATCAAAGAATACTTTGTGAGTGTTTTGCACCTCTGGCCAAATGTACAATGGTTCAAACATTTCCTTTTCCCTATAAGGGGTAGCTTGGTTCTCTTGACTAATCTCATTCTGCATCCATGACATAACTGCCCTAAACTATACATCTCCCACATATAAGAATGAATTCCAATCTTTATCATCTGGAACAACAAGATTATGAACATATAACTCACATAGGAGATTTTTCAGAGCCATCAAAACTAATTTTAATGCTTCATAGAATTCTTGGGGAGTGTGCAAGGAAGGGTTCAACCCCCAAGAAATTTGAGACAATTGAAAATTAATCATTTGCTCCTTTAGGAATAGTGTGTAAACTAGAGATGGTGACCTACAATTTACAAGCTCTGGAAGGAACTCTATAATCTTTGTGACATGTTGCTACAAGACCATAATTTCACTATCCTTCTCTTCAATTTGTTGTGCTTGTTCCCTGATAGTTCTGAGCAATTTCTTCCTTTCTAGGTCCCAATTTTCTTTTTCCCATTAAAATTGTTGGTAGAAACTAATTCTAGCTATTAATAGAGTAGAAATATCAAGTGGTGTATGACAATAGACAACAAGTCTATAATCTTCAAGGTGGTGCTTAGGATGATGGTGGTCAATAGTGCTATCATCTTGAGAATATTTACGTTCAACAAAGCTATTATTTTGATAGGAAACAGTGTTATCAACTTTTTTTGAAGGGGAAATGGCTACAGGATAGGGTGCAATAGTCATTTTAACTTGAAATGTTTCAACAATTTCTTGAACCATTTCTTGTGCAATAGATGGATATTCTTTTGATGGTAGATTATTAGTTTCCTCTATTGGTTATTCAAATCCAGACACTATTTCCTCTGAGGACTCTGTGTCACTATCAACATTAATAGGGCTATTTGACTTTGCAAGAATTTCCTCAAGATCATTTTCATGTTCAGGAGTAGGTGATGTGTGCTCTAGTGACTGTGCAAGTGTGGCTACTGGAGTTTCAACATCAATAGGTGGTATAGGAGGCTCAACAGGTGGTGTAGGAGGTTTAGTTCTCAAATTTACCCCAAACATTCCGGTGACTAATCGTGGAGTAGAAATTGGTTTCTTGCCCTTATCAATGAATTTCTATTTATTTAGGTTGAGTGCAGGTTCTTGTGTTATTGGAGATACTTCTTTTGAACCTTCCTTTGTGACAACTATCTATGATTTTCTCTTTTTAGAAGTTGAGGCTTATGCGGGTAGAGTTTTCCATTTTGTAGTTTTCGGTATAGAGGAAAAAGTAGAAGCTTCTTGAGTCATTCTATATACTACTTTCCTAACTCCTACAACAGATTTCTCTCTTGTTCCCATTCCTTGCCCTTTAGGTCCACCCCTTTTAGGTCCCTCTATCCTTAGTTTTACAAAATCCTCCCATGTTCCCAAGTGCTGCCTAGTCAACTCCCTTTCAATTATAGTCCTAATTAAGCAATGGTGGGATACTGACTGGGTTTTGCCTTGCTCTACATAGGTAGCTTGCCTTTTGATAATATTATAAAGAAAACTCAAGAGATTTACAGGACAATCACCATGCTGCAAACCACTCAAAATTTTTAAATGAATAGCATGCAAATAGGAATACCTTCCTTCATAGGTAAAATATCTTATGATAAATTCAGTAGGGTGGATGAATTGCAAAGGAAGAGATAATTGTAATGTACCTTGCTTTTTATTTTCCTCCAGCTGAGGATCTCCAGGTACTGAGAATTTCTCTTTTTCTTGTCATGCATCCATGTCCTCTATCCAACGTTCTCCATTTGTGGGCAAACCAAAAACTTATGCCACCACTTCTTCGGTGAATTCTATCTGAATGCCCTTAACAGTTGCATATACATCCCTTAATGTATTATGAAATTAAAGCATAATTTCCTAATCAAATTGCTTCAAATTGAGATAGTAAGCTAGCCAACCTCATTGTTGAAACAAACTACATGTTGTTGGGCCTATCAGTAAGAGTTTGTGCTCTACTGGTTCATGTTGTTGAGGTTCTCCACCCATATTTTTTGAAAAAAAAATTCCATTACAGGCAAATTAAGTGCAAGTTATTTTGAGAGTATGGTTAGAGATGGCTATAGGGGTTTCAACAAAGAGAATTTTTTTAAAAATGAAATACTTCAATAATTTCCAAACATCACATCCTTCAGTACTTCATGACAACATTTTAATCACCAAACCATAATGAGGATAAAGATCATGCTAAAAAATATATGCCATATTAATTAGGGGTTATGTGAAATCATGATTTAATGGTTAGCCTTCTTTACATTATTTCACACATTTTGGAAGTACAAAGGAGTGCCAGCTCATTACTAAAATGACCCTTCCCCATACATCCTACATGCCAACTTAAGATTTCCTTGATTTACATTCATGATTTATTTCCTTGATTTGCATTCATGATTTCGATTTTCCCTCCCCCCAACCTAGTAGAGACTAGGTCCCACCAGACCATAAAGATTGCAAATTTTGAAAATTGAAATAACATGCTTTTCTAAATAGATAATAAATTAAATAAATGCAAAGGGCTTGAGTGTGATTGACCTGAGGTGCGATCGGAAGGATGGTTATAGTAGTACCGTACAAGAGAAAGAAAGTGAGATGGCCTGATGATGGAAAGAGAAGAAGGTGGGATGGAATCAGGTGGAAAAGAAATGAATTTTCATGAGTGAAAAATTTGTATTATGAAGGCCTTGAAAATAAATTCAAGGGGCTATAGGCATCTGAATGGGAGACTTAGATGGAGTGGCTACTGGAAGAGATGTTTCTATTGTGGTGAAGTATTGAAGAAATTCTTCTTGGGTTGTTGGTTAATGGTGAACTATGGAGAAAATAGCTTATATTTTCATTAAAGCCTTCCTAAGGATACTCATGAATATCTAAGAGGTAAATTAGGGGTGATTCCCCTCTAGACAAAGCTACTTAAGTGTAGATGGAGCTCTGCATCAAATTTGTTGATCAGAATATCTTACAATTTGATGTATGTCTAATCAATATAACACCTTTTTAGTTATAGGATTGGACATCCCTTACTACCAAAGTACTATGCTGATTTTCATTGAATGTCAATCTAGGAGCGTGAAATTGAGATGGTGTTTGCAAAGTATATGCTCTAGTTTTTTCTAAAAGTCACTACTACCTTGAATGCAATAACCACTAAGGAAATCTAGTTTATCTAAAGGAAAGACAACTATCAAGTACTTGGAAGGAAATTCTAATTATTTAACCATACATCTATGCACCTACTATTACAAGAACAATGACTGGTTCTATTTCCAATGGCTACAGCAACAACAGTTTGAATCTTAACTAAAAAAACTAAGTCTAACTCCTACTTACTAAAGTAAACTCCACCTTCTGCATGGCCTCCATGGAAGAATGAAGGAAAGATAAGCTTAGATAAAAGTGTAGAAACTTAGAAAAGTCATGCATTCATTCAAATATGCATTATTACAATAACTTGGGAAAAATAACAAAATGTCTATCAACTCTGTCTATCTAGTCACTACTTAACCTAATAGATACAGATGAGGTCTTATTTAATTAAAGGAAAAACAACAAACTCCTATAATTATGACTTCCTCATGAAGGAAAGACAGTTACAACTTAAGACTGCAAGCATGCAATTGTAAAGACATTAGTTATCCCTTCAATTCCCCACAAATATAGATCATAGCAAATTCTAGATATGCTCTTTCATTTGACTTTAAACAACTTCCAGGAATCTAGGTATCGTTCATTGCATGTTTAACCAATTTCTTTGATCAACATTTAATACACACAAGACTTCCCACAAACATTTATTTACATTTATTAGTTTATAAAGAAAAGGCATTAATTATTAAACTAATAGTTTTTGCAATCTCTTTAGCTGTAGGAAGATCTACTCATATCAAACATTCATAAAGAAAGATTTTTACCAAAAAATGAACCTCTTTTTAGATATAACTCCAATTATCAATTTTATGCCCTATGTCCATACTTCATACATCAAAAGTTCAAAACATTTATACTAAAATATGATAAAGTTTAGTATATTATAGACAAATGTTCACAAAAAGGGCCAAAAAAACTTCTATTTATTCATGTCATCAATGTAGAAAATCCTACTTTAGGATTTTCCTAAATTAGTAATGAAGGAAGAAGGATAAAATATTGAATCAATCATACATAGATGACAAATGAGCATCTAGTACTGAAATGAAGATATTGATATGGACAATATGCATGAGATAGATACAATGTCTTTGGCACTATTGTTAAAGAGGGAGAAGATTGTCAATTAACATGAGAGATTGAATAAGAAAAAGGGATAATGTATACAAGTTGTTTGTATGCAATTTGCTGCCAGAAATATAAAATAATCTGATTGATTTCATGATCTTATATGATGGAGGGAGCTTATGAATTACATGTCAGAGTTACATGGATGAGAATAAAAATAAAAATAAAAGAAAGAGATTATTGAACACAAATATGAGAATAAAAATAAAACTAATGATGTTAATGAAGATCTAATGCTCTACGCAAAGGGAGTTTTCTCGATGCAGTACATGTTTTGGATTACATGGTAACTAGAGGTGTTTCGATGAATGCAAAAGAGGGATATTGTTAGAAACTATAATCTAAATAATTATTATGTTGCCATTGATCTCAAAACTTGTTGCTAACATATTTTTCTATTTTTTTTGAGTGCCATATCTAGATCATTGATGAAGAGGATTTGAGAAGTTAGACATAACAAAAGCACCTAAAGGAAAGGTTGACTTATGAGAAGAGATTACAATGGGAACCTAATTAGATAGAGTTTGATAAGATAGAGTAATTATTTAATCATGTTGTAAGTGGATAAGACAATTTTCCTAAAGCTTTGAAGAAAGGGTAAAAGATTGACCAAATGCATGGGCTTCATTTAGCAACAAAGCAAAAGATAAAGGAACTTGCAATAGATGTCAAGTGATGCTAGTGTTGACTGAGTACCGATAAAAGCTGAGTAGAAATAGTGTTGACTGAGTATTAGTATTCATTGAGAGTCAGTATATGTGTCAAACAAGAATGTTAGTAGCAATTGAGTAACCTAGTGATGACTCACTATCACAACATAGTGTTGAATGAGTGACAAATTTTTGACAATTTATGAGAAAATTATTATTTCTAGCTAGCAAAGGTTATTTCTTAGAATATATAAAGAATTTTGAAGATAAGGATGGATTCCCTAGAACATTTAAATTAAGGGAACTTGGTTTTGTATGTTTCTATGCAAGGATTCAAGGAGAAGTTTGAAGAAGTATCTAGAAGAGAAAAGTAGGAATGAAATGTTGGTAAGATTCGATGAGTCTAACCTAAACCTAAGATTTATGGTGATTTTTAAATGAAAAAAGATAAAATTACCTATTTGAGGAGGTACAAGAACTAACCTAACAAGGTTGGAGTAGTTATTGATGCTATTGATTGGTGAACTTAAGGAAAAGGATGAGGAGAGAGATGAAGACTAATTGCTTGAAGGGTTTAAAAAAAAATGAGAGATTGAGATGACAATGAAGTAAAATGAATGGATTAGCATGTGATTTAAACTATAATTTGAATTTGTAAAGTGAGTTTTATATACTAGATCAAAACCTTCTATTACTTTCTAATCATTGTATCAGTAATAAAATTCTTTAAACAAGGTTGACCTAATAATCATATGTAAATAATTTAATTAATGTGGCATTCTAATGAAATGTTCTTAAGTCCTCTAACAAGGAAACTCTTAACATGGTAATTAAATTCTTTAACAAGGTCACATTCAATAGTATATTTTTTAATCTTTAACAGGGTTGGCTCCTAACAGAGCTCACTTTAAAAGAGTGAAACATTTGTGTCATATTGGTGGTGGTTTTTCCCAAAAAAGGCTTCCATATTAAATCCTAGTGTCAAACTTGTGTGGATGTCATTTTTGATGATTTACTATTAACTTTTACATTCTGTAAGTCTATTATATTTAAGATAGTAGACTTCTAGCTTATGTTACTAAAAGTTTACTATAAAGACCAAGCTAATGGATGTTAAGATCTGAAGTAGTTTAAGTATTTGTTTCTTTAGTTGGTACACTTGGAACTCAGATAACTAATTCACCCACATCTAAGTTATTCTAAATATTATAGCTTAATCATGTTAAAGCCCATGTGAAATTAGCCCCTTACATGTCCAAATTGATAAGGTCAAAGTTGAGAATGAATCACCCTACATCCACCATAATTCCAAAGTAGTCCTCATTATGTCTAAGTTTATATGAGGGATAAAGGGGTGAGTTAATATCTCATGCCACCATACATTTGATATTATTGTTCTTACCATTAGAATAGTTTGGGAAGACTAGAACTATTTTTTGTGATCTCTATTGTTAGGAGCATAAACATTCACCAAGCTCTAACACCAATCACTATTGATATATATTGGCATGAATTGTAATGATATTAATATGTTGACTATATTAGCATTGATAGAGGCATGATTTAGTGGCTATGTGTTGCATGTGTGACAATGTTTTTCATTGATGTCAACATACTATTTATTTTATAAAGACCAGTAGAATTAAAGAGGTAAAATCATTTGGTGCAGTTTTAGGATTGAAGATAAGATTATGTACAGTTTCTAGTGTGTTCTATAGTATGCCTAGATATTATATCTAAAAGCACATAAAAGAATTATGAAGTCTAAATGAAGTTATGAGGATTTTAGTGAAGGATATTTGTTGGAAATGTAAAGAACTTGGCTATTATTCTCTAAATATCCTAAGAGAGTAAAGAAACTTAAGCCTAGAAAGTCTTACAACTCAAAATTATCTAAGGATCACTTCTTTTTTAATGAGGATGGTGAAGTTGATTTTAAGATGATAAATTTATTAAAGATAGTGATGATGAGATTGGATTTGTTTTTATTAAGGAAGAAAATCTTGAAAAGGAAGAAGTTGGAGAAGAAAGAGAAATATTATCACAAATTGAAAAGAAATGGTCTGATTGGATTATAGATAGTGGTTGTATCCATCATATGACTTAAGATAAGAAGAAAAATCTTGAATCCACTAGCTATGATGGTGGAGAAGTTAGAATTGGAAATAATGTAGTATCTCACATAAAAGGGAAATGATATATTACACTTAATGGAAAGACTAACACTAAAAATGATTCCTTTGTGTATGGTTTGAAATATAATATTTTTAGTGTTGGACAACTTATTGAAAAGGGATATGAGGTGCAATTTATAGAGTAAACTTTTATTATCAAGGATAAAGATAGTAAATTGACTAATACTAGTACAAGACAAGAGGTAAAGTATTTTAACTGAATCATTCTAAAATGACACATTTAGTTGCTAAAGTGGATAATAAATGGTTATGTCATATGAGATTTTGTCATATCAATTTTGATAACATTGTGGAGGTTAGTGCTACATTTGTAGTTACAAATTTTCCTCAGATTGTGAAACCTACTAACATGCTGTGCAAAGAATATATATTGGAAAAATAGAAGAAAATGTCATTTCCAAGAAAGAAAATACCACTTTAGTAAATTGGATATCATACACACAAATCTAAGTTGTCATAAAAGAATAAGAAAATTATATGGTGAAAGGTATTTATGCTTCTTATTGATGATTTTACTAGAATGATGTGGGTTTTATTTCTAAGAGATATATCTGAAGATTTTGAGAAATTGATGATATTCAAGAGTAGAGTTAAGAATGAATCTGGTTTGAAAATTAAATACTTGAGATCTAATAGAGGAGGAGAATTTATTTCAAATCAGTTTAACCATTTTTATGAATACAATGGTATAAAGAGACATCTTTCAACCCTAAGACACCATAACAAATGGTGTAATAGATAAAAGGAAGATATCACTAATAGATGTAGCAAGAGAAATGATGTTTAAGAATAATATATCACATTTATTTTGGAGATAAGAAGTGAACACAACAATATAGACTATAAATAGAGTTCCAATTAGACAAGATATGGGTAAGGCACCTTATGAACTTTGGTTTGGACATGTAGCTTATGCAAAATACTTTAGAATCTTTGGAAGTAAATTTTATATTAAAAGAGATGATAATATTAGAAATTTTTGTTCATGAAGGGATGAAGAGATGTTTCTTGTTTATTCATTGAAAAAAATTTATATAGATGTTTTTATGAAAGATTAAAGACTATTGTTCAAAGTGCTATTGTAAGAGTTGAAGACAATTTTAGAATTTAGGATAGGATACTTGATAATTATTCTAGCAGAGAAAATAATTAGAGAACCTATAGAATGTTAAGAAAGAATTATTATATGAAACTGACACTAATTCGCAAGGAAAAATACAAAGAGTAGAAAATAGATCTGATCTTGGAGCATAGATGAAAATTAAACGTGTGACACCTAATAGAAATGTGGCCAAGAATCATTCTATTGAATAGATAATTGGAAGTAAGGGAAAAAGAGTTATGAAAAGGAACAAGGTAAGTGAAGAATTTATTTTATTTCTCAACTTCAGCCAATGAATTCTTGCAAATATGATTATTGGATTAAAGCTATGAATTAAGAACTAGAATAGATTGAGAAGAACAAGACTAGCGAATTGGTTACTAGACCTAATGATCAAAATGTTGTTGAAAATAAATTGGTATTTAGAAACAAAATCAATTAACATGGTGAGGTTGTGAGAAACTAAGAAATATTGGTATGTAAAGGTTATGCACAACAAGAGGAAATTAATTTTGAAGAAACTTTTTCACCTGTTGCTAGATTAGAAGTAGTAAGAATGTTTTTAGCATATGGAACTAACATGAACTTTAAAATTTATCAAATGGATGTGAAATCATCTTTTCTAAATAAATAACTTTAAGAAGAGGTATACATTGAACAAATTGATGGTTTTCCTTTGACAAATAAAGAGGATATGGTTTACAAATAGAAAAAAAGACAATTTTTATGGACTGAAAAAAACACCTAGAGCTTGGTATGCAAGATTAGATAAATATTTGAAATGATTAGGATGTTTGAAAGGTAATCTTAATAGTAACTCATATTTAATAAAGAATGATAATGGATTATTGATTGTTGTAGTATTTATTGATGATGTTATTTTTTGAGGTAATGATGTTTAGAAAATACAATGTTTGAAGAAGAAATGAATAAATATTGTGAGTTGAGTATGGGTGTAGAGATAAAATAATCCTTGGCATTGTAGATTATATAAAAAAAGAGAAAATTACCATATCACAAACTATGTATCCTAAATAATTTTTTGAAAAGATTTGGATTAGAAAGTTGTAAACCTATTCGAACACCTATGGTAATTGGATGTAAGTTATCTAGAAAAGATGAATCCTCTAATGTTGAACATAAAATGTAGAGATCTATGATTTAAAAATTATGGTATTTGAAACATTTAGACCTGATATAGAAAATATAGTAGGAATTATAGTAATATTTTAGGAAGATCTTAAAGAGACACAATATGCAAAAGTCAAAAGAATCTTTAGATATTTGAAAGGAAAACTTGATTATAGATTATGGTATAATGTATCACATGATTTTATATTTTATGTTTGTGTACAATGATGCTGATTAGAGAGGAATTATAGATGATGAAAAGAGCACCAATGGTGGAGTATTGTTCTTAGGAGAAAGATTGGTGTCTGGGTTGAGCAAGAAACAAGATTGTATTTCATAGAGCATAGTAGAAGCAAAATATCTTGCAGAAGTAAATAATTGTAATTAGATTATCTAGATGAAGATTATACTAAAGGATATTGGAACAAAGTTTATTGAACCTATTATCATACATTCTGAAAATAAAAGTATAATAAGTATGTCAAGTAATCCAGTTCTTCATTCAAAAACCAAGCATATATCTATTTAGTATTACTTTTTAAGAGAAAAAGTGAAAGAGAAAGAAAGCAAGATAGAATATGCTAAGAAAAAGGAGCATATGGTAGACATATTTACAAAACCTTACGAAGGATTTTCCCCTTAATACTATACATACATAACATAAATAAAGAAATAACATTAATTTGTGAGAACAAAATATGGGCTTCTTATTATCATCGTAAATGTGGAATTACAAAATTTAGAATTAGAATATACTAAACCACATGGGCACCTTAATTAAAATAATCTGCAAGACAAATCTATGAACTATCACCCAGAGTTGTTCTATACATTATTTAGGCATTTCTTAAATTGGCAATTTTATGTTGCTTGGGAAGGTTCTAGAACCTCAAACTTAATACCTAAGGCCAATAGACCATAACAATACATATAGAGTCAATAAAATAATTTTTTTACATTTATTTTGGAATTTTTCACTGACCCAAATTTGGATGGCCATAACTCTCGAACTGTTGCTCTGATTGGCTATTATAACCACTTTTTGGAAACCTCAACTTTTGATCTATAGTCTCAAATATAGCACCCATTTGTTGAGTTTTTAGGCCTCACTTGGGCATGTTTAGACCTTCAGCAGTGAGTGTGATGTTTTTATACCAAAATTCACACCAAAAATCTAGAATAAATCCATAATCACTCATGATATTGCATTGAGCCTCAACTGGTAGACTGATATATCCACAATGATCATCTACCTCTGAAATTAGGACATTCCAATCTCGTATGACTGACTTACTAAGTGGCAAGCCTCCATAGAAAAAAAAAATTCTATTAAGACTACCCTTATTCAAATAACTGAAATGAAATATTTTTGGTTGATGCAAGATTTCTCTTACACCCAAGATGCTCCTACATCAAACACTCGGGGTAATTTGAGAAGTGAACCTATCATATCCTAGGTATTTAGAGGAAAACTAAGATGGTTAACCTCCTCCCTTGCTAGCCATGATAAATATTCTACTAGCCTTCCTTTATATTTCTCCAAATATTCTTCATAAGTTTTATTCCTTGTACTTTTTCCAACACTACTATCTAGTATCTCCTCAATCTCCTTTGTAGTTGAACTAGCTGCTGGAATACTACACTATGCTTCAGCAACTTCATCTACATAAGCTCCTTTTTAATACTTCATTAAATCTAAAATTTTGAATACTGAAGAAATTTTCAATTCAGTAGGCAACTCCACTTCATAGGCATTTCCAGAATTATGCTTTTTCACTATCTTGCATGGACCAAACTTCTTCATTTTTAACTTATTATATGTACCTAATAGAAAATTCTCCTTTCTCAAATGAACCATGACTTCATCTCAAATATTAAATTCCTTATAGCTCCTTTTCACATCTTCCTTAGCCTTAAACTATGTATTCATCCTTATAATGTGTTTCCTCACCTCCTCATGCATTTTCTTCAAATTCATTTGCCCCATCACTACTTATCTCAAAATAGACTTAGTTTAGAAGTATTTTTGGGAGTGCTTGCATATACAATCTAGAATGGTGATTTACCATTACTCTTGTTGATAGAATTTTTATATGAAAACTCTTCCTATGGTAAAATCAAATCCCATCCTTTTGATTTATCTCCAACCAAATATCTCAACAAGTTTCCCAAACTGTGATCACAACTTTTGTCTTTCCATTCATCTTAGGATAATGAGATGAACTAAACTTCAAATTTGTTTCCAATCTCTTCCATAATGTATGCCAAAAATACCCAAAAATCTTGGTATCTTAGTCTAAGACTATACTCTTTTGTAGACCATGTAGTCTCACTACTTCTCTAAAAAATAACAATGCCACATGAACAACATCACTAGTCTTCTTGCAGGGAATGAAATGTGCCATCTAAAAACTTGTCGACCATCACAAAAATAGAATCATGCCCTTATTGAATCCTTGGTAATCCAAGAACAAAATCCATGCTGGCATCCACCCATGAGTTCTCTAGTATAGATAATGGATGATACAACCTCATATTTTACTTGACTCCTTTTTCCATCTGACATACTCTGCAACTTTATATAAACTTTGTCACATCTTGCGACAACTATGGCTAGTAATAATTCTTAGCAACCAAAGCAATAGTCTTATCTCTCCCAAAATATCCAACTAATCCTCCACTATGCTTCTCCTTGGTGAGATTCTCTCTCATTCAACTTCTTGGAATACACAATTAGATACCTTTGAACAACATACCATTATGGATTATGAAATCTAACCACTTTGTCCTATCAAGAGTAATAGGATTTGTACAAGCCTTCCACCTCAATCTACATTTCTATCAAAAAAAGTTGTCTTCTCTAAGAGCATATGCAACTTTGTTAGAATTCCAACTCCTATATTTTAAAACAAATGTATAACTTTACATAAACTCAACCCACATCAAATGCCTTTGTTTTAATTTTCCTTGACTATTCAAATATTGCAAAACTTGATAATCAATATTCAAAAAAACCTCCTTAGGAAGAAGATATGTCTCCACCTCTTCAATGCTTGAACTAGAGCATAAAATTCTTTATCATAAAAAAAAACTTTTTTTTGGTGTCATTCAACTTCTCATTGAAATAAGCAAGAGGTCTACCTTCTTGACTCAAAATAGATCCTTTTGTAGTACCACTAGCATCACAATCTACTTGAAACACCTTGTTAAAATTAGGAAGTGCTAAAACATACTTCCCTATAAGTTTCAATTTCAATAGATTAAAAATCTTATCTATTCCTATAGTCCACTTAAATTCTTTCCTATCCCCCCTCATTATTTTAGTCAAGGGTTCACAAATATTGATAAAACCTCTTATGAATTTTCTGTAGAAAATAGCTAGTCCATGAAAATATCTTACCTCTATAGAACTCTTTGGAGTAGTCTATTCAAGGATATCCTTCACTTTCTCAAGGTTTATTTTCAGACCTTTTTTCAAAACAAAAAATCCTATGTACACTAATTGCTTCTTCAAGTTTATCAACAAATTTTCTTCCCTCAATTTATCAAACACCTTTTGAAGATGCATCAAATGGTCCTCCAATGTCTTACTAAAGATCAAATTATTATCTAGGTAAATAATGACAAAATTCCCTAGAAACTCCTTCAATACTTCATTCATGTGCTACATGAAAGCGCTCAGTACATTGGTTAGCCTAAAAGGTATGAGTAAGAACTCAAATAGTCCTTCTCTGATGTGAATTTGATTATATCCACTCTTTAGATCTCTCTTTGTGAAACACATAGCTCCAGTCAAATAGTTTATAATATCATTCATCCTTGGCAATGGAAATCTATACTTGATTATGATCTTGTTGATAGCACAAGAATCTATTTACATACTCCATTCTCCATTCTTCTTTGGTGCTAATACTACACTAGTACAAATACATCGACTCAATCTCTCTCGAATCAACCCCTTCTACAACAACTCATAAACTTGTTTGTTCAACTCTTTACTTTCTTTTAGTGTCATTTTGTGCACTACCTTCTTTGGAAAATTGGCTCGTGCAATCAAATCCATCTGGTGATAGATTCGACACAATATCATGAAACTTTCCCAATAAATTTGCAATTTCTACAAGTACCTCATCTACTTCTTCTTTACCGTCTTTTGGCATTACAACAAATAACATATACTCATGCTTCATACTTTGCGAAACTCCTTCCATCAACAAAAAAAAATATTAGCAACACTACATACGTTTTCTTATTTCTTCTTCAATGACTTCAACTTATGTTTCACTCCATCCTTTGTTAGAGTGTAGGTATTTTCTCACTGATCATGTACAACATTCCTATCAAACTGCCATGGGCTACCCAACAATATATGGCATATGTACATAGGTACAATATCACACATGACCTCATATTGTTAGCTTCCAATCTTGAACTTCACTAAGAATTTCTCACTAACCATGATCTTGTAGTCAACTTCTACCCAAGCAATATGGTATGGACATGGGTATTTCTGGGTCTTCAGTATCAACTTTTTGACCATCTTTTCTGACTTGAGATTGTTAGTGCTTCCACCATTAACGACCACATCATAGTGCTTATCTTCACATATGCACCTTGTGTGAGTGGTCTTTGGTTGATGAGGTTCATTCTCACCACTTTGGAGGACTCTTTTATTAATTAGGAATTCTCCTCTTTTATCATCTTCAGAATGAGATGATTGGAATCTTCATCAACATGTGCAACTCTTTCCTACCCTTCTATTCTTTTTTATGTCCTTCCTTGGTGCTGTGAAAATTCAAATGCTCTATGCCCTTCTTCTCTATAGTGAAAACATTTTCCATGAAAACCCCTCTTCCAAATCCTTGCCTTCTTCCTCTTCCTCTCTGATCTCTATTGTTTCAATCTTGCAAATGATTAGAATCATTTTGCCTCTAGTTTTGAATGCTAATTCTAGTCTCAATCTCGTCCTTCTGATAATCATTTTGGCCTCCATAAGATTGTTTACCAGATCTTCTAATGTGACCTCTACCACTTATAATTTTTTTATCAAATTTTTTTGAGCTTCTCCTATATTCTTAGGGAAAAATTGTATGCCTCATTAGTAGTGGTCATTTGAACCATGCTCAACTCCTCATGAATGCATGGCCTTAACCCATTAAGATAATGGGAAAATTTCTCCTTATGATTTTTCACATGACCAGTTCTTATGAGAACTTAGTAGAAATCCTCAGTATACTCTTGAATAGAGCTTTCTACTTTCTTCAACTCTTGAATCTTCTTTAGAAACTCAAGCTCATAATCTATAAGAATGAACTATCTCTTAAATTTAGCTATCATTAGGTCCTATCTAGTGATTTTTTTCCATTCCTACCACTAGATCGTCACATGTCCCTTCACTTTCACCTTTGCAAACTTGACCCTATTAGGATCCTCAATATCTTCATACTCAAAGTATTCATCCAATGAATTGATCCAATTGATTAGCTCATTTGGGTTAAGATTTCCCAAAAATGTGGGAACCTAAACTTAGGTCCTTTTCTAATCTTGGAGATGACCTTAAAAATCCTCTCTTCATCGTAGTTTAGAAATTCTTCTACTTCAACACTTTCTTCTTCTTCCTTCCATCCTTACTTTCATCTCTTATGACAAGGTTTATTCCTTTGTGTATTTTTTCTTCCAATTCTTTCATCTATCTTTGAAGGGCTCTAAAACCCTTAGGTGTAACACCTATAGCTCTTCCACCACACTCTCTTTGTGGAGGTATGTTTAGGCTTGCACTAAGATCCTAGTACAAATTGTCTCACAATCAGCAATTTGTTTACACAATCAGCAATTTGTTTACACACTCAGCCCAAATAATAGTCTCAATGTAACTACCTCACATTCAATAATTTGTTTACACACTCAGGAACTCCATCTCTGATACCACTTGATGAAAGATGCTCCCCTTGATATGATAAACATATAATAGAAACAAAGAAATAACATCAATTTGCAAGAACAAAATATGGGCTTCTTATTATCGATGCAAATGCAAAATTATAGAATTTAGAATTATAATATGCTAACCCACATGGGTGCCTTCACTATAATAATCTGCAAGACAAAGTTGTGAACTATCACCTTATTAGAAATATAAGAGGAGTAACTGAAGGAGGGAGTGAATCAGTTACCAAAAAAATAAATCCCATATCACTCTAGATGTCAGTACAAAATAAACTTAGAAAACTAAATTCTATTGATGCTTGGAAAACATACATAAAATGTTGTAACTTGGTAAATATTGAATATGGTCGATAAGTATTTAACATGCAAATCTTAGAATTTATTTGTGATTACCATTATTTTATATTAGATTCAAGCACATAATATAAAATAGCATGAACACATTTGACACCATGATTTAACATGGAAACCTAATTTGGGAAAACCACCAATTACAAATAGTTACTATTTTCACTCCTCCAAACTGAGCCCTATTAGGAGCCAACCCTATTAAAGGTTACAAAACACATTGTTAGGTGTGACCTTGTTAAGGGATTTAATCATCCTATTAGGAGTGACCTTGTTAGAGGTCTTTAGACAATTCAATATAATTACCACCTTGTTAGAGGTTTTGCAAATATTTAGATCATTTCTACAATCGTTAGAGAGTAATAATGAGATGACATAATTTTTGATGCAAATTAAGTTATTGATTATAGATCTCTATTTTGGCTTGTACTTGATCCTTCCTAATCAAATATATCTTTTTAGCTTCACAAGGATATTCTACTTATCCTTTTGATTCGCTTCCTTACTGCATCATTATATCTCCAAAATCTTCCATGCATTTTCATTCTTACAAACTTTCAAATTCTCAACTTGACCTTATATTTATATCATTCATATTGTCAAGTTGGCTCATATACAACTTAGAATAATTAATATTCATCTACTCAGTTAGCTAGAACCAATAGATAAATCATTTAAACTCAATATGCCAAAATTAGAAAATCCTTCGATAGTCAACCTTGCTTGGTAGACACTAACTCATAAATGATTTTCCTATGTTAACCAAGTGAACTTAGTTAACACTACATATATTTGAAGATACTTTGGTAACCAAGTGAGCTCAGTTAACACTCATCTTCTATAGACTTTCCTTTGATGCCTAAGTAAACTCAGTAAACACTACCTTTTGAACTAGGCAAACATAGGAATACTTGGTAGAAACTAAAAAATGTCTTTACTACCTAAGCAAGCTCGCACCAACTTATAATGATCTGAAATTTCTGTAACATCAAAGATAATATATAATTAATCAATTGTATCCAACAATCTCCCTCTTTGGCATTGATGGAAACACAACATGTCATAACATAATGATTTTTTTTTTTGGAACAGGAATAAAGTAAGGAACATATCCTTAGTTTCATTTTGATTTGTATCTATGAGAACTTTTTTTTTGTTAGTATGAACTCTTTCTACCTTTGGTTTCTCCCTCTATTAGAAAACTTCTATCTACAACAACTTCTACCAAGTTCATTCTCCTTTTTAGACATCTCTATGATAGTGTGCTTCTCCCTCTTACAACAAGCTTCTCCTTCGAATTAAAATCTCTTATGAGATATGATAGTAAACTTCTCCCTCTTTGATAGCACATTCCAAACAGAATAACCTTGTTAATATCAATGTACCTTAAGTTCTAATTCATTTTCAATATGCCCTTGTCAATACTACACCAACTAATCAATTTTCAACAGGTTTTGGTTGATGCATCACTAAACTTTATTTAGTGAGCTTGAAATAGGGTAATGACCCCTAGCTTACCTCATAGATATAGAAATTCATCCTTAGGTAATGGCTTGGTGAAATTTGTTCTTTTATATTTACATATTCCAATCTAACTTCTTTATCTTCATTGATTCTCTTAAGAATTGATTTTTTATATCGAAGTGCTTTATTTTCTCTATTTGGAGACCTTGCCTTAATGTGACCAACTTCTTACAAGAATAAAACATTAGAAGAACTTTACCTTTTTACTTTCCTCTACCTATGGAATACTTTCTTGCAAGTAGGGTTTCAAAAACTTCAAGATCACTATCTGAGCTTTCTTTTCTTCTTCTTCTTCACTTCCTAATTGACTAGGCTTTGATTTCTTACTCTCTTTTTTGAGTGAAAGTTTAGCTTCTAATGTAGACTCAATAACTTTTGAGCTAGGAACATGGTTATCAAAGTTATCTTACTCAAAAGCTATCAATCTTCCAACAAGAGCATCCAAAGATATTGTATTGTTTAGATCACATCTCATCTCTTGAATAGTAGATAATCTAATTTTATAAATAGGAAGAAGAGTTATAATTATCTTTCTTACAACTATTTTTTCTTCAATGTCTCCTTCAAATACTTTTATTATGCTCATAATTGCTTTCATTCTTTCCAAATATTTTGCAATGTTCTTATCTTCTCTCATTTTCATCTGATCAAAATGACCTCTAAGACTTTGAACATTAGCTCTTCTTACATTTTGATCTCCTCCATAAATTTATTTTAGCTTGGTCCACATTTCATGAGTAGTTTCACAATCTTTTACTTCATCAAATTCATCATAACTGAGAGTAGATGCAATATCAATCATCATGATGTTATGATTTTTCTTTCTAGCAATATCTTCAAATGATAATGTTCCAGTTTGATTCTTCTATTCAACATCAAGATATTTGCAGCCTGAATCATTGATGGTAGCCAAATGTAACCTCATAAGTCTTTGAGATGCTGCAAAATTGTCTATGTTCAACTTGAGAATCCCTCTTTTGTATGACATCTTGATCTTTAGCTTAGGTCCTTGAAACCTTCTCTACAAGCAACAAAAGTTTTAAGAACAATTGTTGGAAATATAAGAGTAGTAATTGAGAGGGAAGGGGTGAATCAATTATGACAAAAATAAATCCTAGATCCCTTTAGATGTCAGTAAAAAATAAACTCTGAAAAATAAATATTCTTGATTATTGGCAAACACACATAAAATGTTGTAACTTGATAAATGCTAAATATGCTCAGTAAGCATTTAACATTTAAATCTTAGATGTTATCTGTGATTACCATTATCTTAACTTAGATGCAAGCACATAAGAGAAAATAGAATGAACAAATTTGACACAAAGATTTAACATGGAAGCTCAATTTGTGAAAACCACCAATTGCAACTAGTTACTATTTTCACTCTTTTGAAGTGAGCCCTATTAGGAGCCAACCTTATTAAAGGTTATAAAATACACTATTAGGTGTGACCCTTTTAAAGGATTTAATCACCCTTTTAAGCGTGGTCTTTTTAGAAGTCTTTAGACAATTCAATAGAACTTCCACCTTGTTAGAAGTTTTAGAAATAGCTATTAAGCCAACTTTGTTAAGAGATTTAGATCACTACTACAATGATAATAGAGTAATAATGAGATAACTTGATTTCTAATACAACTAAATTACTGATTATAGACCTATGTTCTAGCTTATACTTGATCCTTCCTAATTGAATATATCTTTTCAGCTTCACAAGGATATTCTACTTATCCTTTTGATTCGCTTCCTTACTGCATCATTATATCTTCAAAATCTTCCATGCATTTTCATTCTTACACACTTTCAAAATCTCAACTTGAACTTATACTTATATCATTCATATTGTCCACTCATCTCATATACAACTTAGAATAATTAATATTCATCTCCTTAGTTGGCTAGAACCAATAGATGAATCAATTAAACTTAATATGCCAAAATAAAAAAATCCTTCAATAGATGACCCTACTTGATAGACACTAACTCAAAAATGATTTTCCTATGATGAAAAAGTGAGTTTAGTTAATCATCATCTTCTGTAGACTTTCCTTTGATGCCTGAGTAAACTCAGTAGACACTTCCTTCTAAACTAGGCAAACACAGGAATGCTTGGTAGACACAAAAAAATGTCTTCCCTACCCAAGTGAGCTTGGCATGCAATGATTGATAATGATATGAAATTTGTGTAACATCAAAGACAATACACAATTAATCAATTGTATCTAACACACCTAGACCTTTCTTAGGTAATATTCATACATTTCTTAAATAGGCAATTTTATGCAACTCGAGAAGGTTTTAGTAACTAAAACTTAATACCTAGGGCCAACAAAGCCTTACAATACATATATTCAGTCAACCAAATACATTTTTTGATACTTATTTTAGGTATTTTTGTCAACCCAACTTTAGAAGGCCATAATTCCCAAACGGTTGCTCCAATTGGCTATTATAACCACTTTTCAAAAACCTTAGCTTTTGATCTACAAGCTTGGATCCTCACAAAAAACCATTCATTGAATTTCTAGGCCTCATCCTAGCATGTTTATGCCTTCAACGGTGAGCCTAAAGCATTTATTCTAAAATTACACACCAAAAATCTGCAAGAAATCCATGAATACTAATGATATGGCATTAAGCCTCAACTGGTAGGCTGATATATCCAAGATAAACATCCACCCCTCAAATTAGAACATTATGAGCTTATATGACTAACTTAATAGGTAGTAAGCCTCTATAGAAAACAACTTTGCATTAAGACATCCCTTATTCAAACAACTAAAATGAAATATTTTTGGTTAATGCAAGATTTATCTTACACCCAAGATGCTCCTAGATGAAAACCTTTGGATAAGGATATATTTTATTACTTGAGATGTATGCTTAAGGTTATGCCCCAACCTAATTTTGAATAGTTGATGCAGAGATTGCATCAATCTAGTTAGTAGTCATACATTATTCTTATCTAGATTGGGTTCTTGATGCTTCTTCGTTGTCATAGTATCTATGTTTGAGATGAGTCATTAAGGACTCTTGGTATTGGCATTTAGTAGTGTCTTTGGATACTATATCTTGAGCATATTATTTTGGAAATGATTGAAATTTAAACATTAAGATAATGATATTGTCATTTCTTTCTCTAGATTATATTTGAATGAGTTTTTAATATGATTTCTTTCAATTCCATCAACAAATGTAGGCCTAACTGATTTGGAACTTAGTTTCCCAATTAATCTAGTTTTTGAAAGAGATATGTACTTTTTTGTGTTCTATCAACTAGTCTTCATTGGTGAATGTGAGGGAGTGGGTTATGTATTAGTTCCCTGTGCTCACTTTCTTTGTACATAACCTTTTATGCATCTACTCCATGTTTATGGATAGATGTTTGTGTGCCTTTCTTGATTTTAGGTTAAAAGCATTATCATTTTTAGTTTAATTGATTCATTAAAAATCTTGTAAGGGGAGTAGTACCCCAATAATTTAGAGGGGGATTCCCCATGATAATATATCCAACTGTTAGTGTGATTTGTACTTAAAATTGGGTGTTTGGAGTTATTTTATGTATTTATGGTTGAAGGAAAAATATGTTCACTAACAATATGATAGGTTCCATCATTTCCAAAGGGGGGAGATTGTTAGAATGAATGCTAATGATATTTCTATGGAGAGTAAATTAGCATTGCTAGAGACATGATCTAGTGGCTATGTGTTCATTCATGACAGTGTTTATCATTGATGTCAATATAATGGTTATTTTTTGAAGACCAGAAGAGTTATAGAGGAAGAAGAATTTGGTGTGGTGTAAGGATTGAAGATCATCTTATGTTCACTTTATAATATGTTCTACATTATGTCTATATGCTACAACTAAAAGTGTGTATGAAAAAATGAAGTCCAAACAAAATTATGAGAGTTTGAGTGAAGGCATCTTTCATATAACATTTGTATAAAGTGGGTACTATTGTTTGATTATATCTCATTGTAGGGATGGAATTAACTTAAAAGGATTGATAAAAATATTGAAAACATGTTAGAGATACCTTGATTAAGAGTGTATAATTAGAAGATGATCATGTGGAAAGTTGTTGAGACTGTAAGTAGATATTTTACTTGTCATCTTGATAACATGTAAAATTATAATGTAACATGTATTATAATATCTTAACATTGTATGATATTAAACTTGAAAATATAGAAAGCCTCAAGATCAACTCAATACTTATTATTTATGACTTCGTCTAAAGGAAAGGTTATTTACTTGTGGTCGTGTGATCAGTGAGATTATTGTTAGTTATGCTAACTTCAAATTGAGATCCACTGCAGATAATTATTGTATGAGTGAACTTGAGTGAAAATATCTTTTAATAAGAGAAGAAATTTTTCTTTTGTGAGAACTTGGTATAGCTTTGATACCTTATAATAATTTTCCTCAATCTTTCATACCATGTAGGAATGTTCCTAAGGCAAGAATGAAATGCCAAGATCTAGAAGCTCAAGAGAGAGCACAAGAGAGATAAGGTATGATCAAAGGAGAATGGATTAATCAGATAATTGGATGAATATATCATAGAAGTGCCTTGCATATAAAGGTGGCAAAGATGACTAGGATTCATGCAAGAGATAAGCATAACACCTAAGCATAGGTCCACCAAAAGTGGATTATCCTCCATTGTGCATGAATGTATGTGAAAAAATGAGAGGATAACAATGAAAATTTGTATCTCATAAAGAGATGTAGTAGACAACATGTTCTCGATTGGAATACAAACTACTATGTTGTCTACATGATAACTTATATGAATATGCAAACTCCTAGGTGTCTACATGGTAGCTAATATGAAAATGCATTAACCTAAGTAAATTGATGTAAAGTGCAAATACTAAATACTTATTTACATCAATAAAAATGACCCCCTTAAGTGAAACTTAGAGAAATGCACTTAAGATTTCAAAAGCTAGATGATGGGCCCTGGGAACTAGGCCATGTTAGGTACCCATGTACAATATGAAAGTGCAAAAGATATGCATGCAATCTCTTCTAAAGTGGAGAAAGAGGGAAAACCACATGGGAAAAACCCCACTCAAAAAAAGAGATATGTAAAATAAGAGACAATGATAGAGAAGACCTCATATGAGTAAAAGTCCCCCCGCCCCCCCCCCCCCCCCCCCCCCCCATAAGAGAGAAGAAGAGGAAGAGAAACTAAGTAACACCCCCCCCCCCCCCCTCTCAATGTAATGTATACCTATGGTAGATGGTCAAGGCTTGACATATAAACTACACCATGAGTGTAGAACAACATTCCTCCCTTTAGGAAGAAACAAAACCAAAAGGGTATCAATGAAGTCTCCCCCATCAGTAAGAATAAACCTCTAAATATATGGAATATCTAAAACCTACTCAACTATCCCCATATCAATACAAAAGAGTGCCTCCTCAAAATCATGTGTACTATACCACTCTGCTAAAAAGGAAAAGCTAGGATCAACTGAGGATGAATATAGTTCATGATTCAAAGACTCAAGTGTCTCCTCTGAAGGGAAAGTGACCTCCTCCAACTATTGTATCAAAGTAACTGCCATCATGTAACATCAAAATAATGATAAAGTAGAGAATGAAGATAAGGGTCAAAACATTCCCTTGCAATAGATGAAGGAGGATCATCTTCGCCAATGAGAAGATGAATATTGTGACTAGTGTCTCCCAAATCTACAATGTAGGACTCCACAAATAACCTACAATATCTATCAAGTAGTCATTGCATGGAATTGATTCTAGAAGACAAGGAGTATCCTATTACATTCAGCCACTTGAATCCATAGTTATTATATATGTGAAAATGCAGCCTATGCTAACACACACACACTTCAACATGGTCCTTATTTTCGGATTCATCTCGAAATGAACATTGGATTGTTCATTCGAAAATCAGCTGGCAAGGTGGCCTATTGCCTTCTATCTAAAGGGAATTGCTTGTAAGATATCCTCAGATTTGAGGTGTTTAAGCAACCAAACCCTCTACAAATGAAGGAATTAAGAAATGAAATTAATCTATATGAGAATGCAGATTAATCTATAATGGAATATGTATGTTTAATCTAAGAACATGTAAAAGAAGATTATGCTAAAATGTATGCATATTATGCTAAATGAAATTAAACTAGAAAATGAATAATGAGCTCAAATGAATGCATAATCTTACATCAATTCAATGCAAATTCTCATTCAACCTCTCCAAAATGAAGAGATGAGGGTCTTTTAAATAGACTTTCCTGGAATCCATCAATGGTTGAGATCGATTTTAATCAACGGTCAGGATTAAAGGTAAAGTTTAGTCATAAAGGAAGATTCCCAAATTAAAGGGAGTTAACTAACTCAGATCTGAGTGTAAGATTCAGTCAACTTAGATCTGAGTGTAAGAGTCAGTCAACTCAGATAGACATTAATGTAAAAGCAAGTGATCTGGGTCACTTCTAATTTGATCAGCAGTGAACTGAGAATTTCCTTTTTCCAACTGAAGAGAGATTTTGATGAGATATTTAATTTAATAAAATGAGATATTTCCTCATAATTACCTTTTCTATTTAATTAATTAGAGACACTTTTCTTATTTAATTAAATAACTTCATTTAATTAATTAGGAATGGCTTCCCATTTAATTAGATAACTTTGTTTAACTAATTAGAAGTAAGTTCTCCATTTAATTAAATAATTTTATTTAATTAATTAAAATTGGCACATTTATTAAATTAAATAAATTTAATTCCATAGTACATTAGCCTTAGGATATAATATAATTTAATTAAAGTATAAATAATTAGTAATTAAATCAAATATTAATCAATAGGTTTAATGTGACTAATATGAATAAATAGTATAGGAATTAAATAATAAGCATGATGAATGCAAATTAGGGTTTTCTACATTTGACAATTAAGTCAAGTAGCGAGTAGCCGAATAAGAATTTTCCTAATGGAATAGGACTTTAGGATTGGTTAGAAATAGACCAGAATTGGTATCATGGCAATGAGCCAATTTTGGGGTATTACATTTTGCCCCTCTTTGAATAAATGTGCGAGTAGCACATTCAATTCAAAGAAAATCAGAAAGCATGATGCGAAGATGAGATTGATTTCAAAGTTGATGACACAGAGACCAATTGATAAGCTTTTAAGGACTATCTCTAGAACAGAGCTTAATCCCAAGGAATCCAAGTAGAGCACCTAGATACCTAAGATTGGTAGTATTTAAAAGACTATCTCTAGAACAAAGCGTAATCTTTAAGGATCCAGACAGAACATCTAGATACCTGAAATTGATAAGCATTTAAAAAGTTTCTTCAGAATGAAGTTTAACCTTTAAGGATCCAGACATAACACCTAGATACCTGAGATTGAAAGCATTTAGAAGATTATCTCCAAAACAGAACATAATCTCTAAGGATCCAGATAGAACATCTAGATACCTAAAATTGATAAGCATTTAAAAGGTTTCTTTAGAATGAAGTTTAACCTTTAAGGATCCAGATAGAACACCTAGATACCTAAGATTTATAAAAGATAACAAGGTCCAATTATGAGTCATAGAATCATACCTAGAATGAGGGTTGATCCTTAGGAGCTGAGGTTTAGACTATCCCAATACCTATCCATTGAACTCTGAGAAGAGTTGTTATAAGTTTGATCAATTGATGAAAAGATAAGATAGATGGAAAAGATGCCAGATAGAAGGGAACAAGATGCTCCAAGTGATGAGGACATGAGATGGGAATGAGATGCCCTGAGCAATAAGTATTCAATGATGTGATCATCCTACCCCTTCGAGAGTGAAATCAAACGATGACACACATAAATATGATTTGAAGCAGTATATCATGAGAAATAGAAGAAATCTGAGATTCAGCAGACTATAAAAGAGATCAGAATGATTGAAAGAAGATTCAGAGTTGATTTGAAATGATTGTGAAGTTGCAAAGACTAAGTTTGACCAAAAGTTGACCAAATTTAGGTATAGTTGACTTGAGTTGACTATTTTCAAAATAAATTTTGAAAATATGGAGAATGTAAAGTTGAAAGGATTCCAAGAATTACAAAGTATCAAAAAGATTTGGGCTGCACAAGCGTTCGATCGTGTCAGTCTCCAAAATTTTAAAATGCATTTTTGAGGCTCTTAGGTGTGTCAAATTTCAAATTCAATCACAAAAATGGATTCATAATGGTCAAATTAGCCAGGGGTGTGATTTTTGCACAAATCTGAGCACTTCAAAAATTTTGATCAACAGCTCTATAAGGACCCGAGGGGTCATTTTGAATTCATTTGTGCTTTTTGGCTTCTATTGATTTGAGCTCAGAGAGAGACATGGCAGTTAGAGTGAGAAATCATTGATTTGAGTGCTCTAGACGTCACAGCTATCTAGCAAACTATAGACCATCGATGAGTCATCGATTCCCTTCCTTTGTAATTTCACTTTCACGCATTTTGATGTCATTTATTGCATGTTTTAGCATGTTTTGAGGGGGTCCAATCTCTCTTCGCATGAGACATATCTCTTTTTGCATGAAGATCTTCTTTCTTCATGCAGGAAGCATTTGGTTTCGTACAAAGAATGAGACTCTTTGCACGAGGTGATTCGTTTCTCGCAAAAATCTATTTTCTCATGTAGACAGCTCTTTTTGCACGTGGGCTGCTCTTTTTTCACGTGATGATGTTATTCTTCATGCAAAGAAAGAATGATTTCATGTGAAACTGGGAGAACTTCGCGTGATATTTCACAAATTTTGCACGAAATCTTGTGACAGTCATGTTTAAATTTTTATTTTCGCACTCAAAACTTGCATTTTAATTTGTTCTGATGCATCATTTCAACTTGATTAATGATTGTTTCTTTTTGTTATTTCTTGTTGTGCGTACATGAGGTCTTTGGTGACGTTGCATTCAGATCACATTACCCACCATATGGGGAGCTATTGTGGAGTCTCGATGACGCTGATTTGGCACACATTGCCCGATTGGGTTTGTCTTCTTTGTGCCAAATTCAAGCTGTGATGGTGAATCACAACCTTCTCACTACATTGGTTGAGCATTTCCATTTGGAGACGAACACCTTCCACTTGTCGATAGGTGAGATGACCATCACACTAGAGGACATATGGAGGATTTTGTAAATTCCTTTCCATGGTGCCTGAGTTTTCTATGATACAGTGCCCCGAGCAGGGACATAGGCACTATCTATTGTATTTGGGCAAGAGCTACTGAAGGGCAGGGCCATCAACTAGGATGAGCTTATGCACACTTATGGACTGACACACAGGCTGGTAGTTGTGCTGGCTATATTTTTGAGTTATTTCCTATGTCCTGACAAAGGATAGCATGGTTTGGAGTGCGGGTGGGGAGTCATGCTCCGTAGGATGTTAGAGGCACCTGAGATCTTTGGGTGGGGTTAATGCATGCTGGCTCACCTTTTCCATGAGATGCACAAGGTTATCTTCTAAGAGAAGAAGAACATGGCAGTTAGAGTATATGTGTTATAGATCTAGGCCTGGGAGCATCTTCCCATATGTAGGCCAATTTTTGAGGATGCTCGAGAGCCCATCGAGCCCTATATTTGTAGATATTGAGGGCATATTACCCAGGCCCACCTAGGTAAGATAGAGCAATTGAGGATACATCTTGATGACCTAGTGTCTATTGTATGGCGACCCTAGTGGGAGATAGAGGACTGGGATGATGCTCCTAGAGAGTTACCATGGATATTCAGTTCTCGAGCTCTAGCGGGCAGGATGACATCTATTATTGAGAGATTTGTGATATCACATGTGTGGTGGTAGTATGACCAACCACATGAAATTTTTGCTGGGTACTGTGCCTATGCCAGGTTACAGACGGACATTGAGTGGGGGTGACTAGCACAGATGGATCTAGGGTGATCCATGATAGACCTTCGTAGCTTAGCTACAGTTTAGTTGGATTACCTGCTAGAGGTAGTTGATGATAGGACGATGCTTGCATATTAAGCATTTTTGATCAGCCATCTATTCCCATGTTTTAAAGATCTAGTGGGAATCATAGGGTAGGTGGAGAGACAGGTGCCCCAGTAGCAACAGGCACAGCCACAGCCATAGCCACTAGTTCGGCCATAGCAACAATCATGGGTCTAGCACCGAGTACAGTAGATGCAGATTCCCCCATGTCAGATGGGATCAAACCTAGGTGCCAAAGGTAGTGGGATAGGGCACAGTTAGCATCCCAGGTAGAGGACAGAGGAGGAGGCCCCTCAGTAGGAGGCTCCACAGTAGCAAGTGCCACCATAGCTGGAGGCACCACCACAACACTAGGCACTTGAGATGCTTAATGAGGACATGTTGAATTAGCTTGCAGCTAGGGTGCAAGATTTGGTATAGTAGTACCGAGAGCAGATCCATCAGGCCTCTCAATAGTTGGGGGACCTACAAATTGCAGTGGCAATCTGAGATGCATAGCTGGTGGAGTGACAGCGGGATACAGATCTTTGGAGAGAGCGCACCGAGACTATAGAGCAAAGTTTGGATCTTGCACAAGATGAGATCCAATTTTAGTTGGCTTAGGTAGCGTATTACTATGCTTCATATACCAGTGCGGTGCCAAATGAGACACTCCAAGTGCAACACTTTTCTCAATATGTGTGAGAGTCTGGGGGCGCACGACCTCTTGCCAGACTAGATATGCCACTGCCACCTCCGCCATCTACTACTCTTGCTCCTCTTGGAGGTGAGGGTGTAGGAAAAAGTTAGACGCTCTTTGGCTGACTGTGATTTTGATCTCTGGCTATGTATCGATTAGTGTGCCAGCACCACATGTATCATTTTTGATCGATTGCACTTGAGTAGTGCCCATTTTTGTACTGACCCATTCTTTTGATATATATATATATATATATATATATATAAGATCTTGAGCCGAGTATTCCTGTGTACATGTCATTTTCTTTTTTTCTTTACTTTGATGTTCATGAGATGTATGTTATACTTGGATAGAATGCAAATGTATGGATTGACATTTCATGTAGTGTTTCATGTTTTTGCTTAACAGTGACAGGGATTCCATTGAGGAGCATGAATCGATGAACCAAATGCTTCTACAGCAATGGATGAATCTAAGACATGTGGAGATGCCCCCCAAACCTTCATTACAAAGGATAGGAACAAAATGAATTAAATTGCATGCTTCTGCCAATGAAGTATGTAATGCAAGATTATGTTAACTGAAACCCTGGGTCTGGTTACCAAGCCTCAATATTTAATCATCATCGGATATAAAACAAAGCTCATAGGTCATACAATTCCCACTGATATTGCAATCATGAAAATATAAATATAACATACGTTATCAATTTTTCAGGATAAATATAAGCATTCGAGGCATAAGAAGCCAAAATGACCAGAACATTTGTCCCTTTTAATGTAGCAAGTTAACATAAGCATCAGAGCATAAATGCTAGGATGACCTAAATGTTGCTTGCATAATAGACACACAAAACACACAGGAGATCCATCTTATGTCAATATTTATTCTATTTGCAATGACCCTTGCATTCATAACCTGACACAGAAGTGTGCTAGATATACTCACAATGACTCATACATTCACTTAGTAGGAAGAGTATCAGTATTTACTGTAGCATGAAGAGTTTAATACAACAAACAAGGAGAAGAACCAATGTTATTGATGTATTCATATAAAAGGAGTTGAGGTACACACGACCATCCAATACGAGATGGAGGCTCTTATAGTGGACACCCCTCTTATAGGAATATGTCAATTAATTGGAACTAAACCACAAATAGAAAGCAAAGAAAAGATCATTACCCCAATCATTACTTCTCTAGTCGAAGATGACATCATCAAGTTGCTCAAGGAGATATGATAAAGAAAAACAAATCAAACAAAGAAAATGCCTAGCATATCCAAACAATTATATCATTTTTGAGTTCAATGTTCTGGGATTGATGTCCAGTGTCAGTGTCCAAAACATGTGTGAAAGAAATCTCTTTAGTAGGGTGATGACAGTAGGTAGACACAGCCAGAATGAATGGTGACTGAGGTCAAAGAGGAATATTCACAATGAAGAACCTAAGAAGGACTAAACGACAGTAGACAGACATAGCCAGGACAACTGGTGACTGACTCAAGAGAGATCTTTCATAAAGGAATATTGAGACATGACCTAAACAATAGTAGGTAGACACAGCTGAAACAACTGGTGACTATTGCAAAAGAGATTCTATGAGGAGAATCTTGAAAAGAGTGTCATTGGCAACAGTAGGCAGATGCAGTGAGGACCACAAGTGACTATCATGAAGGAGATTCTATAAGAAGAATAAAAAATAGTGACACTAGCGACAGTAGGGAAACATAGTGAGGACCACTGGTGACAGTTGTGAAGGAGATTCTATGAGGAGAATCTCAAACAAGAGTGACATAAAGGGGGAATGCCCCCAAGCTATAACAAGACTCAATCCATGGATACATGACTAGGAAAAGCATGAAAGTGACTATACAGAAAGCTAGAAGATGAGTTGCAAGCTGGAGCATTGGGAATAAGAGGCACCTATTTACCAGGTTTTCACCTTCTCGGCAAGATTCTTCTTTTTTCTACCATGATGCCTGTTTCTAGGTTTTTACCAATGACACTTTTTTTGGTTTTTTTCCAATTTTTTTGTATTTTTCACTTTTTATTTTTTTTGTATTATTGATATTTTCAATTTTTTTGGTGTTATGAAGGTGCCTATTGCTAGGTTTTCACCATGGTAACAATTTTTTTCAGGACTTTTTATGATTTTTATGATTTTTTTTAGGACATATAGATATGTACAAAGAGCTTGCTGAGATTAAATCAACTATAAAATTGCGTTAGCTGGAGAGTGTTGACAAGTTCTTTGAGCACTTCTCCTTTGGTTGTGGAAAGCTGATAAGCATTAGATCCATATACTGCTATGATGATGTACGAACCGAGCTAGTTTGGTTCAAACTTTCCCTTTTGCACTCATTGTTGTTGATTCTTGGGATTCTTGCGCAGGATGAGATCAACCAGTTGGAAGTCATGTGGCTTGACCTTTCGATTGTAGCTTCTTCCCATTCATTGTTGATATGCTCATAGATGATCACGTGCCACTTGTCATCGTTCATCTTGTAATACAAGCTCTTGAAGCCGAGCTACCTTGTAGTCATCATTAATGATAAGACCCTTCATAGAGATTCTCAAGGTAGGAATCTCGACCTCTATTGGAAGCATAGCATCAGCCCCATACACCAACGAAAAGGGAGTTGTGCCTGTTGGAGTTCTAATGCTTGTCCTATATGCCCATAGGGCTAGGTTGATCTAGAGATGCTAGTCTCTCCCTAACTTACTGACTATGTGATGAAGAACTTTTAGGATTGCCTTATTGGATGCCTTAGCTTGGCCATTACCCTGGGGGTAATAAATGGAAGACCAATGTTGTGTGATCTTGAATTTCTTCCACAGTTCCTTGAGGTCTTTATTCTTAAACTATCCTCCATTGTTAGTAATGATTGAGGATGGTACACTATGATGTAGTTTGTGATGAAAAGGGCTATAGTTTTGCCATCAACAACTATGAGAGGGACCACCTGTACCCATTTCATGAAATAATCTGTAGTCGTGATAATGAACTTATGTCCATTAGAAGAGGTTGGGTGAATCTGCCCCACCAAGTTGAAGGCCCATTGTTGAAATGGCCATCTTGTAGTAGAGGGAATCAGCTCTCTGGTTGAAGCATGAATGAGATTCCAATGTAGCTGACACTGCTTGCAGGACCTAGCATACTTGATAGCTTCTTGCTCCATTTTAGCCCAGTAGTAAATAGCATGAAGGAGTTTGCGAGATAGTATTAGGCCATTGGAATGAGATTTACAAATGCCTTCATGAACATCAATTAGTGCACATTTGGACTCATTGAGTTCTAAACACCTAAGGAGTGTTTCGTTAAGAGCTCTCCTATACAGATCGTCAGCAATAATGACATAATGTGAAGCATTATGGATTAGGTAACGTTTCTCATTTTGAGTCAGACCTTTCAAAATAGTTTGATTACAAAGGTAGGAATAGATGTGATGGTAGTGGGATGATTCTTGTCCTATAATATAACATATCATCCTAGAATTAGGGGTGTAATAGGCTAGGTAGTGTAATGCTTCCAGCAAGAACTCATGTCAGAGATCATTTTCTAGCATTTGTAGCAGGGAGGCTAGAGTGGCCATGGCATCAGCTGCTTTATTATCTGCTCATGGAACTTGTTGGAAGGTGATGTGTGCAAAAAAATTCTTCAAGTCATCAACCATGCACATGTAAGGAATTAGTTTCTCATCCTTTGTTTGATACACATCATTTACTTGGTTGATGACAAGTTGAGAGTCACCAAAGATGCAAAACTGATCCACTCTCCATTCAGCTGCAATTTTCATGCCATTCATCAAAGCTTCATATTCAGCAATGTTATTTGTAAAAGGAAACAAAATCTTGTATTCTTTGGGAAATGAGTATCTCTATGGTGTAATAAAGAGTAATCCCCCACTTGATCCTTGTTACCTAAAGGACCCATCGAAGAACATAACCCATGTATGGTGTGTGAGTGTCAAAACTGACTCATCTAGAAAATCAATGTTCATTGGTAGAAGGCTCTATATGGGTGCCTTGGCTAGTTGGTCTGTAATTGCTTGTCCCTTTATAGCCTTGTGTTCAACATATTGTATGTCAAACTCACTGAGTATCATGACCCATTTGGCCAATCTTCTTGTGAGAGTTGCTTTACTGAGCAAGTACTTTAATGGTCTATTTTAGCCACAAGCCGTGTAATGTGGGCAAGCATGTAGTGTCTCAACTTCTAGGAAGCAAAGATAACTGCCAAGCAAGCTTTCTCAATAATGTTGTAGTTCTTCTCATAAGAGACCAATGTTTGGCTCAAGTAATAAATATCTCTTTCTTTGTTGTCATTGTCTTCCTGAGCCAATAGCATTTCCAAAGATGTTTTAGTGGCTAAAATGTATAAAAGAAAAGGCTTCCCATGCATAGGAGGCATCAAGATTGGTGGATTGACAAGATATTTTTTGATATGTGTTAAGCTTTTCTCACAATCTTGGCTCCAATTGAATTTCACACCCTTATGTAAGGTCTTTGTGAAGGGTTGTGATTTATTTGCCAATTGTGAAATAAACCTGCGAATAGATTGAGGCCTTCCCTATAGTCCTCTCATCTGAGTGATGTTTCAAGGTGGTGGCATGTCCATTATCGCTTGTACTTTCTTTGGATCTACTTTAATTCCTTTTGTAGAAACAATATATCCCAACAATTTCACTAATGTGACACCAAATGCGTATTTCTTAGTATTGAGCCGAAGACTGAATTTTTCCATACAATCTAGGATGGTCCCAAATCTTGCAAATGAGTATTGCATTTAGTGCTTTTGACCAAGGTATCATCAAAATAGTCCTCCATGGTTCTATGCATCATGTCATAGAAAATTGTAGTAACAGCCCACTGATATGTAGCACCAGCTTTCTTTAAACCAAATGGCATCACATTCCAACAAAAGGTTCCCCATGCACATGTGAAAGCCATTTTCTCCTGGTCTTTAGGTGCAATTTTTATCTGATTGTATCCAGAAAAACCATCCATAAGTGAGTACATATCATAGCTAGCCATCATGTCCATGATCATATCAATATTGGGGAGTGGAAAGTCATCTTTAGGACATGCCAAATTAAGATCACAGAAGTCCGTACAAACCCTGATAGATTTATCATGCTTGGAAACTAGAATAAAATTGGATATCCATTCAGCATAATCAATTACATGGATGAAACCAGCCTTTAGAAGTTTCTCTAGTTCTGCTTTGATGAGGAATGCAATGTGAGGGTACATTTTCTGAAGCTTCTATTTAACTGGTTTGGTGCCTGGTGCTATGGAATGATGAATGATCAGATCAGGATCTAACCCTGGCATATCAGAGTATGTCCAAGAAAAAATTATTTTCTTTTCCTTGAAAAAGAAAATGAATTATTCCTTCTCTTCAGGTGATAGTGACTGTGCCAGATGTATCATATGAGGATGTTCTTCTGTGCCCAAATTAATTGGCCACATCAGCTCTATTAACACTGATGATCTCTCCTAAAAGTGATTGGGAAGGACATCAAATATCTCATTTATGGGCACCTCAGAGAGGTTTTCACCCTTGGATATGTCTTTTGTTTTTACTTTTTTGGGATCCAACACTGCCATAATGTGGTTTTCACCATTGAACCTCTTGCATTTTTTCCTTTTAATTGTGTGACTCAGATATTTGATGTTAGCCTATGTCATGTTGATGCTCTACTCATTGGTGGAAGATATTATAGGTTCGGCAGTGTTTAGGTAACAAGTGAGAGCATAGTCATTCTGGAATGTGGGGACTTCATTTGATGCATTGAGGTTCCAGTCTATAAGCTCAGGATGTGTGAGTGAGAGAGTAGTGGCTGGTTCAATTGCATTCATAGTATAGTCATTAAGTGCATGGACCAGCAATTTGAGACCTATGGCGACTTCGTCCATAGGTAAGTTCAAATGCCTCAAAGTAAAAATGTTAGTAATTAACGACTCTAGAACACTAGTTGGATCAGACCCCCATGACCTAACCCTAGATGTTTCACACACTTTGATCTGGCTTTCATAGACATGCACTTGGTCAATGTCTTTATCAATAGTAGCTTCTAAAAGAGAGTCAAATTCATATTCATGAGAATCGGTGCTACATGGTGAGAGACTATAGAACTCCCCAACAGTGATAGGGACATACTCTCCTTTAGCATTTGGATTCTTACACAAATACTCAATATGGCATGACTGACTAGATTCTCCCTTTTCTGAATGATATTTGAGTTGCTCAGTATTGTCCTTAGAAGAATCACTTGTATCATCCATAGTGCTAATATGTAGCACAAAGTCATCTAGCTGAGCAAATAATTTAGTAAGATCATAATGAATAGGATGAGCGTAGGAATCCTCATCATCAGATTCTTCCTCTTGAGTATCTGACTCAGCTTGTGACTCATTTTCAGATGGACTCTTAGGTTTGGGGATGAATTGATTTGATCCCAAATGGAAAGGGACCTTATTAAACCCTAGGCTAGTTGTATCACTGTTGCTTCAAGTTGTTGCTTTGATAGGATCAATTAGGCCATTGTTATTGCACCCAATAGGGCCAGTTCCCTTGTAACCAAAATGCTTCAGAAGCCTAAGCCTAGGTCCATATTTCTTAAGAGTGATTTCTCAAGCTCGTTCTGTTAGGTCCACTGGAGCCTCTTCTCTGTAAAGCCATGCAACAACAGCTCTATTTTAACTTTCATCTTCTAATGGAACTGTAGCCTTAAAAAAAGTTCCATTATACTTGGTCTAAGGTGTCTGCACGAATGACTTCTTTGCTTTTAAGGGTCTCCCATAATGTTGAGGAGACTCTAGGAGAGATGTCAATGACAACACTAGTTCAATGTAGTACTCTCCCATACTAGTTTCTTTCAGTTTGAATGACTACTCAATTTATTTCAATTTAATGTCGTGATATTCAGTAGACTCACATTTAATAGGGACAAAAGTTTCAGTAGCTTTGAGCATATTGTAGGTGTAGCTAGTAGTGGCAGGAATACTAACTTTGGAACCATGAAATGGGAACTTGATGCATTGATGGTATGTGGATGGCACAATGCACATCTCATGTATCCATGGCCATCCCAACAGAATGTTGTAGGCCAAGGGAATGTCAAGCACTTGACAGGTGACATCCCTTTTGATAGGACTGACACAAATTGGTAAAACCACAAGACCACAAGACCTAGAGACTTTCATTCCACTTCATCATATGCTTTGATAGTGATCTTTTGTCGAGGATCAATAGAGTCCTCAGAATAATCCAATTGTCTAAGCAGAGCAGTAGAGAAAAATTTTAATCCAGTGCCATTATCAATGAGTACCCAATGAGCACGTGTTTGGTAGATCATAACTTCAATGTGCAGAGGCTGATTGTGTAGGTGATTTAGCAAGTTGTCATCCTCCTTAGAGAAGGTCATAAGATAAGGTGAGGTCAGGTGAACTACCATGGATTGAAATCGCTCAAGATCAAGATCTTGAGGAACATTTGCCTCCACGAGGGCTTTGTCTAGAATCTACTTGTGAGTAGGTGAGATTTTAAGCAGCTCAAAGATGGAAATTTGAGCATTAGTTCATTTTAGCTGATCAAGAACACTATAACTGGTTGTGGTCAAGTTCTTTGTGCATTTCGTACCTTTACCAAATGAACTAGCAAGAGCTTTGTCTTTGTGTTGCTCAAAATTTGAAGTAGGAGGTGCAGGGCCTTTGAGCACCCACTTCGTACGAGAGCGAGTAATAGTGTTAGCATAGTGTTGCAAAGGTGTCTTATCTATCTCATTGGAAATAGGGTCCCTCAAGACAAATGGTGTCTTAGGTTTTTCATTTACTTGCTTTCCCTTTATGGTAATAACGTTGTAGTATTTAGAATCTATAGGTTCAACCATGTGAATGACATTGTCATCATTGGAATATGTACAGTTGACCTTATTGTAGGGTTCTAGTTTTGAAATCTCTCCTTTTTCATAAGTTGGGAAAGGTTCTTTGAACGCCTTGTGGTCCGAGTTTTTGTTATGTCCATCTACCACAAGGTCACTAGCATCAATCATGTCTTGGATTTTATGACGCAAGTTTATACAGTTGTTGGTTTTTTGTCCCTTGTTTTGGTGATACTCACAAAATGAGGTCTCATTCCACCATGGTGGACATGGTTGTGGATCATAGGGACGATGCTTATCCATTGGTTAAATAAGCTTATGTTGTAGCAATGTTTTGTAAACCACATCCAAAGGTTCTCCCAAAGGTGTATACTCTTGCTTGGGGCATGTCGTCCATGAGTTTCTTGATTGTTCCTAGATGTCTTATTGTCAGGGGGAGGTTTCTCAACATTTTTGGCCCCTTTGAGGTAGTCTGTGTGATTAAACACCACTTTAGCCAATTTGGGTGTGACATTGTCAACAACCCCATCATGTACAATTTCTCGATTCTTGTTGACATGTTTGGTTTTATCCCTGTTGGAAGTGGAACCTTGTTTTATGTCTCTCTAAAGAGTGAGCTCACCTTTCTTAACCATAAATTCCTCAATATGGATAGCCTGTGTAATCATGTCTTCAAAGGTACATGGACCTTGAAGTTGGACTCTGTATCCAAAATCAAGTAGGAGGTTATCAGTGAAAATGTCAAGCTGCTCTGTTTCTAAAATTTTGCAAGAATACTTAGTGTATAGTTGTCTCCATCATTGGAGGAATGTGAGAAAAGGCACACCAAATTTTTTTTTAAGGTTGCATAGATCTCAAATATTGACAGGATGTTGAATGTTATGAGAATATTGCTGAACAAAGAGATTGGCAATTTCATCAAACGTTTTGATACTAGGAGGTAAATGTGAGAACCACTCCAAAGCCTGACCACCTAGGCTTTAGGTAGGTTTGATCGTGTATAAACTCCATAGACAAAGCACCAAATTCTCGCAAGTGATCTTGGGGATCAGTAGTACCAAAGTACTTATCATATTTGGGTAACTCTACACCTCATGGGAAAGGTGGCATGTTTATACTTTTGTCAAATGGAAATGAACAAAGAGCATCCAATGTGTATGTCTTTGTGGGTTTCTCTTTCTCATGCATCATTTGAGCCAATTAGTCTTCCATAATTTTCAATTGTTTTTGGAGTTTAGAGGTCTTAGTTTCTTCTTCAATTTTGACAATGGTTTGTACATTGAAATGAGAAGGTAACTTTTCTCCCTCTTGAGCAAGTTTGAGAAAGTATTTTTCTTTCTCTTCATTGAGTAGGATTTCCATGAACTTCTAAAATTTTTTGTCTCTTTGACATTTTGCTATGTGTTTAGGGAGGATTTCCACCTCTTCCTATTCTTCATTGGTTTCATAGTCTTTCTCTTTCTCTTTGTCATTCCTAGGTGGTTCCTGATGTCGACTATGACTACCATGTTCAGGTTCATGATTAGTCATTATAGGAATGTGTTCAATTTTTGTATGTTGTGTTTTAAAAGGGTCTCTAGAGAAAGGATCATACATCATGTTTGGGAATGTAGAACCTCTACCTGTCTCAGTGTCCTCTTGGTAAAAAGGGTTCATAATTTGTTGCAAATTTATGGAAAATGTTTGTTGAACTCAAGATGACTTGGTAGGTGAGGGAGATCATGAAGATGCCTCACTAGCCAAACTAGATATAGATTGTGTAACAAAAGGTAAGCAACCTCTACCATGATTATGAACCCTAGTGCGACCACATCTAAGGTTATAGGGATAAAACACATTGCCACTTTTGGTTGTGATAGTCATAGACAAGGACAAGAAGCTAGAACCTAGACAAGGCCTACACTAAGACTTAGTCTCAAAAAGGACAAGATAATAGTAAGAATTTTGTTCACTAAGGCACGAATGGTCTAATTTAAAGGCTAGAGAAGCCAGAGATTATGACCAATGTGACACAAAGTATGACAAGCATTAAGACAAGGACCAAAAATTACTTATGAGACGAGACTAGTCAAGGTACAAGACAAAAATCTTTAGCTAAGCGAAGTGTCACTATTTCAAGAATGTTTGCAAATAGAGAACAATAGATGGATGCAAAAAAGGATAGCGTGCAAGCCACATATAGCTAAAATAGACCCAAATTGGTAATGTTGAATCAAAGTCTCATACGAGAAACTTTTACAAGCCGTGTGAATAAGTTTCCTGGATCACGTAGAGGCCAGTGACAGTAGTTTAATTTCACGTGAAGAAGTTCATAGGGCCATGTGAATACTCATGACAAAAATTTCATTTTGTGCGAGAAAAATATAATTTTGCGCAAGGACCAGATGATTTTGTGTGAGACCCAAATGATTTTGCACGAGAAGGTAGACCAGTTTTACAATAACAACTAATTTTGACAAGGTTTTCTGGACTTTTTAGACAGATTGGGTAGATTTTTGAGACAAGTTCAATTTAACAGACAGCGAGGTTGACCTTGCAAGACGTTTGGACAGTGCTTTCAGTTCACAATTTTTCAATTTGATTTAATTGACAAGTACATAGTCAAAATCAACTCATTTTTTTGGAAAATTTGATCATTTTAGTAAGCAAGTAGATAAATAGGCACATAAAATAGCAAGTAGGTGATATCAAGCATGTCTAAAAATAATGAAGAAGGGAAAAAGAAACCTTGCACATGAACAATCAAGTGACTTAGTACGAGCTAATTCCTAAGAGAGCTAATAGTGTATGTTTTCAAAAGGTTTTTCAATTATGCATACATCCCTAGAAAATAAAAGTTGGCCTCTCTAAGGTTTTTAGTAATGTTTTGACTCTGCAATTTTTATGACTCACAGGGGTGACCTCCAATCCCAGTGCACTGAGGTTTCAACACAGTCCAAGAACTTAATCTTCAAGAGCTGATGGGGAGATCTGAGAACCCATAATGAACCAAACCCGTGGAGATTTCTTTCACAAGGACATTTATATAGTAGTTGTCACTACCACATCAAAAATGGTTATTATGGCTCGAGGTTCCGTCTACACAGTTTCCCCTATAGAGGGATTGTCTACTATGGTTAACCCTCTCTAAAGGTGACTAACTCACAATAGTGTACCACAAGGTGACTTAGCTTTTAGATTCAAGGTTTTGACACCATTTTACTTTTAGTCCAATCAAAGCAAACAGATTAATCTGACATGCTAAACTAAGAATATCTCTTGAAGATCTATGATATCAACTCCCAGTGATCTATCAACCTTTTCAGAGGAAGGATGCCTCAATCAACAAGTTGAAGACCCATCTATCTACGAGATGCTCAAAGTATCCTCCCCACCTACAACAAATCCATCATAGAGAGGAGTTTCAATAGGAACCCACTCTCTCAAGATCCACGAATAGTGTTCATGGGGCCTAATTACTATGTGTGTACAGATGTTAATTCTCGAAAGAAAATCTATCCAAAAGAAATCAAAGAGCACAAGATGGCACACTTAACACTTTAACTAATGTGAGGTGAGTCCAAAAATGTGGAACATTTAACCCCTCACACAAGCCAACACGAGTCCACAACATAGAAACTAGTGAGTTCTAGAAAGCACAAAAGGGTTGCCTAGTGGAGCATTTAACACTTCTTTCATCTAGACCCCTCCCCTTTACCGTGGTTTTGATCTTGCAACCACAAGGTGAAACAAGGTTCCGGTGGATTAGAAAGTCCAATAACCCAAGATAGCTAATTAGATCTATCACTAGTAACTAAGCTTGCTAGATGAAAACTAATGGAGATCACAACCTAGTATCAAATTATGCATGTGTTGTAAAATGAGAACATGGAAGGATACACACACAAGCTTGACATGAGACATGTTCATTTTAGGTCCAAATGAATTGTTATCAGTCAAAGAGAATTGCCTGGTAATCCTCGCAATGTGCTTAGTAGATGTTTTACCTATTTTTAGCAACTTTATCACACTTTTCCAATTGTTTTGTAAACCGTTATTATGTTGTTCCAAAAAATCAAAAACACAAAAAAAACTAGAAATAATGAGTAGTTAGAAAAAAAACCATTAAAAATGAAAATCAATGCAAAATAGCCTCTGTCAGCAGAGTCTCACACGAAATTCCTGACGGTCTACATGAAGAAATTAGTGCCATGCAAAGATTCACATGCTCATGTACTTTCTCATGTGGTACATAGAGAATCTTTGCATGAAGATTCAGGATCCTTGCATGAAAATTAATAGTCTCGCACGAAGATCCCTGAATCTGTACGGAACAATATGGACAGAGACAAAAAAATGTAGAAAGGGGCCAAAAAATTTGATTTTCACTGCTCCACAGTGGGCACTAGATATGTATATGTGAAAATGTGGCCTATGCTAACACACACACTTCAACATGGTCCTTATTTGTGGATTCATCCTAGAATGAACATTGGATTGTTCATCCTAAAATTAGCTGACAAGGCAACCTCTTGCCTTCTCTCTAAAGGGAATTGCTTGTAAGATATCCTCAAATTTGAGTTGTTTAAGAAACCAAGCCCTCTACAAATGAAGGATTTAAGAAATGAAATTAATCTATATGAGAATGCAGATTAATCTATAATGGAATATGCATGTTTAATCTAAGAACATGTAAAAGAAGATTATGCTAAAATGTATGCATATTATGCTAAATGAAATTAAAATAGAAAATGAATAATGAGCTCAAATGAATGCACAATCCTACAGCAATTCGATGCAAATTCTCATTCAACTTCTCCAAAATGAAGAGATGAGGGTCTCTTAAGTAGACTTTCCTAGAATCCATCAACGGTTGAGATCAATTTCAATCAATGGTCAGGATTAAAGGTGAAGTTAAGTAATAAAGGAAGATTCCCAGATTAAAGGGAGTTAACTAACTCATATCTGAGTGTAAGAGTCGGTCAACTCAGATAGACTTTAGTGTAAAAGCAAGTGATCTGGGTCACGTCTAATTTGATTAGCAGTGAACTAGGAGTTTCCTTTTTTGAACTGAAGAGAGATTTTGATGAGATATTTAATTTAATAAAATGAGATATGCTCTCATAATTACCTTTTATATTTAACTAAATAATTATATTTAATTAAATAACTTCATTTAATTAATTAGGAATGGCTTCCCATTTAATTAGATAACTTTGTTTAATTAATTAGAAGTAAGTTCTCCATTTAATTAAATAATTTTGTTTAATTAAATAAAATTGGCACATTTATTAAATTAAATAAATTTAATTCCATAGTACATTAGCCTTAGGATATAATATAATTAAATTAAAGTATACATACTTAGCAATTAAATTAAATATTAATCAATAGGTTTAATGTGACTAATATGAGTAAATACTATAGGAATTAAATAATAAGCATAATGAATGTAGATTAGGGTTTTCTGCATTTGACAATCAAGTCAAGTAGCGAGTAGCTGAATAACAATTTTTCTAATGGAATAGGACTTTAGGATTGGTCAGAAATAGACTAGAATTGGTATCATCACAATGAGCCAATTTTGGGGTATTACAGTTATGTGAATTCAACAATCATCAAGAATAATAGTAGATGAAATATCAAGGGAAAAATTAGTAGTTTCAACTTGAGTCTTTCGATTATCAAGGCTCTCAATATCATCAAAATTTTGAATCTCCATAAGGTATGCTCATCATAGGGAATGTTATCTACATCATCAAGTGGAAGGAGACAATCTACAACTAGATCTTCTAGTAATTGAGAAACATGACAATCTCTAAAGTATTCCCAAATAATAAGCCAACTTGTGCATAGACACTCAATACCTTCTAGCTTGCTATCAACTTTAGAGAAGGAAAATGGACAAAGGCTATAAGAAATCAATTCCCTTATATGCATATTCGTATCACAATAAGCTAACTTTTTGAACTTTGACTTGGGCTTATGAATAATTCCATAAAGATTAAGAAACAGTTTGATCCATCTACAATAAGTAATGATTCCTTTTACCTATGATGCATAATTATCCCCATTAAAAAATACAACTACATGATGGATTATCCATTCCATGACTCTATCCATGATGTTCTTGTCTTATGAAAAATAAATTAATGCACTCTCCAAAATGAGAAAAAAGAAAGATGCTCCCCCGCCAAAAAAAAATGATTTGGCACTTTATACTTAGTGCATGTACAATTTCCACTTGTATAAATGAACCAAAGTGGACTTATAATTTTGATGGTTACAACAAAAAATATGAAGCTATATCATACTCAACAAGATAAGAAACAAGATCTATCAAGGATCTAATTAATTACAAGTGCCAAAATAGGCCAAAAAATGACCAAATACTGAAAGTGACATGTCCACTCAAAATTTCTACAAATTGATACTAGATCCAGGAAGGTACAAAAAAACTTATGTAGTTCCCAAAAAAATAGCACCTAAATATGTGTCTCTATGAGCCCTATCAAAGCCATAGAAGTTACAAAAAACTATTTAGGAACATAGATTACAAACAACCTCTGTAATTTTTTTTTTGAATCAATGCCATTGTACCTCAAAAAAGCAAGTGACTCTATATTTCACTTCAAATATCCAATTTGGATGAAACATGAGTCAATTTAGGGGATTTTGGACTTTCTAAATTTGATCCAAACACCTTATTTGTGCTAGCAAGCTCCAATCTTGAATTACAAAAAAAATTCACTGCAATGGTTATGTAATGAATGCTCCTTTAGCTCTGATAATATGAAAGAATTTTGTATAGCTCTAATACCATGTAAGAATCTTCCTAAGGCAAGAATGAAACACTAAGATATAGAAGCCCAAGAGATCATAGAAGAGAGACAAAAGATGAGCAAAGGAGAATGAATTAATTAGGTAATTGGATGAATACATCATAGAAGTTCCTTATATATAAAGGAAATCAAGAAGACTAGGAGTCATGCAAGAGATAAACATAACACTTAAGCATATTTCCACCAAGAGTGGATTATCCTCCATTGTGCATGAATGTACATGTGTAACAATGAGAGGATAAGAATTCATAGAGTTTGTACTCCAATTGGAGTACAAACTACTTTGTTATCTGCATGATAACTCATATGAATATGAAAAATCCTAGGTGTCTACATGAAAACTAATATAAAAATGTATTAACCTAAGTAAATGAAAGTAAAGTGTAAATAGTAAATACTTATTTACACCAATAGTTTTGTTGATGCATTATGAACTTAATATGAATTGATTTGTAAAGATAACTTGGTGGTTGGATAGTTTTTACTTCATATTTGTATTATTTATTAAGAATAGTATTGAGGCTATTTACACTACTACATTCAAGGTCAATTTTCTACCTTTAATTTTGACCAAGGAATTTTTTGTTTTGTTTAATTCTTTTCTTTTTTGTTTATGAGCCTGATTAGGTCAAAAATTTGACCAAATTGGGCTCATAAAAAAAAAAAGGAGCCCACAAGATTTATTTCACAATTTTAGCATTTTGGGCAGGACCTAATTTGGATTTTTGCACACTTTGGAGGACTGCATTCCAAGGAACTAAACTTGGAGATAGGGGAGGGATTTTGATTCTTGGGTGAGTTTCTGGTGCTTTCCAAAAGTTTGTTTGTTAATTTTTTATTTTATCTTGGAGGTAATGGAGCTGAGGATTGTGGAAGTTAAATAATCATATTTTGTGGGAGTCAAGGATTTTAGGATTGTGCTTAGAAATATCACCAAATATTTTGGTGATTCGGATTTAAGATTATGAGACTATCTGTATGAAGTTTTAAGCTAGGAGCAGAGGCAGGTCGAGCAGTGTCAGGATGGTGAGAGTTGGGTTTTCAATGCACAAATTTTCTACCACTATATGCACCAACAACACCCCATATAATTTTAGAGAACCGCCACTACTCTACTTCAATAGTGTAGTGCCTCTTTGATGATGGCATTTTTGTTTGAGAAGGAGGCACTCAAAGAAATTTATAGTTCAATGTATGAGAAGATCAAAGTTTAGAATGATTTCATCTATGTTTAATGGTAGAAGGATTTAAAGAAATATAATTTTCTTGTGCTCTTTCAATACACTATATATTTGTTGGCCTATGATTTATTTTCAATAATGAATGAGATTGATTTCTTCTTTTTGTAGATTGTTTCTTGTGGAGTAGTAGTTAGGACATACAATTTTGGTGTAGAAGACTTTAAAGATATCCAAAGAAGCTACTGATTCTCAAGGATTTTTTGATGAGGTACCTGAAACAACTAAAGCTTTATAGGAGGCATGCAACTCAAAATTGAAAGAATATAAAGTGAGTTTACTATCTGCATTTGTGATTATAAATTCCTAGAGAGTGGGCATTGAGATTATTTTGAGTTTACTTATCAATGATAAGATCTTGGCAAAAATGAAGTCACTTGAGTGTCATGAAAAATGATGGAAAATTCATTCATGTGTTGATTATACTATAATAATATATGAAAGATTCTTTAATTAAATTAGTTAATGAAATGAAAAATAAAATTCTATTTACTAAAAACAAATAATTAAAAAAATTTGAAATAAATAAGAAAATATGATTTAACCAAATGAATAACTATATAAAATAATAAATCAATGATATAAATATGATTAAACAATAACTTATTCCTTTGTAGATAAATGCATAAAGCACACAACACAAATCATACTTTTCTAACTAGAAGAATAACGCTAGCATCTGCTAAAATAACCCCTAAATAGATAAGATGATTGTGAAGTAATATCAATTGTTTAAATAAATATATTAGAAATATCTCTGGTGGTAATTTCTCTCACAATGGAATCCAGTAGTTACTACCAATTGGTCGGCAACACTCAAATAATATTCAATTCTGTCAATGCATGTCTTTTACAACCAATTACATGAGCCATATGCAAATTCGATTCTAGGTGCCTATAGAATCAATGGGCCATATCTAGTAGTTTTATTACCAATGATTGAGCTATTAATTCAGTTGATCAAGAACAAGAGCCAACACTAGTTTCATAAAGGTTGTTAGGACTTTCATGAAGGTAGACTTCATCTTGTACAAATGTTTCTATACCTTCTATTCTCAAATTTGATTAGATTTTGATATGTTTAAAGGTTGACCTTAGGAGATATTTTTGAAGGAAATAATGTTCTTTAGATATGATTGGTCTACAAGGAGGGCTTCTTTTTTAGTAATTTTTTTTTTCACATAGAAGTTATCTGGCTTTCCCTTACGCATTTTTTAATGCATTTTCCTCAACTTATTTCAAATATGTTCTTCATGAAAGTGTCATTATTTACCTTACTAATAAATAACAATGATACTAATTCAAATACTTCTCCTCCATCACCTTGCCTCCTAAACCTCAAATTAAATTTCTTCTCTTCTCCCTTTAGACTTTGGTTATCCTATTCCTAATAATCCCCACAAGCTCAGTTGTTTGTTCATATTTCTCATTCATCATGTTAATCACCACTACAACTCCTTTCTCTTTGACTCATGGATCATTGGTATTCTCTAAGTTCTTCCACTCTACCTATCAATATAAAATTTTTTTTTATGGCTATCCATAATCAATTATAGTACATATATGAAGATTTTTTCCAAAAATATTGTACAATTTGTGTATTATCTTATTTCCTGGTTCTCATTTCAAGAATGAAAGCACTATGGCATACTATGCTTATTTTGTAGGTTTGTGCTTTTATTTGAGGCTTTAAATGTTGTTTCTCTTTTAAGTTATTACTTAATTATTTGAATAACTTAGCTAAGGTTTCAATTCAAGTACTTAGCTTAGATCAAAACAAGCACCTATTACATGGAGCATGAGATACTCTATTCAATTTTACTTCTTAGCCTACTTTCCAATGAGGTTGGCTTAGAGTGTCATGCCTTATTTTCTTCCCACCTTGTCTTATCATTTTATGCCAATTCTCATTCAAGAAATGGATTTTAGAGTTAGTACTATCCTTTTTACTATGTAACAAGCTCTTGCACTCTCTAATCAAAGTGGTGTTGATCAATAGCTTAGATTCTTTTTTGATACATAGCATACATAGACATCATGCCTTTTGCTTCACTTCCCTAAATGTTCACTTTGAGATTGCTAAATAGTTCTAGAAAAAGATAGCCTGGGATCAAATACAACTACTTTAAGAGCAAGCCAAAAAACCAATCTTGCTAATAGAAAATAATATCTAAGGCTCATCTTCCTTATAGAAATTTAGAAAGAACCAAACATAAATTTTAAAAAATCATTATACACAAGATAATATCTCTCTCTCTCTCTCTCTCTCTCTCTCTCTCTCTCTCTCTCTCTCACACACACACACACACACACACACACACACACACACACACACATAAAAAAAAAAATTGAACATATTAATAAGACTTTATGGATCCTATTTTATAAGGAGAAACTCACCAAATATGAGTTGTTTTGACAACTCTTACTGCATTAAAAACTATAAGTACTTCCAATTATAGGATTTTATTTTATAGGTAAGCAATTAGGCTAGGGCTAGGTAGAACTAGTTCCATTGGGTGCATAAAACTGATCTACTAGTTTTATGACCTACTACAAAGCAAGAATGAACTGTTCCATTCATAAAAGCTTATCCACAATCTTACCTTGTTGATTACTTGCTCAAACAACACATTCTAAGGCTAAATACATATTCATATTTAGCCTAGTGCATTGAGTTTGAAGTGACTAATGGGATTTTCCTATCCTAGGCCTTTGAAATCTCAAAATTAATCCTACCTACTTGTATTTCATCGAAGGGCATCAATTTCCAATAGGGAGACTACGAGTTATGGCCATTTCTTGGCTTGAAACCCTTTAAATGAGGGTTTGAGACCTGCAGTCAGAAAATTTTCTATAACTATTTCAAAACTCAATACAATTCAACTAAATAAATTGAAAATGAAAGGTAGCCTAGGCATCCAACTTCACATGTGCATCATCTATCTGTACCAATCTATACAAAGCCATACAAAACAAATTTTCTCCAAAAAATATGTTTTTCCTGTCATAAAATATTGATTCATCTTTACAACTTGATGACTAGTTATGAAATGGATGTAATTAGTCTTCACTGCATTCATAAAATTAGTTCAAACCAAATTTTGATGGTTATGAACATTGGGAGGCCAAAAAGACATTTTTGACAACTTTTTCAAAATTGCATTTTTGAATATTTTATCCTAATGGACACCAATTGATCCCAAAACTTTAGTAATGGTAGGGAATGTATGCATAAGGTGAAAAAAACATGTTTTCTATTATTAAACACCAAAACATTCAAAAACCAAGAATTAGGCACTTTAGTGATGAAGTTCATAAACAAGTAAAATAAAACATATTTAAGAATGAAGTGACACAAAGGAGGATTTTAATAAAGATAATATTAAGAAAATAAATTTTAATTCATTATAATATGGGCACAAATTTGAGTCAGGTGACCAAATTTTTCTTTCAAAACCATATGTGAAGATATAAACATTAAATAAAACATGTCTAATTACTTTGTAGATATATTTTCTTTTGAAAAATGACCATACCTGACAATATGAATCGAGAACAAAATAATGAGACAACTGCTAGATTGTGGTCTCAGTTCCAAAGAAAAGTTGATAAATGTAATTGTCCTTGCACAAAGCGTAAGGGCTTAAAGAATTGAAAAAATCTAATCACAATAGCCTAGAGTCATTGTAGGCAACATGGTCATGTTGAAGGGGGCCATGACTTTTACCATTTGGTGAATGTGGATTTACAGCTAGAGTAACATGGAAGTGTGAATATCCAAGTTGAGGATAAAACCCCCATCGAATAAGATGATAATGTCCCAGAGGATACGATTGAAGAAGATGGTATTGGTGCAACTAATGAAGATGCTCATGATGATGATACTAGCACATCTAATAATGATGATGAAGATGGTCTTGATATCCCTATACTTGAGAAGACATACGAGCCCCTATACCAAGGCTCACAAACAACTCTTTTCTCTACTATAATTTTGTTGCTAAACTTGAAGGTTATTAATGGTTTATCCAATGTAGAAATGTCACATATGTTAAGGTATGTCATTTTTTTCATATTCAATGTTAGAATACCATTACTATTCATTATATTAACAATTCATATTTGTTTGTGTAAGTTGATACATGAGTTTTTGTTAACACCATTTTTTCAAACATTCAACCTCATTCACATCAAGAATTATCTACCATTATAAATCAAATTGGAATGAAGTATAAAATAATATATGCATGCCCCAATAATCACATTCTTTATCATAAATAATATGAATTTTCAATAGAATTCCTTGATTTTCATATTAGTAGATATTGATCAGATCAAATAACAAAAAAGGTGCCTCAAGAGGTTCTTTAGTATATTCAAACATTATTGCATGTCTTGAACGATTATTTAGGTGCACTATCTTGGCATAATTTATGGATTACCATCCACATAATAGAACTCAAGATGAAATTACGTGAACTTATGTGGATGGCTTTGCATTTAAAGAAATAGAAAAAATATGGCATCACTTTAAAAAAGACCTTGTAATCGCAAGCTTGCATTAACAATGGATGGTGTCAATATATTTGGAGATATGAGATCTATTTACTTAGCATGGCCTATTTTTGTTATTAACAATAACATTCCTCCTTAGATGTCCACAAAGAAGGAGCACATAATGCTATCAATGATTGTACCAGGTATTTTTTCTTTTAATAGTTATCTAAGTTAATTTATAAATAGTGCATCAAAATGGTCATAATAGTTATGACCAATAATGTTTTTATTAATTCAATTACTAGATAAGTGTCAAGTTAAAGATATGAATGTTTATGTTGAGCCCCTTATTGACAAGTTGTCAAAGTTATGGAATGAGGTCACTATGCATGACATCTCTAGATCAATAGGACTAAGACAATTTCAATTACATGAAATGCTTGTATGGACAATACATGATGCCCCTGGGCTAACTCATTTTTTTTAGTATGCTATATAGTTAAGGTCACATATTTTTGGTCTGTTATAGTGCTTAAACATTATTGTTGTATGTTTAAGTTGCTCATGATAATTGTACATGATCTTTTATGTATTTACACAAAGGTAAAATTTGCATGTTCAGTTTGTGGTCCGAAGATGAAATCTTGTCATTGAATAAGTTTAGGAAAGTAGGTGTTCAGTGAGTTTACACACTTTCTCCATAATAATCATAAGTATCGAATTACTAAAAAATATCCTTTTAATGAGAAAGAAATGGAAACATCAAAGCCACAAATAATGACACCTCATCTATGGATGTTGGAATATGATCGACTAAATCACCGAAGTAATGTCTAGTTTGTGGTTCAAAGTTTGAAATTTATACTTTGATATTGTATTTTATTTAGTAATGATGTAATTGATGTCTATAAAGGTCATCAAGGTATCAATGACCAACTTGCTAGAGGAATAAAAGGTTATCCTACTCAATTTAGTAGATTACTGTACCATAAGGATCTCTCAGTCATGCATTTGTTTGATGCTATGGATATTGGAAAGAATCTAATAAGGACACTATAAAAAAATATTGGATGGAAGGAGTGATAGAGAAAAAAATGCCAAAATTTGTAATGACATTAATGAATCCAATCATGCACTAAAACGTTTCATTGAATCAAATAGCAATAGAGACTGCATAAATACAAGTGCCCTTGCTTGGTTATTAACAGAGCAACAAAGTGATGCAATAAAAGAAATCATTTTTATAAAAAAATCTCATAGGATTTGATACAAATTTAAGTAGTCTTGTATCAAAGAAATGTGATTTTGCGCCAGGGTTGAAAACATGTGATTATCATACCTTCCTCAAGGTAAGTAATGTTCTCTATTTGCAATATATTTATAAAATTACATGTAGTACCTATTGTATTATTTCATAATATATTGAAAAGATCATTTTTTAATGATTCCAATATGTCCTACCTCTATCCCTTCCACACTAGTTTGATAACAACATTAAACAAATTATATATGATCTTGGAAAATACATGAGGTTAGAAATGTTATTTCTTAGATTTTTTGTACATATATTATATTTATCACTTTTTACTTTTTATGTAATTTGTTGTATATTTTTATCTAAAATCTCATTTATATGTTTTTGCATGTTGAATCTCTTTTAGGTGGTTATCATCTAAAAAATTTGATAAAATAGATATAAAATATTGGAAGAGAGAAATTTCACAACTTATGTGTGAAATAAAAAAGGGTCTAACTTCAAATTTTTTCAATGCTCAAGAATACTACCTCATACATCAAGTTGAGGAGATTGAATTTTGTGGAGCTATAAAAACTAGGTGAATGTGAATGGTTAAGAGGTACTTAAAATTTATGAAGGGTTTGGTTCAAAAAAGAGCACATCCTAATGGTTCTATGGTAGATGGGTGTATGGTATACAAGACCATGGTATACATTACTAAATATGTTTCCAAGTTTGCATCAAAGATCCATGTAGATGGCATTTGGGATCTCAACTCCATTAACAGATTTGAAGGGGAGTACTTGATGGGGAAATGTAGATTGATGAAAGTGGGAGGTAATTATAATATGTTATTGTAGCTAATTAATTATTATCCATCATCAATATAAGTTGTTTCTAAATGGTCTAGTTATTTTCTTTTTAGTTGGTCATGAGTGGGATGCACTATATTTTTATATTATAAATATTCTTGATTAGATGATGGTATGAATTCAACAGTCTCAAAAAAATGGTTACTCATTAACATGGGATGGTATTGCATCATTGGTTAAAGAAGCTCATCATAATTGAGATCTCAATGCTACGTCAATGGTACTTGATCTAGCATATGGATTACAGATAGAAAGGTATGTAGAAGATTACTACTTATGACCTATAATTTTAATATCAACTCATAGATTGATGCAAATAATCTTGACATGTTTGAATAATTGCAGATCAAAAACCACAAAACTATGTACTACCATGGCTATAAATTTAACATAAAAGAGTTAGATGAAATGAAGAAATCTTATGATTCTGGGATAAGTAAAGTCTTTGAAGTCACCAATATTTTGTGTAGAAATGACATACATCCTCAAAAATCTAAAAATTGATACTATGGAATTTTGGATGATATACTTGAGTGTGACTTTAATTCATTCAAATTAGTTCTATTTATTGTCAAATGGTATAAGCTACAACTAAATCAAAATGATTCTAACAGGACTATTATTGAACATAATAGTTGATTTATAATGATTAATATAAGATCATTTGAGCTAGTTAGAGATGAGCCCTATGTTCTTCCAAGTTAGTGTGAGCAAGTGTTTTACTTTGGCATTCCACATAAATCAGGTTGGTCATATGTAGTTAGACATGATCCAAGAGGAAGGTTGGTAAATTATAATGTGATGGAAGAAGAAGATACTAAAGAATCAGAAGATGAAGTAAATGATAATCACAAATGATATTACATAATGATGATGAAGAAGAAGATGGTGATGATTTTAGTGATGGTGATGATCATGATCATGATCATGATCTTGTTGATGAAGATGGTGATGATCAAGGTGATGATGGTCATGAAAATGGTGATGAAGATGATGATGATGGCAATGAAGATGAAGATGGCGGTGGTGATGATGATGATCAAAGTGACAAGTATGATGATGGTGATGATGATGATGATATGGATGAAGATGATGATCAATGAAATGTATGTCGAGATATGATCTATGCCAAGTATGATAGGGTCATGATTTATTTATAGAAATTTGTTTGACTTGTATGTTTTTATAATTAACTTATTATGTGTTCAACTATACTGCCATGGAGTATATGCAATTGTATTGCATAGCTACCACAAATAAAGTAGAGTTAAGGAATTTAAATGTATACAATGATTTTGATGAAAGCATCATATAATTTTTTTATTCTATGTAATTTGCAGCATACAATTATTTAATTTTTGGCTAACTTAAGATAAATGATTTACATATGCATGTTATTTAAAACCTTTCACTAGGATCTTGTATAGTCACATGCATCGATAGGTATAGGTCAATATAGCCTATAGGTACAATTTTTATTTGAATATCTTCTCTTTACCATCAACATCAACTTTAGTCCTTGTATGTCTCTCATTTTATGGATTGTAGGTATCACCAAATAAGTATGCATATGATCTATCTTTCTTGAGTGAGGAAAATGTGAGAATATTGAATCCAATATACAATCTAATATTTTATTAATAATTTATTGATAAGCCTATTACTTTCATTTTTCTGTCGATTGTGTAGAATTACTAATCTTTTTCATAGGGAAACATGGATACACCACAAGGAATAGGTGAGGATGTGCCAGCTCACACACCTTCTTTAGTAAAGGTAAACCTTAATTAGTGTAATTGTACAAATTATATAGAAACAAATATCATATTATTATGTTCTTTTGTTTATGACTCTGGGGTTATTTTGATAGAATTTTACTCATATTGATGTGACAACTTGATACTTATTGATAGGGAAAAGTCAAAATGATAGTAGATCAAATGTGATCTAAAACACATGAATTATTTGTAGATGACATCACATGTAGCACTAACCCTATATTCATTTCCCATAAACTCATAGCAAAATATAGTGATGAAATTCTTAACCTTGCCCTCAAGAGAAACATAATCGAGGAGATCATTGGTGTTTTGAAACAACATCATGGTTTCAAATTACCTAGATGAGAACAAGATACATCTAGGGGCAGATACTTCCCATCTTCAACATACCCTTTCAAACACCGAGCCAACTATAAGGCTAGAGCCTTCTTCTACTTCAAGCTCTACAAAACCCAGGTGGGTGGACCTATTAGACTCTTTGTATGGTACTAGTATTCAAAGCATAGACTCAATCTAGACAAAGCAAATTAAACCTTTATATCTCCTATACTCATGCAATTACAAAGATGTGCAATAGAAAATTGCAAATTCTACAAAATCCACAAGCTAAGTGAGGGAATCCTTTCAACTCTTAAATAGAAAGGGAAATGGGTGGTTGATTAAAATTAATTTTAGCAAAACCATAAATATGCAACAGTAAGAATAAGTTGATCCTGTAGTTGATTAGTGTCTTATCTATTGGGTAGTTCCACAAATCACACACATACATCTATGATACCAATGACATATTCCATACAACAAGATATTAGATCTATCTTATCACTTTGTGAATTAGACATCAGTGTTCATAAAGAGCTCATTCTTATGAAGTATCCTTCTCTAATAACCAACCCTATCAAACACATCAAGCATTTACTTGGCTCATTATTCTCATAGAAAAACATATCAAACATACAAGCTTAAGGGGATGCAAATTGGTCTATGTTATTTGTCCCTAAACCACATAAAATTTTAGATTATAGAGATAGGAGATGAGAATTAGAATGAAACTAAGGAGATTATTGCTCATTGTATTCATTTCTTTGAAATGATACATTAAGATGCATGTAAAAAAACTCATGAAACCACTAACTAGATTAGAACTATCTATATTAGATTAAATACTATTGTTCATACAAGAGAAATATGCTAAAGAAAGTGGTATCAGAGTGATGAAAACACATCAAAACTAGAAATAACATGGTCTCACAGTGAAAACTACCTACCAACATGGTATTACAATAGTGAGAAATTTTCTCCAAAGCCAGCACCCTTACAATGAATCAGAAAGAGAGAGATATAGGAGAAGAATGAAATCCCAGTTTTGATCTAGAAGTGACATGTGTCCACTTGAATCTTCATTCTGTATAGTTGTAAAACATCTCTCATCTTTCTACCCATGAAATCTAAGATGATTTTCATCATTATTCTATAACAAACTTGGAAATATCTCTTACGAATGATGAAAATCCTTGTGTTGCAAAAATATTAGAAATGCATCTAAAATATTGATAAAATCTTCATCTAACTAACTTGGAGATGACAAAACTTGACCCTAACTACATTTTTACTACCTTTTACACACATTTAGTTCATCGCCTTGCTAGAAATCAAAACTAAACTTAATACCTAAATGTGGTTGCAAACTAAGTATCTAGGACATAATCTTTTATAACCTAAGTAGATGGCTTCCCATGTAAGAAAAAACTTCAAAAATGGAAATTTTATTCTCTCGCAATTCCAATGATATATAATAGTGTTATATTCACTTAGCAATAACACCCAATATCTAATTTTGAAAATCAAGCCCCTAGCATGGAATCACTAGTCTACAAATCCTTTATACAAAAAATAAAACCTTTTCTAAAGTCAAAACTTAAGAATAAAACTTTAAAGATGTAAAAGTGCTACTGCACATTGTAAATTATATATATATATATATATATATATATATATATATATAATTTATGACTATATATTTTCCCTCCATAACCCAGTCTAGGTCAAAACCATTTGACTTTTTGTGACACATGTGACATTTTGATTGGCCCCTAAAACACTACCATGTGTTGATGTCTCATTAGGCCTCTTGATTGTACCTTCCATGTCACAGCCATGTGACACTTTGTCCCTAGCTGAGAACTACATTTACCATCTCAGTATTGATTGGGGCCTATTGCCATGTGGTAGCTAGGTGCTTCCTTGCATTAGTTAAACTTCACACATATTTGTAATGTAGGAATGTAGCTTTCTACCATGTGTCCTACTGTGCCATGTAGGCACTTCAAAATTCATGCCAAGTTTGGAAGCCTCTAATATGTGTCACCTCCTAGTTCATCCTTTCATCGCCATGTGTCACAATTTGATTGGTCTATCAAGGTCCAGTCATCATGCCATTTCATTGGGTTTGTTCAAAATTTGACTATGGTGTGATCCATCTAGCTACCCATGGGTGGGACCCTTCTACTTAAGCCTTTCGCTTTAAAAGTACCTTCTCTCCAAGACATTTCATGAAGTGTATGTTATTGGTTTTAAAAAACTAAAATGTCTTGCATAGCATGAATGTGGGATATATCTAATAACCCATGATATGTTTTTCTCCTTCTTTCTTCATGACCTGCACACCATTATAACCAGCCTAGTCAAGGAATTTGGGTCCAAAAGAATCTTGAGTTGGAGTGAAAGTTAATATTTCTCTACCCACCATGCATCATTAACACTCAAATGGACCTACTTCATCATACTCCAATTGCCAACTACAAGTGACTTTAGGAATAAAATTGAACAAACCTCCTCTACCTCTAATCTCAATTTTGTAGATGCATTGCTCAGGACAAAATAGTGTATGGTGGAGCAATGGAAGATTGATGAGTTCCTATTTCTTTTAACTGGAATCTTTTACCTAAATGACATATTGTTCTACCTCCAATGTGTTTTCCTTCATAGTTGAGCTTTTATCATTAGGGATTGCTCCATTATTTTGCCATGAATGCCTATTCATATGCTTCCTATGTAAATATTAGCAAACAATGCTTAAAAGCACTTACCCTTGATGCAAACATGGATACCCAAAACAATGAGTGCAAATGGTAAGCATCTATAGTATTCAATGACACCATAAACCATTTTCTCATATGTGATGGGTGGATACTGAGGGAGCAAAGCATAGCTAGAGAAAAGCTCTTTAGCATTATCCTCATCCAGTGGGTTCATCTTGTAATGGAAAGTAACATCTGTAGCCAATAGCACACTTTCATATTGGGTCGTAATAATGATGAGGTTACCAGAGCTAAGAATGCTTTGTGGTTTCATGTTAGAAATTAGACACATAACAAGCACACTCTCCACCTTTTGAAACACAAAAAACAAAAGTCAATAAAGTGCATAAGTGTTTCAAGCTAGAAAGAAGTCTCCTCAAAAGTAGTTATTTTATCCTAGCATCAATTCAAACATTTGGGATCAAAATTTTGGAACCATCAAAAGAAATTCTAATCCATCTACACCAGCTGATGGTTGTGCTTCCTGCACTTCACAATCATTGTAACTCCTTAAACCTTTTAATCGTAAGATGATTTATTAATCTAACAACACTTAGGTCCCAAAGTAGGTTCAACTAAAATTAAAAAAAATTGAACTGAAACATATGAACCTTGAAAAATGGTATACTAAGAACCATTTAACCACTAAACCATCCATTAAAACTCATTTTAACTCCTCTTTTTTGACACCAATTTCTTGACAACTGGTCCTTTGACCAGCTTTAAAAATTGACCAAAACACATGACTAAGCCACGCAAACTGATAAGCTAATACTTTGCTCCAGACTCGTGCACCATATTAGATTCATCCAATGAAAATTTCTTAGTCAAAATATATTGACCATCAAATTTTCCCTCTTAGATCTTCCTATAAGAAAATATGTCAAAAAATCATAAAATGCAGTAGGATTTGGCTTCAAAAATAGGAAAAACTAACACTTGAGGGCATGGAAAATGGAGCATTAGTTCATTGTCACAAGAAGAGTATAAATCTATGATTTGGGCTTATGATGAATAACTAGGTGCATTTGGAAAATGGTCAAAGTAGGCTACTTGGATTTGCAGGACTGGAAACAGTGGCAGGAAATTATTTTTTGCAGAGGAAATGTACTTGAGAAAGTGTGCAGACAGATTCGTAAAGATTTGGAAATTGGCACACTTAGAGTATTTTTAGAGTATAATATAATGGTATAATCCATTAAATCTCACGTATCAAAAATTCAAAGATATGACATCCCAAATAGGGTATTACTCATTCTACACTTTATGACACCAGTAAAACTTTACAAATTGCAAATGGAATCCCATTTGAAAATTGATCAAATAGACTCATCATAATCTTAAAATTGAAACATAATAATTATCTAGCCTCTATAATGTAATTCAAAAGGAATTATCTCATTTTGGTCAACTGGGTCAAATTTACAACTAGTCAAATAGGGCTTCCTAGAGTTTGGAACAATTTACATCAACTTGACAACAATAAAAACAACCAACTTTGAAGGATTCAAAACCTAGTCAAAACATGTCAAAAATACTTGAAATATGAAATATAAGTTCCTTGACATACATATTAAATACTTCCAAATTAGTGAGTCATGAAAAATTATTGGGTGTGAGATATTAAAATGCAAACAAGGCCTCCTGTTACTGGTTGACACTTAGGCAAAAATGCAGATTTCAACATCACTCAAAATGGAACTTCACGGAATGAAAATTTATCTTTATCAAACACATGGATATGCTAAATGCAAGATGTTAGAAACATTAAACACCTCTTAGGCCTCAAGAGAATATCTGGGTACACATGCATTAAATGTGTTTTAAAGGGCTCAAAAGCTTGGAATGGTACTCAAATCAGGAAGGTGATTTTGAGTCCCAATAGAGATAGAGGCACTAAAATAAGGATTGATAGTTAAAGTCAATTCTTTGAAGGTACAGAGTAATTAATCTTAACCAATAATAAAATTTAAATATATTTTTATATTTTATATTATCTTATGGATCATGATCTAAAATATTATGTGTTCTTCTTACATAATATTGTGACACTTGCAAGACCGCGTGGTACATATGGTGACGGTTGTTTTGCACAACCTCCATTTAAGTAACACTTTCTCTTTAAACCATTATAAAACTTAACTTTTACATTTATTCATTTATATTTATCCATTGCAAATAAGAACAAAAAATTTTGCAAATGTCTTTGCTAACAATGTATCTTTCAAATTTGGACATCCTTGAAAATCATGATTTGATTTATGCTCCAAAGTCCATAAAACAACCGCTATGAGAATAAAGAATGCAGCAGTTGTACACCACATTCTTGCATTAAATTTCTATACTAATGTGCAAATTAACTCTAGTGCACCAAATAATGCAATATGAGAATTATATCATTCCACCCATAAAAACCAATCATAGCTGGAATTGCCATCATTCCATACATATCATCTGTATATGCAACTACAATAAGAAGCTACCAATTTCTCCCATAGAAACCAATAATTCCATTATGATAACATGAGAGAGTTGGATTTTTTGCTCCAAATGAAATAAATGGTAAATGAAGCTCATTGGAGACATGTGAAACAATGTGACCAATAAAATAAGATTGTGGCCCTTCTAGTGCAACATTATTTGTTATCATCAAAATTATAACACTTAACTTTGATTTTTGGATGCTTCTAGCTAGTATCATATTTGATCTTTATCCATTGGAAATGTCTTTGCTAACAATGTATTCTTCATCTCATGATGAAGTGTGAATTCCTTCTTCAATTGTTGCTCTAATGTTGTCAACTGCATTGTCGACAATGAGGAGCTTGCATATGTCTATGACTATGCCTAGTACAAATGGTAAAACCTTGTTTTCCTATATTTTGTAATGTGATAATCACACATTATTATTATTTTTGGGTGGATTTTATACTCATGGATCTATTTTGTGCACTAATAGATACACCATCAGTTGATAGAACAACACAATAAACTACTACTAAAACTAATCCATTTCCTAGAGTAGCTTGTGTGACTAGTACTAGTTCATTTGTGGGGATATTGTTGCTAGACAAGAAAACTATGCTTCCACTCAAATTACCGAAGCTTCTAGATGATTTAAAATTTTTATTCTTTATAGTATATTTGTAGTTTACTTATACATAACTCATTTTGGACTAATAATCCTATAATGTTTTTTAGGAAATAATGTTTTATATGATCATCCTTTTGAAATGACATTGAAGCTATTTGGACACACCATACATAAAAGGTATGTAGTTTCATATCATTGCTACAATATTTTTCTTTTCTTCCATATATTGTAATATATTAAATTTATTGATCTAACAATTTTATTTAAATAAAAAGGGTTGAATAAATAGGGTCTTGAAAAAAAACATCAGTTGATTACATATTTTGAAGACCTTTTAGAAAAACACATTTTTGACAGTGCCTTACTTCTCAAAAGAGCACCCAAACATATAAAGACTATGAGAAACCAATATAGAAGGTGTTTAAGGAATAACCCAAAGTATGGGCATCCTCTTATGATTTCATCGATGGAGTGGAATGAAATAATAGAAGATGCAAAAGACAAAAGTCTACGTGGTAAACAAAATGAACTAGAAAAGGGCAAAAGAAGTTATGTCATGATAATATTAAGTATAAAATAATCAAGCACTAATAAGTTATCTTTGTAAATATATAATCTAACATATTTAAAGGTATTCATAGACTGCAAAATACATCAAAAGCTAGCAAAGTGAGACTACAAAAGGTTGGCCAACACAAACTTGCCTTTGGTGGCTATATTCTTCACTCTTGACTTGTAAGTAGTAGCAATGGAATTTAGTTTTTTTTTTAATAATGTTGCAAACAATTTTGTTTAGTCAAAACATACATGCAAAATTGATGATATTAAACAAAAAATATAGGGCACAAAATTCAATCTAAAGTCCATGGATGAAGATCAAAAAATTTCCTTGACAAAAGGCTATAAAGTCATGGTTGCATGCCTACACCAAGAATCTAAAATCCATACCCAAGAATGTAGTGCACCAAATGAGACACAGGTAAATTGGTCAAATGAAAAGTAAATCAAATTGAATAGTTGAGAAATTTCTTTTTTGGTGTTAGTTTCCAACATAAATTAACTACATAATAATGTGCATAATATTTCACTACAACCTTCAAATCCTATCATAGAACCTACATGTGATGAAGGCCATGATGTACATCATAGTGGTGGAGGTATTAAATTTTTATTGGAAATTAATTATGCAATTATGAATACAATTTAACATCTTCAATTAAAATTTGACGTATCACCTTTTTGAATATTTTAGAGCATGTTCAAAGTGTTCAACATGTTGAGGTGGTGGCAGATCAAAATGTTATTGTACACGATGTGGCATTGTCAAGTGAGAAAAATACATGTAAAAGAAGAAAGAAAAAGAAGTAGGCCAATTTAACCCATTTACATGTTATTGCAATAGAGTCCCTTTATGTAGCAACCTCATGCTCCTCAAAATAGGAGACATCATAACTTGACATTACAAGCGCCACAAGAGGAGGAGAATGAGGAAGCTATTGATGCTCCTATCAACCTTTTCCTTAAGAAAGCTAAGAAAAATATAAAGAAAAAATAATTTAAAAAAAATGCTATTTGATAAACTTTGTTGGATAATTAAAGAATATTGTTGGGTATGTGTAGGATCATGGTCAACCAAACTATGGCCTTAAGTGAAAGTGAAAAATAAACAAGTCATGGTTATGTTGACACATAATTTTAAAATAGTTATGGAATTTATATCAAAAAGTTGTAAGAAAAGAATCTGTAGGAAACTAAATGTTGTTTCTAAACTACTAGGCATTATCTAAAGAAAAATCTATTTGATTTGTCAAAATTTTAGATTTTAGTGTAGCACTACAAAAATTTCAGGATAAAAATAAAAAGTGGGTGTATGTTTGACCACCTTAATCAAAATTTAATGATTATATATATATATATATATATATATATATATATATATATATATATATATATATAATAGACTCATTCCCAAATGTGACACATATTTTTGGGTATTTTTATTCCAAATAAATAATTAATTATGAATTTTCTACTATAACTTTTTAGAATTAAAAGCTCCTATGCCAGACCATCTTAACTAACTAAAAACATTACAAAATTTTTTTTTTAATTTTTTCTTATACTAGGCAGACCATAGAATGTGATGCAACTTTTGGATTTGAAAAATGTTATACCATTTGAAAGTTATAGTTATTTTTCAATCGGTATGTTAATTAGTAGTTTACAAATATCTTCATTAAAAATTAACTAATAAATACTTATCAAACTCATAATTTAACAGCAATTATATTGTTGAAATCTTGAGAGTGTTATCAAAAAATCTTTTAAATTATTTCATTGAATTTTGATGAAAATAATATTGTCAGATGGCTACTCAAAGTTTGAATGTTAGTGAAACATGTCTCAAACGCATTTTTTGAATTGACCAGAGAGGTTTAATAAATACCAAGCCTAATCAGGTACCTAAAAGTTGGTGGCAATTTTTTTTTCAAAAGTTGATTGCCCAAATTTTGGAGGGAAATCAATTTGGCAAGTGTTCAACAATATTATATATTAATCTATTATAATAATAATATTTATTAAATATATAATAGTAAAATATTATTATTATTATTAAATATAATTTAGTAATATATAATTATTTTATTTAATATATAGTCATATATTATTATGTAATATAGTAATCTATTATTATTATTATTATTACATAGTAATGGGGTTGTAGGTTGTGGTAATCAATGCAATGGGTCAAATGGGGTTATTGACTAGCCTAAAACCCCATTCAACCCATTGCATTGATTACCCTATATCTCGAGGCATCTTAAGACCCCTAGGAACACATGTTGCAATGTAATGGGTCCACTTGGGTCGTGGGTTAGCTGACAACCCCATTAGATCCATTGCATCAATTGCCCTAAGTTGAAAGTGGTCCTAGGACAACCTATGACCCATTTCAATGTATTTCATGACAATATATGTCTCTAGGGAACCTAACACCCCTAGGGATCTATTTTCTTTGTTCAAATTGGTCGAAAGGGGTCATAAGATATCCTATGACCCCTTTCAATGCATTTCATGACAACATATGTCTGTAGGGTTCCTATCACCCCTATGGACCTATTTGGTTTGTTTGAATGGGATGAAAGGGCTCATAGATGACACATTTCATGACAAAATATGTCCCAAAGTATTCTATGACCCCTAGAGACCTATTTGGTTTGTTCAAATGGGTGAAAGGGTTTCAATGCATTTCATGAGAAAAAATTTCCATGTGAGTTCTAGGACACCTATAGACCTATTTGGTTTGTTCGAATGGGTTGAAAGAGGCCCTGGGATATCCTTTGACCCCTTTCAATAAATTTCATGATAACATATGTCTCTAAGGATCTTAGGACACATAGGTACCTAGTTGGTTTGTTCAAATGGGTCAGAAGGATTCATAAAATAACCTATGACCCTTTTCAATGGCTTTCATCCCAACATACACCCCTAGGGGTCCTAGGACCCCTAAGAACCTATTTAGTTTGTTTGAATGGGTCAAAAGGGCTCATATTATAACCTATGACCCCTTTTAATGCATTTCATGACGACATATGTTTGTAGGGGTCCTAGGACCCCTAGAGACCAATTTGGTTTGTTTGAATGGGTTGAAAGGGGTCATAGGATATTCAATTACACTATCCTATGACCCCTTTTGATACATTTCATGACAACATATGTCCCTAGGGTTCCTAGGATTCCAAGGGACCTATTCAGTTTGTTCGAATGGGTCAAAAGGGGTCATACAATAACCTATGACCCCTTTCAATGCATTTCATGACAACATATGTTTGTAGGGGTCCTAGTATTCCTATCAACCTATTTAGTATGTTTGAATGGGTCAAAATTGGTCATAGGATAACCTATGATCCCTTTCAATGCATTTAATGACAAAAAATATCCATAGGGGTCCTAGGACCCTTAGGGACCGATTTGGTTTGTTTAAATGGGTCGAAAGGGGTCATAGGATAACCTATGACCCCTTTTGATGCATTTCATGAAAACACATGTGCCTAGGAGTCTTAGGACACTTAGAGATGTATTTGGTTTGTTTGAATGTGTCAAAAGCGGTCATAGAATATCCTATGACCCCTTTCGATGCATTTCATGACAACATATGTCCCTAGGGGTCTTATTTGGTTTGTTCAAATGGGTCAAAAGGGGCCATAGGTTATCATATTATCCCTTTCGACACATTTCATGACAAAATATGTCCCTAGGGGTCCTAGGATGCCTAAGGAACTATTTAGTTTGTTCAAACGGGTCGAAAGTAGTTATAGGATAACCTATCACCCCTTTCAATGCATTTCATGACAACATATGTCTGTAGGGGTCCTACGACCCCTACGAAGCTGTTTGGGTTTTTTGAATGGGTGGAAATGGGTCATAAGATAACCTTTGACCCCATTTGATTTCATGACAACATATGTTTCCAAGAGTCCTAGGACCCCTATGAACCTATTTGGTTTTTTTAAATGCATCGAAAGGGGTTATAGGATAACCTATATCCCCTTTCAATACATTTCATGACAACATATGTCTCTAGGGTGTAGTGCCTACTCCTAGATCGCATTTCTGTTATCATTGTCAAATTCTTTTAGGTTGATTTTATGCATTGATTAGTTAGAGATACTAGATTTGTAATATTATGATATTATTTCATGACTTTGATTACAAATGTATCAGTTATTATTGCTTATTCGATTCCATTCATGTGTTATTAATGATGTCTTAATGATTGCTAATTAGTAAATGTGGTTTCTTTTGTAACAATGTTAGCATGATGTCTTTAATGATGATTATGTTGTATTGATAGAGATGCATTATTATATGTACGCATTTGATCTTAGATTTGTGATTTTTACGATACTTACCCCATACTTGCATGTGTATGGTGTGCGTGTTTATTTTATCTTTTTGTTTGACGTGTTTGATGTGGTTAAGGGAGGGAGTCGTAGTCACCTGCTAGTCGGGATCTACACGATGAACCACTCCCCGCCATTGTTTGTTTAGTTTAGATATATTATATACATGTACATGCTCGTCTTTTATGCACGATGTAGGTACCGGGCATTGACTTCCCTGAATTGCCAGGATGAGCGTGCCCTATTACAAATACTCAAATGGTGAGAATGGGAAGATAATGATCAGGTCCAATCCTAGCTTTAAGCCTATAATACTTGTCCTGCAAGGAGGACTCATAACAGACTGTCTACCCTTTTTAAACGCATGAGTATTTTGTGTGTATGTTGTTTTGTGAGTCTTTGATGAATTTCTATTAATTAAGTCTAACTAATAGATTAAATTAATAATTTAATTTAATGGAGAATTATTACGATATTATGAATATTTCATTATATTTAATTAATTGAGAAATTAATTAAATATAAAGAATTAAATTGAAGATAAAAAATTTAAGATTAAATTTAGAACATGATAATATTTATTTAATTTAATAATAATATATTTAGAGTTCATTTTTAAATAAATGCTAAATATTATTGTTATTTAAGTTAATAAATATTTATCAAATTAAATGTTCTAAATATATTAAAAATTTAAATAAATTTTAAATTTAGAACGTGATTATATTTAATTAATTTAATAATAATATATTTAGACTGCATTTTTAAATAAATGCTAAATATTATTGTTATTTAAGTTAATAAATATTTTATCAATTAAGTTTCTAAAAAAATGAAATTAAAAGTGAAAGAATATTTAATTATCATAAAGATTATAGTTCGCATGATTTATGCATGAGTTGAAAATAAAAGAAATTAATTTAAAAGATAAAATATGTGAACTTGATTAAGATATTTTATTGTGCATGAGATTAAAGTTAATAAATTAATTTAGAGGGAAGTAAAGTGGAAAGTTAAATAAAGTAATTTAACAATTCACTTAAAGTGCATGAAGATATAATAAAAAAGAATATTTTAATTTAAAAAGAAAATCAATTGTGCATGATGAATTAATTAAATTAAATAATTGTAATTTTAGAGTTGTGGTCACAGAAACCCTAAAAGGTAATTAGATTCTATATTAGAAGTTTTCGGGTCATTATTGGAGGGAGGAGTTTTTCAGACACAAGTTTCAGGCTACACACAGATTTCAGGGCACACACAGGTTTATGGTGGGCAACTTGAAGGGTTTGGAAAGAAAACAACTTTACGTGGCTTGAAAGATTTTTCTTTCGATAGGAATTTGTATCTAATTGTCAGAGGTTAGCATCAGATCCAGGTAGGATCTCGTGGTTTAATTGTACAGTAGTTTTCACTTTTCAAACTTCTGTCTGCTCCGTGTCTTTTGCATGTGATGTTTTCTTTTTTGGTATGCAAATATTTGTTCTTGATTGAGAAATATCTGTACATGGATTTAGATGGATACGTAGCTGAGTTTACTTTAGAGGGTTGTATTCTAAAATGAATAAGATTTTATAAGAAATCAGACAAATACAAGAATCTATTAGATAATAGAAAGAGGGTTTGAGGTTTAAAAGTAAATTTAATTGAGAAATTTGAATGTTAGACAACCCTTTTTATCGGATGGTTGGGAAAAATTTCAAAATTGAAATAGGACTTTGTACATTATATATTTATATATATGGTTAATAGAAACTCTTCTATTAGACCATAATTGCAAGATAGGTTTTATATATATAATTTAAAATTTATGGAAATGGTTTTATTTATTTTTCATATAAAAAAAATTAAATTAAAAAAATATATATATAAAATTTAGGGGGGGAGGCAGGCCCACCACATCCCTACCTCCCACACCCTATCCATAGCCTCTAGGGCTGAGCGCGACAGACATGACTGCTGCGCGCGGCAGGCAAGACTGCTGCGCAGTAGCAGTACGTAGTACTGCTGCATGCGGTAGCAGTCGTACCTATGGCCGTAGAGTAGTGCAGGCCGATGGGCCTTAAAACACGTCCATTCTCATTATTTTATTTTGTTTTTATTTATTTATTATTAAAGTTTATTAATATTTATTTATATTTAATAATAAATTTTACTTAAACTTTGTTATTATTTATTAATGTATTTTTAATATGATAATTTTATTAATATTTAATAATATTTTATTAACAAATTTTTATAATGTAAATTATATGATTATTTAGTATTTGGTCTAATGAATTTTATTATGAATTTATTAACATTTATTATTTTATAAATGAGTAAGATTATTTTAATTTTATATTATTAATTAGTTTAATTAAATGAAATTTAATTAAAATTAATTAATATAAGAGAGAACTTAGTGGAATTCAGAATTATTTTAATATTGGCTTTAATGAAATTGAGATAATTAATTTTATTGGAAGAACAATCATTATTATTTTAATAATTAATTGATATTGAATAAACAGATGGGTTATTGGATGGAATGAACTAAGAATCTTATAACTTGAAACATATATTAAAACGTAAACTAAAACTTTACCTGTAACCCTATTGTGTCCTTTTAAATCAAATCCAATCTATGAAACTATACTGTTTTGCTTATACTGTCTATGCTTTGGGTTTTTGGTGTTGATTAGGTGTTGACCAGTCTAGGACGTACACCAGAGGTTTTGTAAGATTTCTGTTATACCATTTATGTGGCTAGATGTTATGATGTGTTTTGTGATTTATATTGGAGATTATATTTATGATTTTTATTTGTGGAGCTTTTATGTGTACTAGAATGGGAGAACCATCTTGTTATTAGGTTGCCTGTTAAGGAACCGAGTTTGATCTTTATGGGTGTTGTGGTATGGGACACAACTGTGTTTTTATGTGCTTAGGAGAAGTTGTCTAGGTATGTGACTTGGGAGTGGCTTGCATAGGGGTCCGAGACCCAAAGTGGTCAGTACCAGGGTAACCTAATGCAAGTTATGTAATAAGTGATAATCTAGTAATTAAAATTTATGGGGGGGTAAACACACTAAAAAGATAAGTTAGAGATATTTGATCTACCCATGCCTTTAGTGCTTGTATAGACTAAGGATGGGAATGAGATGAGTGCCTTGTCTTCTTGAGAGGGCTTTCTAGTTTCCATATGTGTGATGTTGAGGGTCTGGGGTTCATAGTAACCAGTCCAGGGTAACTCAAGCTTGAGGGTTCAGGGTCTCTTAAGAGATCAGTCTAGGGTAACTCAAGCAGCCATGTCATGACACTCCCTAGTATGTAGCCTGAGTCTCCTCTATAGATTTTGTGTATCTCTGGTGTTGTACTTATTGTTGGATGTGGTGTACTTATTATTGTCGGATGTGTTTATTATGGATATTTACTTTCATTGAGGATGATTAGTGATTCATGGATGTTGTACTTTTGACATGTGGCTTTTGACTTGAGGAGGATTATCTTTTGTTTACTTTATCTTGTGATCTTGGTATTTGGTTTATACTTGGTTCGTGTATGATGTTTGGTTATGTGGTGTCAGTATTGGATTAAGTGTTCTTACTTTTGGATTATTTTATCTTCTTGAGTAGCATGTGTTACCTTTGAGGTAGTTTTGGCTATTAGGGGTACCTTGCCTAGGAATTTTTTATGTTTGATTAGCCGTATGTGGATCGTTCATTATCTTCCCTGCACGGTGGGAGTGGAAGCCTGACTAGGTAACCACACGGTTGGGAGGTAGTGCCTTCTTACCATTTGGGTTCCCCCTTCACATTGCCAGCTATTGGATGTTCGTTGCAGAAGATGTACCTTTATCATTCTTATTTCTTATCTTAGAGACTTCTTTTCTGATGATGTATATATGTTATCATCTATCCTGGTGTATTGTATCTATTTTCACATACCCTGTGACATGTGCAGTCGATGTTATTTAGTGGATGTACTTTCATTGTATTAGATATACTTATGCTTTGCTTATGCAATTATGTATCTATTACTTCTTTATGATCTTGAGACATTGTACTTGGAACTTAAACTAATTAATTTAAAATTATTAAATGTGACTCAACATAAAGGAACTCTTGAGGAATTGAAACTGTATCTATATTTGCATATGTGTATTTGATGTGTATGTTCATATTGCTTCCGCATTAATGTTATCTTGATGTTGTTTAAAACTTTTTTTTAAAAATAGTTTAGTAAACATTGTAACATGTTAGGTTTAATTCTCTTGGGTTCCCAAGCAGGGCGTTACATAGGGGTCCTAGGACACCTAGGGACCTATTTGGTTTGTTCGAATGGGTTAAAAGGGGTCATAGGATAACCTATGATTCCCTTTAATGAATGTCATGACAACATATGTCCTAGGGGTCCTAGGACCCTAGGGACCTATTTGGTTTGTTTGGATGGGTCAAAAGGGGTAATAGGTTATACCCATTGCCCCTTTCAACACATTTCATGACAACATATGTCTGTATGGGTCCTAGGACACCTAGTGATCTATTTGGTTTGTTCAAATGGGTTAGAAGTGGTCATTAGAAATCATATGACCTCTTTTGACACATTTAATTATAGCATAAGTCCTTAGGGGTCCTAGGACAACTAGGGACCTCTTTGGTTTGTTCAAAGGGGTGGAATGGTGTCATAGGATATCCTATGACCTCTTTTGACACATTTCATGACAATATATGTCTGTACCTTAGGGATTTATTATATTTGTTTGAATGGGTCAAAATGGGTAATAGGTTATCCTATGACCCCTTTTGATACATTTCATGACAACATATGTCATTAGGGGTCCTAGGAACCCTCAATACCTATTTGGGTTGGTTGAATGGGTCAAAAGGGGTCATGGAACATTCTATAACCCCTTTTGATGAATTTAATGATAACATATGTCCCTAGGGGTCCTATGGCACCTAGGGACCTATTTTGTTTGTTTGAATAGGTTGATATCCTATGACCTCTTTTGACACATTTCCTGACAGCATATGACTCTAGGGTTCCTATAACCCATAGGGTCGAATGGGGTTATAACTTATGATCTCTTTCAACACATTTCATGACAACATATGTCCCTAGGGATCTTAGGACTCTTAGGGACCTATTTGGTGTGTTTCAATGGGTTGAAAGGGGTCATATGTTCGTAGGGGTCCTAGCACTACTACGAGCCTATTTCTTTTGTTTGAATGGGTTGAAAGTGGTCATAGGATATCATATGACCCCTTTTGACACATTTCATGACAACATATGTCCTTAGGGGTCCTAGAACACCTAGTGACCTATTTTGTTTGTTCGAATTGGTCAAAAGGTGTGGTAGGATATCCTATGACTCCTCTCGTTGTATTTCATCACAACATATGCACCTATTTGGTTTGTTCGAATGGGTTGAAAGGGTTCATAGGATATTTTATGACCCCTTTTGACCCATTTCATAACAACATATGTCCTGAGTAGTCCTAGGACCACTGGGGACCTATTTGGTTTGTTTGAATGGATAAAAAGGGGTCATAGGTGATGCATTTCATGACAATATATGTCCATAGAGGTCCTAGGATCCCTAGGGACCTATTTGATTTTTTTGAATGGATTAAAAGGTGTCATAGGATAATTTATTACCCCTTTCGATGCATTTTATGACAACATATGTCCGTAGGGTTCCTAAGACACATAGGGATCTATTTGGTTTGTTTGAATACGTAGAAATGGGTCAAATGATTGTATATGACCCCTTTTGACGTATTTCATTACAACATATGCTCGGAGGGGTCCTAGGACCCCTAGGGACCTATTTGGTTTATTTGAATGGGTTGAAAGGGTTCATAGGTTATCCTATGACCCCTTTCAACACATTCAACTATATTATATTTTAATAGAATAATAATATATTACTAGATTATATAATAATAATACTCATAATAATAATCAACAATAATAATGATTATTGATTTCCAACACTTAGAAAATTTTGATTTTCCTTCAAAATTTTGATGATCATTTCTAGTACCCAATTTCTAATCGGGTATTTGATCTTGAAGTAGGTACTCAATAATATCGAATACCTAATATGGGATCAGGTACCCAAAATACTAGTATGCTTTTTCCCAAAATATTCTCGGTCACTATAAACCCGATAATCATATTTTTTTGCATCCATTTTCACAAGTTTGGAGAAAAATGATTGTTTGGGGCCCATATGATAAGAAAAATTTCTATAAGGTTTGATTAGGTGTCTAGTATTGTTGTATGAATGGGGAGTAGTAGTTGTCAAAAGGCTAAATGCAAAAGGAAGGTATCAAATGAAGACATTGCAACATTATAGGGAAAGGGACAAGGTATGTTGAATGTGAATCAAGTTGACGATGCATTGATTGAAGTTGAAATCATAGAGTTAGATAATGAATATGTTTAGTTGGGGGATGAAAATGTACCAATTGATAAATATAATGTCAGGATTGAAAATTTAGAGAATGAAAATTTAGAGAGTGAAAATTTACTAGTTCATAATGTTAAAGCCATGATTGACCATGTCAAAAATGAAAATGTACAAGAACATTACATATCTCCTAATTATAATCAACATGATGAAGGTTCTAGAACACAAAAATGAATAATTGAAATTGATGAAACAATTATTAGCAATTTGGAAGGAAAAATGTCACAAAGAATGATTTGGTTATGGGCTTCAAGACTATATAAGATGATTTTTAGCAAAAAGATAGTGGTTGAGCAATGCCAAATTTTTATGCACTTATTAAAGATGCAAAATATGAGACATGTGCTTTCCAAATTGAAGATTATGTCAATAAAAAATGGAGGAAAATGCTATTATTGTAAAGAATCTTTTCACTACTCTTAATAGCACTAGAAAAAGTGGTAGGGAGAAGGATACGAGAACCACTCAAAGGGTTATTACAACCTCTTTGGTAAGTCATTATTTGAGAAAGGGTAGATATATGAGACAAATTTGTATTAACTTGAACCTAAATTGTATTAATTTGAGAAGAGCACTTAGTAGATGAGAGAGAATTGATGATCCTCTTCAAAATGAAACATGGGCTTTTGGTGGAAAACTTTTACATTTTGATAAGAAGCTATCCAATGATGTGAAGCAATAAATTACATGATTTTGGCACCATAGCTCAAGAGTATCACCCAATGCTAAAGACATGTTGAAGTTGAGAGTTGGCATCAAAGATTGCATGCCACATCCTAAACATTATTTGGAGGTAAGTCAAACTATATTTTTGAAAGAATTTAGAGAGAGTCATCCAAAATTGCATATATCACAAAGGGATTTTAAATCCTTGAAGCCATTTTATTGTGTACCACTTAAAATTAGAAATAGATATTGTTCAAAATTTCAAGTGGAGTTTTTTATGCACCATGAACTATTACACTCCATCCATTCTACTTTGCATAGTAAAAAAATGATAGAGAATTGTGGTGCTAGTGGGCTTCCAAAATCAACAAGAGACTTGATAGATCAATTTTTATGTCCTAGAGTTGATGGTTGTATCTTTTATAGAAATGTTTTCTTAAATGAGAACTGTTTAGAATATGGTGGCTTACCTGAGTTTGACACATGTTTCTATGAGGGGTGTGGACAAGATCTTGGGAGGACAATAGTAAAAAAAATGGTATATGAAATGGTGAAATACACATTGAAGAGTGGAGGTGAGGGCTCTAGATGTGCATTGGTTGCAAAATAAATTAGTGTGGCTAGTTTTATTTTAGATTTAAAGACAAATCTTTTCTACAAGCATGCAAGGAATAGGCATAGGTCTCGGTGGTTGGATCAACAATTTAGAATATGTAGGGGCACTTTTCCCATTGGCACTATTACATCAGTTGTTCACTTTGCAGAGAACTACACATTGCAGCCCCATAATGAGACACAATCTTAGTATTATAACTCCATTTAGATTGTTATTTTGTGCACATAACATATATACATGCCCCTAATAGTGCGAAAGATAATTGAAAGATTATTAAAGAGTACCACTTTTACGAGTGATGATAGATCTCACTCTCGCAAGTTTGTGCAACAATATTTCAATAATTATTTTGATTTCTTACAAGATCATGACATTTCTATGGATAGACATATCATTTGATTAGATAATTGCATAGATCATTTCAAGAATGCTCACATATTTTATTGGTTGTGTAGGATGCATGTAGAGAGGTGGGTGCCTCATATTTGGAGTTTTTTTGAGTCTGGCCATGGGAAAGGGGAACATGATGGAGTAGGGGCATGTATGAAGAGAGCTCTAATTAATGAGTAATTGAAGATTTTAGGACTAGAGCTTCTTGATGCTCATAGCATTATTGATTAGTGTAGTTTAAAATTATCCCAAGGGGGGACTTTTGATTCAGTAGTATGTAGGTTCTTTTAGTTGGTTGAGGAAGGGTCCATAGGTGATAGATTATATTGTTATACTATTAGAGACTCATAAAAAATGCACTCATTTTAGATATTTGATTCTAGTACACATGGAACATTTGGACACAACAACTAGCTTGATTTTGTCCTAGTTTTTTTTCAGTGTGATTGAGATCACTGTGAGTTGAGTGAGTGGGTGGACACATGGGATCCATATTATCTTACTCCATTGTCTATCATACCCTATATCATAAATGATGACATGGAAAGTTCACTTGACCATAACCATCTATTAGATCTTCTTCACCCAAGACATGTATTTGCATTGGTTGCACTATAGGGGAATGATGAGAAATCAGATTATTGATTAGCACATTGTGTAAGAGGTAAAAAAAAGCTTGTACAATAGATCATAGATGATGATGGATTCACATATCCTACTAATTTAATTGTTGTTGGAACATGGCTACTAGTATACATGCTTAAAAGGAATGGAATTCCTACATTTGAAGATTATCAAAAGCACAAAACAATCTCATTTCACATCCTCTCATAGAAGTAAATGTGAATTTTTTGAAGCATCAAGGAAGACCAAAAGTAAAAGAACTTTTCACTATTACTAATGTTGATTATGAAACTCTATTGGAGACCCTAAATAGAGAGAGTGACCTATAGGAATACTTGACTAGGTATATTTACTTCTCATGTTCTTTTGTTCATAATAATTCTACAAACTAATGATTATCTTGCTTAATATGATTATTTACTAATATTTTTTATTATATTGGAATTTAGGTACATCATTGAGAGTAGCCTTTCATGAAGATAAAAACTAAATGCATAGTAGAATGAAGAAAAATCTATTCTATTTTTGACAGTACAATTTTTGGTAGTTGTGTATTGATGTAATAATAATAAAACATTTGAGATATTGTAAATGTAAACTTGTTGATTTAATGTAAGAAACAAAGATGTTTTTACTTAATGTAGTTTATGTGGAGGGACCTAAAAAATGATGGTTTTATTTAATACTAACATCAAAGTTTGAAGCCTCTAATCCTGGAATTGAATCATTAGCTTCATCAACTCCGGATGGGCTGGCGAACCCTAGTTATACCCTTTTTCCAACCATAGGGAACATCCATCATTCATAGCCACCCCGTATTGAATTGTCTCCAAGGCACTCTAAGTGAATTTGGAGGTTGATCTTCCAAGGGCCATGACTTGAAGCTCATGGTGGATATTGGTGAAACATAAAATTCTATAGGATGGTCATGCCAAGGCATACAATAAACTTGTTAGAAATAGGGATTACTAGGGGGCGGGTGGTGGTGAATAAGTAATCTACAAACTTTAGTTACCAACTGGATATTTTTTCTTACTTTAAACCATACATAACAAAAAAATAAAGTAATGTTGAACAATAACAATAGAAATGCACAAAGCTAACTCATAACACAATATTTTGTTAACTAGGGAAACCCTAGCCAAGGGAAAATCCCGGTGGGGATGATACCCACTAGATAATACACTGATATATATGTTCCTTGTTAGAGGATGGACCCTATTAGGAGTCAACAAGAAAATTCAGTATAAGTAGTCCGTGTTAGGAGACTTTGAATCCCTATTATGAGATTCCAACCCTGTTATGAGTTGTAGTGTAATGCATGCAAGAAGAGCCCACTACCCAAACATGTAATTTCAACTATAAGAAGAGCTAACTAATCAAAGAAGTAATTTACTATTATTTTCCTTCCTTGTCTGATCTCTAATCTTTAGCTCAATCTTAGATTAGTTGATAGTTCATACAAAACTTCACATATATCACTTTCACATAAGTTCACTCACTTCGTAATAACATAAACTCACAAGTTCGCACACTTTGCAATCTTACAAGATAGCACTTCACTTACATAATGCATAAACATTGCACACTTCTTAGTGCAAGAACTCCTTTGCATAAATACAATGCCTTTGCAAAAAATATTGTTGGGTCAACTAAGACCACAATTCACTTTTCCAAGTTAGAGTAAACATCTAGGATGTCGGCCCTAATTGGACAAGTATTTATTTTGTAACCAAAAAAATTATTTCCTTTAATTCTGATGTCCAACTTCATCAAAACATAATTAACTTATTTCATACAAATTGTATAAACTTCTAGGGTTATACACATCATCACCAACATGTATACTATCTCCATGTAACTTTTCTTGTTATAATATGATGTCTCCAACATGTTATAAAAACAACTAATACACTATTGTAAATGAAATTCTATACTTAGACATTTTTTTGATAACCAAATACTAAGTATCTTTATTTCTAAGGTTTCATGTCAACATGTACATCATGTGTTGCCATTAATGACAAAAATTGCATATCACCATTATTCAATTTTTAACAAAATTATCTCATTTATGAGAGATCACATTCTATTTGGATTTGGCACAATGATCTCCCTCAATGCCAAAACTTACAATGTGCCTTAGTTCATAGGTGTATCACTATGCAACTTTTGAAACCACTCATCTTGGCATCAAATATTTAGTTCCATTAGCTCAAGATGGGTGGGTGAACCCTAGTGATAACCTTTTTTAGGTTGTAGATATCCTCCAACATTCATGACCACTTTGTACCAAAGAGTCTCCAAAGTGCTCTAAGAGTGTTTGGAGATCAATCTTCCAAGAGTTGTAACCTAGAGCTCATGGGGGCTATTAGTGAAAAATCAAATGCTATAAAACAGTCATGTTTAGGCCTACAATAACCTATCTCATTTATGAGAGATCACATTCTAATTTGATTTGGCACAATGATCTCACTCAATGCAGAAACTTGTAGTGTGCTTGAGTTCATAGGTGCATCACTATGTAACTTTAAAACTGTTGTTCTTGGCATCAAATTCTCAGTGCTATTAGCTCTAGATGGGTAGTTGAATGTTAGTGAAAACCTTTTTTGGCCACACAGAGCCTCCAAAATCCACACCCACCCCATATTGAAGAGTCTCCAAGGTTCTCTAAGTGCATTTGGAGGTTGATCTTTTGAGTGTCATAACTTAGAGCTCATGGGGGCTATTGCTGAAATATTGAATGCTATAAGATGATCATGCCAAGGCCTATAATAACCTATCTCATTTTTGGGAGATCACATTCTATTTGGACTTGGCACAATGATCTTGCTCGATGCCAAAACTTGTAGTGTACCTTAGTTCATAGGTGCATCACTGCATAACTTTGAAAATACTAATCTTGGCCTCAAATAGTCAATTCCATTAGCTCTAGGTGGGTGGGTCATAACTAGGAACTCATGGGGGCTATCAGTGAAATATTTAATACTATAGGATATTCATGGCAAGGCCTATAATAACCTATCTCATTTCTAAGATATACGTTCCATTTGTATTGAGCAAAATGATCTCGCTCAATGCCAAAACTTGTAGTGTGCCTCAGCTCATAGGTACATCATGGTGTAACTTTAAAACTACTGATCTTGACATCAAATAGTTAATGCCATGAGCTCAAGATGGGTAGGTGAACCCTAGTGACACCCTTTTTCTAGCCATGGAAAGTCTCCAACTTTCACATCCACCTTGTACAGAAGTGTCTCCAAGGTGCTCTAAGTGTATTAGGATGTTGATCTTCTGAGGGTTGCAATTTAGAGCTTGTAGGGCCTATCAATGTATCATTGAATGCTATAGGAGAGTCATGTCAAGGCATAAAATAACATATCTCATTTTTGATAGATCACATTTATTTTGGATTTTGCATGGAAGTCTCGTTTGATGCCAAAACTTGTAGTGTCTTAGTTTATTGGTGCATCACTGTGTAACTTTGAAATCATTGGTCTTTGCATCAAGTCATTAGCACCATTAGCTCTATATGGGTAGGTAAACCATAGTGACAACATTGATCTAACCATGAAGAGTCTCCAACATTTGCAGTCACCCCATGCCAAAGAGTCTCCAAGGTACTCTAAGTGTGTTTGGTCGGGTCAACCATAGTGACAACTTAAGGGAGTGCATAGATCATTTGAAATTAAACATATATTATATAATTTAAAAATAAATATTGCATAAAAAATTGATAATAAAAGTTTTTAAAATTCTCTTTGCAAATTATTTCATTTGAATTGAATATAAAAAACATGATCAAAATAAATGATATTCCATAAACATGAACAATACACATGATCCATGATAAATTGAACAGTACTATATACTAAAGTAATATGTATATTATTGTGCACATAAATGAAAAATATATATATTAAAATACATGTATCCATAGACAAATTAGAAAAATTTATATATATATATATATATATATATATATATATATCAAAGTTCATGTATCCACAAACAAATTATGCAAATATATATTAAAATACATAGATCTATATACAAAATGTCATTGATCATGCCATTAAAGTGTGTATAGTATCAATGTTTCTATATACAATGTGGCATATGAAATATCAAAATGTCTCATGATGCATCCTATGAATACTATACTATCCTATGTTGCTAGTGGATGATCAAAATGTAGCCTCTTCACTACACTAGGTGGATCAGATGCCTCCTACATAAACAAGAAAGGAAAACTGAAACTTAGACTACTAAATTTATATGATTCTATGTATCTAACATTGAATTACACAAATGTATAATGATCCTATTTTTAATGAAGATTTATAGTATTAATCTTTCATCATAAACACTTCTCTCATCAACCACCTATGCCGGTCAAGGGTCCTCTCATATGTCAAGATGGTTGGAACCTAGTTAGTTGTGGCATGTATATGTTCAAGTATGTTTTTCACATGGATCTACAATAGAAACTATGTAATGCCCCGCCAAGGGATCCAAAGAATTAACCTAGAATTTCACTAAGTTTGGTAGCATTTTTTATTTTATTTTTTCCATGAAATTAAATACCACGTATAACTTATGCACAATAACGGCAACAATAGCAATGTCCATCCGAAAGTAAACATAACATATATAATCAGATTACATTCTTAAAAGATCCCTTAACATTGAACTACATACATAAATCCATCTAGTAAAACATCCATATGAAACAATAATGATAAGTCCAATGTTTATACATTGCATTTCAAAATGCTCAATCATCCACTATACATGTCACAGGGTATGACAAGCTCAAAGAATATACATACATAGAATAATATAAATCATCCTATTCTAATCCATGATACATCAAAGTAGAGACAAAAACATGATAGACATGTTACATCATCATAGAAGTCATATACATCCATCATAAAGATCAAACATAATAAACTAAGTGCACGGTTCCTCCCAACTGTTAATAGCATCATTAGACCATTGTGGATCCTAGCCATCCCTCCGTGCGTAACATTCCAAACTACCAAAGAGATCATCAGTACTAACATAATAGGAATGTCACTCCTAACATATACAACATCATATGTATAAAGTAATCTAACATGCAAATGAAAGCATAAGATACATCATCCAACATATGCTAATCATCAATGAAAAGGATACATATGTACCATCATGAAGGATGCTTTAGCCATGATGTCTCAATGAATCTCAAAATGATAAGAGTGGAAAATACACTACCACCTGACCGCGTGGTACCTAAGTGGTCCACTCCCACCGTGCTAAAGAGATAATCTCAAGTCCCAAACAAGCTATCAAAATCACATAGCGCAAATCTCTATAAGTCCAAGAATCCTAAAAGCATACTAACTCAAAGGTTCCAACACAAAATCTGACATCTAATCCTAGAGGCACACAATGACATGTAGGAACCTCCTATGGAAGCAAGAAAGTGTCATCGCAATTATTACGTACAAGTTACCCTGGCAGTTAGCTAAACTCCATGGATCTATACTGATTTCATGCGGCCAGTAGTATCCTCTCATACTGACGAGGCATACTAAAGAATGCAAGGTCGCAACCATGCATCTCACTACACCCATCCTAGCCTGTACAAGAACTCAAGGCATGGGCGAGAACAAATCACTTATCTTTTTAGGTTCATTCAGTTAGTATTACGTGTGAATGTTATCACTTATTAATCAAACTTACAATGAGTTACCCTGGCAGCCTCTTAGGGCCCCGGCCCCCATTGCAAGCCACTTCCCATCACTACATGCAGATATCCTACCCTAATGCTCATGGACTCATAAATCTCAAATTCACAAAAGATAATCCATAATAAAATCATCAAATATGCATAAAAGCATCAAATCTCTATGAGCAAACATCCATAGAAAACCATGGTTGGGTTTATAAATATTGAGATTAAAACATCATCATGACATCACAAACACATAACCCTCAGGCCTCTGGTAGACATCCTATACTAGTCAACACTAGTCAACCAAAAACTCAAAACAATAGCATAAAGAATACATAATGCAAACACATGTTTTGGTTTTGCCAAATTTACAACTTGAATTCAAATGTAGAGATCTCAGTTTATGTTTCCAAGTTTGAAGAATGAATAGAGGAACACATGTATTGTTTCGGATAAATAAAAGTTTTCCTTAAAAGAACTAGAAATCCATTTTCCAATTATAATATTTGTTTGATACATTCCCCACCATACTATCATCTATTTACTTAATAATTTAAAACAATTAAATCTTAATTAATTGAAAATTAATAAAGAGTCACCATTATGAAAATAAACCTTCAATATAAATCTTTTATCAAATAATAATAACTTAAATTTATTAATAACATATTTAAATATTACATATATACATATATACATATATATATATATATATATATATATATTTGAATATATATATATATATATTTGAATATATATATATATATATATACATAAATACATATATAAATATATAAATAGTTATTACATTTCATAAAATCGAATTAACAATTTTTGATTTACACCATATATCATATGAGAATCGATTTCGTATAACATTTTCTTCAAACATTTTAACATAAATGTTTATACATAACAATATTATTAATTATCCCCCCCACTCTTGCTGCGGTATGCAGTACTTGTGGTCATAGGCACTGCACTGATGGTGGGTACAAAGTATCCCTATCACCGTAGACCTACGATGACAGGCCTCTACCTTCCGCAGGCATGGGGTACAAATCGTGCCCACAGCATTTTATATATTCTTTTTTTAACAATCTAACCGCACGATATAAATCGCGATGCGGTTTATTATGTTTTCCCCTCTTTGATTTATCAATCGCTCATTCGGTGTATTATATATGTATACATATGTATATATATATATATATATCAGTATATATATATGTATGTATATTTATATATTTGAATTTTGTATTAGTTTCATAATAAATGTATACATACATATATATATATATATATATATATATATATATACATATATATATATATATATATATATACATATATATATATATGTATATATATATGTATATATATATATATATATATATATATATATATATGTATATATATATATATATATATATATCTGTGTGTGTGTGTGTGTGTATGCAAATCTGAATACATAAACATGTATGTTTTTTTTTCCACAAAGATTATATCTACAATTTAAGAATTTTAAAATATTTGCATTATAGATTCACTCAATTAATTTTCTAATGGATTTGGGTATAAATTAAAACCCTAGCCTCGTGATCTTTCAGATCTATGCATATAAAATTCTCAAATAAATTAATCTACCCATATTGAGAATGCATAAAAAAATATGAAACTTCTCAGAAGACATATGGAAGACATGAAGAAGACAAGGAATGCATGATGCGGAAATAGCATAAATAAAATCACAAGAATCTACCCGAATTTTGATGCTAAATCGCTCTTCCTAAGAAAATCTGCAAAGCAAGCTCCTCCCTTCTTCAAAATTCTTGAGTTCTCCAATGCTCCAATTGCACTCCCAATGCTCTCTCTAAGCTTCTAAGAATGCCTGAATATAAAGAGCTTTCAGGAAACATGTAGAATGCTTCTAGAAACAGCCGGAAAGTGTCACCAACTAAGCTTGGGTCTTTTTCAACCTTTTTGATGAGCCATAGGGTTGTAGACACCATGTGCTTAATTGATGCACTAACTCGCGTGTTGTTGACACATGAGACAAAAAAAAGTTCGTTAACTCCCATGCAAGCTTATAACTCCAATTTACTTTTTATATAATTTCTTTTTAAATATTTATAACTTCCATTTTAATCTTTATAAATTTCATTTTAATTTTTGTAACTTTTATTATTTTATTTATTTATTACTTTTATTATTATTTTATAATTATTATTAATTTTAATTTTCTAATTTTCTTTTATTTAATTCATTTTTCCTCAATAATTCACATTTAATTAATTATAATCAAAATATCAAATAACATGATATTTTATATTAATTTTCTCAAATAATTAATTTATTAATTAATCTATTTATTAAGACTTAATTAACAGAAAATTCACCATAGACCTCCAAGATAAAATATGAAAACCCATCATAGAGCAAATCACTCAAAATCAGTCTAAAGGGTTAAAAATCACGAATCATGTCATCCGACACATTCGGTGCGTAAAATATCTAGATACTTGTCCTACCTCACTAGGACAATTGGTTTAAGGGTTTGGGATTTGGACTTGAGAATTTATCTCCCTTCTCTTATCATTGAGATAGTGTAATAGGGTACACTCATCCTGGCAATTCAGGGAAGTCAATACCCAGTACCTGCAAGCTGCAGAAAAACCATGCATGTACATACAATATATATAATGCTAAGCTAAACAGATAATGGTAGAAAGTGGTGCATTGTGTAGATCTCAACTAAGCAGGTGACTATGACTCCCTTCCTTAACCACATCAGAAATGCCATACAATAAGAAAACACGCACACCATACACATGGAAGTATGGGGTAAGTATCCATAATAAAACACATGAGAAAATAACCATCAACTAATCATAAACCATAGCTGAAAATAATATAATGATCATCACGTATGCATGAAATGGAAAGTCTAAATGATCTCATCACATAATCTCTGAATCCATAATATAATGTTTGATAGTCTCAAATCAATACCATTAATTCATCAACATAAAACTAGTCTATCATAGTTTGATAATAATAACAACAATAAGTCTAGAAAAGATGTGAACGAGGGTAGGCACTACATCCACCCCTCCTTGGTTTAGGCTTACTCCTAGAAGCCTGGAAACAAGTAGGGATATAACTCCCTCAATCTAGCTACATCCTCCCAAGTAGCTAAAGAATCATTAGTAGGGTCCCATTGGACCCTTACTTGCTCGATGGTTCGACCCCTGAGGGTCAACTCCCGCTGCTCCAAAATACGAACAGGCTCCAAAGGTAGCTACCCGTCCTCTACCTGCAATGCATTCCAATCAAGAACATGTACAATATAAGGAATATACTACCGAAGCACTAAAACATGGGAAACATCATGAATGCGAGATAGGCTAGGCAGTAGAGAAAGGCGGTAAGCAACCAGGGCAATCCTCTCTAGAATCTCAAATGGTCCCACAAAGCGAGGTGATAGCTTAGAACCCTTTCTGTACCGGATTGGACTCTTTCATGGTTGCACTCTCAAGAAAACCTTATCTCCCACAGCAAATTGCTTATCAGTCCTATGAGCATCGGCATACTTCTTCTGCCTATCATGTTCCATAGTCAAGTGCTCATGGATATGCAATACTTGTTGCTCCATATCACGAAGCATCTCAGGACCCAATAGGATGCGATCCTCAAGACTATCCCAACTCAATGGTGTATGACAAGGACATCCATATAATGCCTAAAATTGTGCCATGCCCATAGAACTATGATACCCATTGCTATAAGAAAACTCCACCAGGTAGAGATAATCCTCCCAATATGTCTGCCTATCCATCACATACATCTGTATCATATCCTCCAAAACTTGATTCACCCTCTCTATCTGACCATCAGTCTCTGGATGATATGCCGAACTGAAGTTTAACTATGCTCCAAGCTCATGCTGCAACGATGTCCAGAATATAGATGTGAATACACGATCCCTATCAGAAATGATCTTTCTAGGAATACCATGTAATCTCACAATGTCACACATGAAGATATTAGCTACAAAAGCTACTATGTAGGAAGACCTAATTGGTGAAAATGTGCCACCTTAGTTAATCAATCAATGGTGACCATGATAGCATCTTGACACCGAATAGTCATAGGTAATCCTACAATGAAATCCATGGAGATGATATCCCACTTTCAAGAAGGAATGAGATTAGGCTGCAAAAGTCCAGTTGGGTGCTGATGTTCTGCCTTAACTCTATGACACTCAAGGAACCTAGCCACAAAATCAGCAATATCTCACTTCATTCCAGACCAAAAGAACAAACGTCTCAAATCAGCATGCATCTTCCTAACACCTAGATGTGCTGAGTAAGGTGTACGATGGGCTTCTGCTAGTATCAAGGTGCCAAGCTCATCCGAAAATGACACATAAATCCTCCCCAAATGTCTCAAAAGACCATCTAACTCTCGAACGTAACTTGCAAACTTACCTTCCAGAGATCTTCCTGAATCAATCTCTTTGCTCACTTCCTGATACTAGGAATTTGTAGGAAGTGCTTGAAGAATCTAGCTCCTCAAATCCACACTAAGGGTCATCGATGATACCACATGTCTCCTGCGACTCAAAGCATTCGCCAGCACATTCTCCTTACCCTAAATGTACTTAACCTCAAAATCATACTCGCACCATCCATCGCCTCTGGCGAGCATTCAAATTAGGTTGAGTAAAAATGTACTGAAGACTATGATGATTGCTGTATAGCTCAAATCTATGCCCCAACAAGAAATGTCTCCATCTAGTCAAAGCATGAACTACTAATGCTAACTCAAGATCATGTGTAGGATAATTTAACTCATGATCCTTGAGCTTGCGCAATTCATACGCAATCACCCGTCCATTTTGCATCAGCACAGCCCCAATCCCTTCAAGTGAAGCATATTTACATACCATGAAATCACCTTCTGGATCAGGTACAGCTAGAATTGGTGCATTGGTCAAAAGCTCCTTGACCTTCTGAAAAGCTTCCTCACATTTCTCTATCTATACAAACTTCTTTCCTTTCATTTGAAGAGAAGTGATAGGATGCGCTATCCTAGAGAAGTTCTAGACAAATCTACGATAATAATCTGCTAAACCCATGAAGCTACGAATCTCTAATACATTAGTCAATGTAGGCCATTCTATTATCACTTGAATATTTTCAGGATCTACTAAAATACCATCACTTGAAATAACGTGCCCTAAATAATGAATCTCCGATTTGAAGAATTCACACTTAGCTGCATTGGCATAAAGCTGATTGTCCCTCAAACACTGCAAAACCAACCGTAGGTGTTCCTTATGCTCAGAACACACCATTCATCAAAATCATGAAAACTGATGGAGCATTAGTCAACCCAAAAGGTACCACTGTGAAATCATAATGCCCATAGCGAGTTCGAAAAGTGGTCTTGTGAATATCTGCTTCCTTAATGCAAAGCTGGTGGTATCCTGACATAAGATCAATCTTGGAGAATACTGTAGCTCCCTTGATCTGATCGAATAAGTCATCAATCCTAGGTAAAGGATACCTATTCTTAATAGTCACCATATTCAACTTTCTGTAGTAAATACAAAGGCGCAAAGAACTATCTTTCTTCTTTACAAAGAGCACTGGAGCTCCCCATGGTGATACACTAGGTCGAATGCTCCCTTTGTCCAGAAGTTCCTCTAGCTAAAGACATAGCTCACACAATTCCTGTGTCATCATGCGATAAGGAGCTTTAGAGATAGGCTCCACTCTAGGAATCAGATCAATACTAAAGTCAATATCCCTCTTTCGAGGCATGCCTAGAACTTCACTTGGAAAAACATCTGTGTACTCCTACAAAATTGGGTGATCCAAAGTCTTCCTCATGGGATCTTCCTTATCAGGATCATTTACCATAACAACAAATATCTGACATCCCTTACAGAAACTTCACTTCAATTGCATAGCAAAAATCATCTGCAGAGATATAGGCCTTGGTATCCCAACTATCTGCACATCATTCCCTTGGTCATCTTGGTACATAATAATCTTCTTCCTACAATCTATACTAGCTCTATGAGATCCAAGCCAGTCCATGCTTAGAACTACATCATAGGAACCAAGGGGTATGACTCAAAGATCCACTATCGTAACAAAGCTTCATAAGCTAAGCCCACACTTATGAACTATAAAATCTGTGGAGACCTTAATGCCAGAGGCTAGTTCCACTTGCCAACCACGATCTTGCTTCATCGCATCCAGCTTACACTTAGAAACTATAGATGGTGAAATAAATGAATCTGTAGCTCCTAAATCAAACAATAATGAAAGAGATATACCTCTAATAACATCTATGGTCTCAACTACCGTTCCCTAATGATCTGCCTGACGCTGATCAATTGATGGAAAGACTCTATGAGCTCTACCTGCATCACCAACTATAGGCTCTGAAATTGTAGGTCTAGGTCCTAAAAATTGAGGTGCTCGTTGAGGACACTGAGCTGTATAATGTCCAATCTAACCACATGAAAAACATTCTATATTTTTGCCAGAACCTCTTCCCATAGGTGGTACATTTGATTGCTAACGGTTGTTCCTGCTCACAAAAGACTGGCTACTCTGAGCTAGTTGATTGGACTAATTCTTTTTAATGCATTGAGCATTGCGATTGTTCTTGAACAAGAGGTAGACATTCTAGAATATTCTGCATCATCTACCTCAAACCAACCTCTTCAAACTCAGCTTGGTCCTCTCTATGGTTCTCTTCCTGCTGCCTACTAGAGTGCTCTTCCCTACTCTCTACATGAGCCGATCCCTCATGGGAAGACTCATGGACACTGACAGCTCTGCCATGACCACGGCCTCTACCATGGCCTCTAACAGAAGACCTAGTCCTAGATACCATCCTACAATAGTACAAGGTACTAAGTTCAATTCTATGTTTAGGTTTAAGTAAAATTTCCAATTTTGAAACTAAGTGTTGAAATATGAAAAATATTCAAATAACAGTTCAGAAAGATACACTTAATAGTTCAAAGTTCTAGTTGTTCCAAAATACCCAGAGCTCCCAATGTAGAAATTTTTCTCTGATACGAAATGTAATGCCTCGCTAAGGGATCCAAAGAATTAACCTAAAATTTCACTAAGTTTGGTAGCATTTTTTTAAATTTTTTTTCCATGAAAGTAAATACCACGTATAACTTATGCACAATAATGGAAGCAATAAAAATGTCCATATGAAAGTAAACATAACATATATAATCAGATTAAATTCTTAAAAGATCCCTTAACATTGAACTACATACATGAATCCATCTAGTACAACATCCATATGAAACAATAATGATAAGTCCAATGTTTATACATTGCATTTCAAAATGCTCAATCATCCACTATACATGTCATAGGGTATGACAAGCTCAAAGAATATACATACATAGAATAAGGTACATCATCCTATTCTAATCCATGATACATCAAAGTAGAGACAAACACATGATATACATGTTACATCATCATAAAAGTCATATACATCCATCATAAAGATCAAACATAATAAACTAAGTGCACAGTTCCTCCCAACCGTTAATAGCATCATTAGACCATCGTGGATCCTAGCCATCCCTCCGTGCATAACATTCCAAACTACCAAAGAGATCATCAGTGCTAACATAATAGGAATGTCACTCCTAACATATAAAACATCATATGTAGAAAGTAATCTAACATGCAAATGAAAGCATAAGATAACTTCATCTAACATATGCTAATCATCAATGAAAAGGATACACATGTACCATCATGAAGGATGCTTTAGCCATGATATCTCAATGAATCTCAAAATGATAAGAGTGGAAAATACACTACCACCCAATCACGTGGTACCCAAGTGGTCCACTCCCACCATGCTAAGGAGATAATCTCAAGTCCCAAACAAGCTATCAAAATCACATAGCACAAATATCTATAAGTCCAGGAATCCTAAAAGTAGACTAACTCAAAGGTTCCAACACAAAATTTGATATCTAATCCCAGAGGCACACAATGACATGTAGGAACCTACTATGCAAGCAGGAAAGTGTCATCACAATTATCACGTACAAGTTACCCTGGTAGTTTGCTAAACTCCATGGGTCCATATTGATTTCATGCGACCACTAGTATCTTCTCATACTGATGAGGCATACTACGGAATGCAAGGTTGCAACCATGCGTCTCACTACTCCCATCGTAGCCTATACAAGCACTCAAGGCATGGGTGAGAACAAATCACTTATCTTTTTAGGTTCATTCAGTTAGTATTAGGTGTGAATGTTATCACTTATTAATCAAACTTACAATGAGTTACCCTGGCAGCCTCTTAGGGCCTCGGCCCCCATTGCAAGCCACTTTCTGTCACTACATGTAGATATCCTACCCTAATGCTCATGGACTTATAAATCTCAAAATCACAAATGATAATCCATAATAAAATCATCAAATATGCATAAAAGCATCAAATCTCCATGAGCAAACATCCATAGAAAATCATGAACACAATAGCTCTCTATTGGCAACTAAAGTATCAATGATAATCAAAGTATCCAATGGTTCTCAATAACCAAAAAATATATCTCAATCATACTAATCGAAGACTCCAAGAATGGTTGAGTCAAACATGTCACATCATGACATCATCAAGAATAAATCCACATTCGAGTCCCAAAATGGTGACTAGAAAATAACCAAGGTTAACTGATCGATGACCAAAAATAATGGTTAAGTCAAGTATCTCATACATAAGAATCTCAACTATAACAATCAGTAATTACAAACAATACATAGAGCATTCCATCACATAACCATGGTTGGGTTTATAAAGATCGAGATTAAAACATCATCATCACATCACAAACACATAACCTCCAGGCCTTTGGTAGACGTCCTATACTGGTCAAAACTAGTCAACCCAAAACCCAAAACAATAGCATAAAGAATACATAATGCAAACACATGTTTTGGTTTTGCCAAATTTACAACTTGAAATGAAATGTAGAGATCTCAGTTTATGTTTCCAAGTTTGAAGAATGAATAGAGGAACACATGTATTGTTTCAGATAAATAAAAGTTTTCCTTAAAAGAACTAAAAATCCATTTTCCAATTATAATATTTGTTTGATACATTCCCCACCATACTATCATCTATTTACTTAATAATTTAAAATAATTAAATCTTAATTAGTTGAAAATTATTAAAGAGTCACCATTATGAAAATAAACCTTCAATATAAATCTTTTATCAAATAATAATAACTTAAATTTATTAATAACATATTGACATATTACATATATAACTATATATACATATATACATACATATATATATATATATATTTGAATATATATATATACATACATACATATGTAAATATATAAATAGTTATTACGTTTCATAAAATTGAATTAACAATTTTTGATTTACACCATATATCATATGAGAATCGATTTCATAAAATGTTTTCTTCAAATGTTTTAACATAAACATTTATACATAACAATATTATTAATTATCCCCCCCACTCTTGCTGCGGTATGCAGTACCTGTGGTCGCAGGCACTGCATCGATAATGGGTACGAAATACCCCTGTCGCTGCAGACTTGTGACGGCAGGCCTCTGCCTTTTGCAGGCACGGCGTACAAATCGTGCCCACGACATTTTATATATTCTTTTTTTAACAATGTAACCACGCGATATAAATCTCGATGTGGTTTATTATGTTTTCCCCTCTGCAATTTATCAATCGCTCATTCAATGTATTATATATGTATACATATGTATATATATATATATATATATACATATATATATATATATGTATATATATATATATATGTATATATATATATATGTATATATATATATGTATGTATATATATATATGTATATATATATATATGTATATATATATATATATGTATATATATATATATGTATATATATATATGTATGTATATATATATATGTATGTATATATATATATGTATATATATATATATATGTATATATAGATATATATATATATACATATATATATATATATCAGTATATATATATATGTATGTATATTTATATATTCAAATTTTGTTTTAATTTCATAATAAATGTATACATATACATATATATAAATAAATAAATATATATATGTATGCAAATCTGAATACATAAACATGTATATTTTTTTTCCACAAAGATTATATCTACAATTTAAGAATTTTACAATATTTGCATTATAGATTCACTCAATTAATTTTCTAATGGATTTGGCTATAAATTAAAACCCTAGCCTCATGATCTTTCAGATCTATGCATATAAAATTCTCAAATAAATTAATCTACCCATATTGAGAATGCATAAAAAAATATGAAACTTCTCAGAAGACATATGGAAGACATGAAGAAGACAGGGAATGCGTGATGTAGAAATAGCATAAATAAAATCACAAGAATCTACTCGGATTCTGATGCTATATCGCTCTTCCTCAGAAAATTTGCAGAGCAAGGTCCTCCCTTCTTTAGAATTCTTAAGTCCTCTAATACTCCAATTGCACTCCCAACGCTCTCTCTATGCTTCTAAGAATGCCTGAATATAAAGAGCTTTCAAGAAACATCTAGAATGCTTCTAGAAACAGCTGGAAAGTGTCACCAACTAACCTTGGGTCTTTTCCAACCTTTTCAATGAGCCATAGGGTTGTAGACACCATGTGCTTAATTGATGCACTAACTCGTGTGTTGTTGACACATGAGAAAAAGAAAAGTGCATTAACTCCCATGCAAGCTTATAACTTCAATTTACTTTTTATATAATTTCTTTTTAAATATTTATAACTTCCATTTTAATCTTTATAACTTCCATTTTAATTTTTGTAACTTTTATTATTTTATTTATTTTTTACTTTTATTATTATTTTATAATTATTATTAATTTTAATTTTCTAATTTTATTTTATTTTATTCATTTTTCCTCAATAATTCACATTTAATTAATTATAATCAAAATATCAAATAACATGATATTTTATATTAATTTTTGCAAATAATTAATTTATTAATTAATCTATTTATTAAGACTTAATTAACAAAAAATTCACCATAGACCTCCAAGATAAAATATGAAAACCCATCATAGAGAAAATCACTCAAAATCAATCTAAAGGGTTAAAAATAATGAATCATGTCATTCGACACATTCAGTTGGTAAAATATCTAGATACTTGTCCTACCTCACTAGGACAATTGGTTTAAGGGTTTGGGATTTGGACTTGAGAATTTATCTCCCTTCTCTTATCATTGAGATAGTGTAATAGGGTATGCTCATCCTGGCAATTCAGGGAAGTCTATACCCGGTACCTGCAACCTGCAAAAAAACCATGCATGTACATACAATATATATAATGCTAAGCTAAACAGACAATGGCAAGAAGTGGTTGATCATGTAGATCTCGACTAAGCAGGTGACTATGACTCCCTTCCTTAACCACATCAGAAATGCCATGCAATAAGAAAACACGCACACCATACACATGCAAGTATGGGGTAAGTATCCATAATAAAACACATGAGATAATAACCATCAACTAATCATCAACCATAGCTGAAAATAATATAATGATCATCACATATGCATGAAATGTAAAGTCTAAATGATGTCATCACATAATCTTTGAATCCATAATATAATGTCTGATAGTCTCAAAGCAATACCATTAATTCATCAACATAAAACTAGTCTATCATAGTCTGATAATAATAACAACAATAAGTCTAGAAAAGATGTGAACGACGGTGGGCACTAAAAACTATAACATTACAATTCATAAATAATAAATTTATAACACATAATCAATAATTCAAACTAGAACCTACCTCTGCCAACTCCTCCTCTAGATATAATGGTTGGGTGAGAAAAGACATAAAACTCTGATGTCCAGCCTCCTATGTACTAGGTGTTTCCTATGAGATACAAAGACTAGTGGTTAATATCATGAATATCAATTTTAAATTTTTTTATGAAAATAAGGAAAATAACAAATAAATGATACCTATACATACTGTACAACTCTCGTTGCGAATGAAAATGCTAGAGGTTCTGCAATACCAAATTTGCCTAGACTCATCACCAGTAACCACACCCTATACAATAAAAAATTTAATTAAATTCCATTACCACAAACATTTTACAAGAATGCATCAATATTTAACAACTTCAAAAGTTCCTAATTACCTTTCCCTTGTGAATGGATTGTACCTCACTCCTGCACTCTATCCCCCATTAATAGGTGATACCTACAAGAGGAAAGAAAGATTAGAAACCATATATGCTACAATATCAAATAGAAAAATAATGAGAACACAACATAATGTATCGTAGATGTCTCAAGGCCAAATGAAATAGTTGAGAGTGTGACAAAATCAACCTGTCTGAGCTCCTCCTCAATCATCAATTAAACATGAATGAAGATCACATACATGTATAAGTTAGTATGGGTTAAAATTTCTCTATTATAAAGATTAAATTTAAATGACATATATCATAACAAAAAAATGTATACACCTATTGACATAGTAGGATGCCATGCCTCTGCATGTGCCTCCTCTCTCACATTAGGGTGTGTAGTCTTTGTATGGATATCTGGTGTATTCTCCTCAAATAAAAATAGATACTGAGAAAGATCACCTATGAGACCTAGACAAATATTCTTGCATTTTATACAAGTATGGGGCAAACAAACATGTGGTGAGCTCACCAATGAGGAATATGCCAACATTATCAACATGGGGAGGCAACATTGACCTAGTCTAGGATATCAATGAGCTACTCAATCTATGGATGGCTCTGATAGTTTGAGAGCTAACCTCAACAATGATATTAGGATTTTGCATAGGAAGAAAGGGGGACACATTAATAGGGGGAAAAAAGTGCTAGCTTTCCTCCATTGGGCAAAGGGTCTATTTTCAGGAGCTCCTCCTCCTACACCCATGTTGGGCCTCATGCTCTAGTAGTTCACCTTGAGGTGCAACACAAATTTGGCATACAAATTTTTAATGGAATAGAATGCCACCTCTAAATTTATGTGTGGAGGTTTGTCAAAAAACCATCCACCAGTGATTCCAAAAGTTCTCATGCATAGCCTCCTTTGTGCACCATTTAATTTATAATTTGGGCTTTGTCCATTCTATTGGTTTATGGGTTTTTGTGTCAACAAAAAAGGTTAACTATATCATCTTTAGTCATATTTAGGGCAACAACCTCATCATAGTCCAACCCTTCATCAAACATGGCATGCATTTTTTCATGTTAGTGAAGAGCATCACTTTTTTCATTGGTAATGTTTCAATATTATCCACTATGGTGTTTAACATGGATAACATGGAAGCCAATGCAGGTATATTGTTATATGTGGTTTTAGGACCGTTAATTTGGTGAGATTTTCATATCTCAAATCTTCAATTTGAGGAGGGTTTTGAGGGGGTAGGGGATCATTTGGTGGATGATTTTGAGGGGGTACTGGATTGTTTGGTTGAGGGTTATGAGGAACATTTTTTCCTAGCTAAATGTCATTATTCAAGTCAGCCATACCTATTCGATTGCAAAATAATATTTTTACTTAAAAACCCTAATTTTTAATGATTTATATTTAAAATACCTAATTTATATTAAAATTCAATCAAAATCATAAGAAAATACAAAAAATCCTTACCTTTATCGTATACATATTGTTATATCATATACTTGAAATGGAGTCATCTCAAAAAAAAACCAAATGCAAATGCATTATTTGCTCTCAAGTTTTTTTTTTTATAAAATCCAAGTCATAGGTTTCGGGTATTTGATCTCATATTGAACACCTGATATATTATATCGGTTACCCAATACAACATTGGTTTCCCGATAATGGATCAGAGACCTGATAAGGTTTGGCCAACCTTTTTTCCTTGGTATTAGGATGCATGGAAAAAAGTTAGAGCCAATTTTGAAACACTTTTAAATGTTTTCAAACTCCACTTTTTTCACATTGCTAATTTTTGGCACACCATGATTTTGCACATACCCTATTTTAAGTAATTATCTATGAATGTTGTGTATTAATATTGGTTTTTATGTCATGTTAATGAAGTCTTGATTAGTATTACATATTTATGAATTTTATATTATATTAATGAATGTTATGTGATTGTATTGATTGAATGTTATAGTTCATAAATGGATGAATGAATGAATGAAGTATGTAATTAGATGATAATGGAGAATTTAGATTGATTTTAGGGGAAGGGGGGTGAGGCCAGATGAGCTTACACCTTCTCATGGTTGGCCTCATTAAGTAGAGAATATTAAAGTGTTCTTGAAACCAAGTGAAGCTCAAACTACCATACCTTATTTAATTAATAAATTTCATTCATTGTAGGTCTAGAATGGTGGGCTGATACTCTATGGTATATGTATGAATCTTTGAAAATAATGAACTCATTTATTATTTGAACTATTCTTTATTGATAGCTTTTGTTTAGTTGTTTGTTAATGATGAATAACTTGAAGTAGTATGTCTATTTGAATGTGGTTATCATAAATTTTATTTAGCATGTAGCTTTGGTTTTTGAGTGCCATGCACCTAAATTTGGATGTAGCATTTCAAGGGACTCCAATTTAGTTTGTGAAAACATGAACTATTCTACACCTATATCTCTTCCATTTGATAAGGTTGAATTGCTAATATTTCCTCTAAGGTGATACCTCTTTTCCTGTCTTTCATGATTAATCATGGCTGAAGGGTTGCATGTGCATTCATTTTTCCTATTTATTCCATAACCAAAGTAGAAATCCCATATTTTGATGGTTGTAATTTTGCCTTCTTTTGATTTTTATGGGTTTAATTTCTATTTCGTCATGCAAATTTTCAAAATGGTTAATGTTGTGCTTTCCAAGGTTGAAGGAGATGTTGATTCACCATATCTATATTGGAAGATGAGGTGAAGATTTTTCCATTTTTGTTTTATTTTTCTTATTTTATAAGGACTTCTTGTAGTTGTTGCATACTAATTTTCTAATTCTATCATGGAAAATTAGGACTCAAATGAGAATGATGATACAAAAGTTCCCTAGCCTAAGGTAAGAGTTGTTGGTAGGGATTGCAAGAGAAGAGGGAGTGCTAATGAGAAGAATGATGCAAAAGATTGTAAGCTAGCGAATGGTGGTAGAGACTGAAAGAAGGTGACAATGTCCAATGCTAAGTTCCTAAATGTTATCTATATATTAAATTCTATAGTAGTATGTACATGTTGCTTCATAAACATGTATATATTCTTGTAGAGAAACTAGGTAGGTGACATGACACACCATTAATAAAATTCACCTGTCTAATAGCAAGTTGTCTTGTCTCCATAGAATTTACAAGATCATCTTCCTTTATTGTGAAACTGATCTAAGTATAGTTATTACAAGATCATCAAGATCATATTCTTCTTATTTTTTTATTTTTGTGTTTGTTATTTGATGATTTTTTAATGTTCTCATCTCTGACTATAGTAATTGTTTCTCAAAGTATAGATATGGAAGTACTAGATTCAAAGAGTTATTGAAGATCTTAAATTGTTGATAAGGATCATAATTACCTAATGCCATTATACTGCTAATTTTATATTTAATACTTTAATTTCAAAAATGCAACTTGCAATATATTTTGTTTTGTTCTCTATACAATACAAATTATCATAAAAGTTCAATTAGATTGTAGTGAGTATATAAATGGAACTTATCTAATCTTCTTCTATAATTTACTCATAATAAATAGCTCTATTTTTTCATAGTATTGAACTAGTATTTTTTCCTATTCTAAATCTAGCCCTTATAATTATAGGAATTAGATTGGTTACATAATGAAAGGGTATGCCCCTTTGTTTATAAAATTTACAACTAACCAACTCATTACCAATTAACTATATGCATGCAAAACAAGTTTATAGAACAAAGGCTTGTGCTATACCTAATATGATGATGGTAATTCAATAAAATCATTGCATTTTCTGATGTGTTCTACATATTTGATAGCTCCCAATGAATTTGCATCTCTGATTACTTATCTTTCCTTGATCTCAATTTTAAATAGTCATTGCATCTGCATGTTGGGCTTTGACATCTCGAGGTCATCATTCTGTGTAGCTTTTAGGGTTCGTTCCTACATCACATAACACATATCCATCCATCTATGTTGGTCAATGGTTTCCTTGTTGTCATCTTGAAAATATATAACTCCTTGTTCTAAGACTAATTCCTCCATTAACCTAAAATAAAACATAAATTTATGTGAATATGTAGTATGATCCTCAATCAACCTTTCTACTTCCTAAATATCTTCATCTTCTTCAAGGGTATTCTTTTCTTTGTCCAAGCTCAAATATATCTCATTATGTCTCAAAGCTATGGGTTTATAACTAGTGTAAGTATCACAAATTTGACCTAATTTTTCAAGCAACTTCTTAAACTGATTTCTAATCAGAGTCCTAGAGACTTCTTTTCTAATCATTGAAACATCTTTCAATTTTACATTCTCCTCTAGAAATTTCTTTAATTTTGTAATGACCCCTTTTTTAATTCTTGACCTAGTAATCAAAATTTAGTATAGGTTTAGGAAGTCATTCAAGTTAAACATGCCTTGGATCCTTATTATTATTCAAAGTTGAGGAATTGAGCATTATAATTTAATTAATCTTCTCTCTTCTAGTTATGACTATCTAGATATAGTAGATTGACGATGCAAAGGGCGCATGAACAAGCTACAAGTGGCTCCCTAGAGGATACTGTCAGGTGCTCAAATTTAATCTGCCTCTCCCTCCACCCACTCCCTATCTGAAGATGTCATAGCTTAGATGAGAGCCAAGCTTCCTAGTCTATAGTTCAAAATACATTTTAATGGTAATCCTTAAGATTTTTGTAATTGTAACGATATCTCAATATTGTTGTATACATTATTACAATTTGAAATATTTAACATTGTGTGCATGTCTATATATATATGTCTTGGACTGATTTCATCTTATGCATTATTTCTATCACACTAAAGTTGATAGATGAAAATGCTATTATAATAAGTATTTTATCCACTGTCAATACATATGGCCCATTAGAGCTTTACAAATAATGAAATCCATCAATGATGGTATTAATGCTTTGCGAAACTTGTCAATACATTATTGTGAGTGGTTCAGATATCATACCTTATGGAATGCAAATGCAGTTTGATTAGTTTAAGTACAGAGATCAATTATCTCTCATGTGTTATGCGATATATCACCGAAAAGGATGTCTTCAAACTGAGTGCAATTTTTAATATTAATAATCTTCCTTCTTCATTGGAAATGTGATGCTAAGTTCAATGCATTTTCCTTAACTTTATTGCTTGACATATATATATACTATATCCGTTGCTTCCTGTCCTTTCCTTTTCTAACCTAACCCTAATAATGGGTGTTTATATATCTTTTGGTAGTCACATATGTAAAGTCTTGACTTATATATATGATTTATAGTTGAACTTTCTTATTTGTATAATTCAATGCTTGAATTATGTTTATTCAAATAACGTTATTATATTTATGTAGTAAGCATTTTGTAATCATACATAAGTATCAAAATAATAATAATTAATTAATTAGAGTCTTCTTTCAAGGAATGTTTATAATAATCAATTTATATTCAATGAACATAGATTATATTTTTAATAACAAGATTAATATATTGAAAGTTAATATATAATAATATATTTATAATGTGAATGTTTGTATGGGAATTGGATATTATGGATTTAATTTTTTTTTACAACTTGTATGCTATTTGATGGAAACGATTCAAAGTAATGACATTATAGAAATAAATGGATTATCTCAATTTTTAAATATTTGAACTTAATACATAATATTTTTTATAGAGAAAAACATATTAATCCAGGTTCATTACAGTCCCCCTTCCTGAATTTGGTTGTCCCCAAGCAAGGCTAAGTGAGAAAGGACTCCTTTAACTCATGTAGCATCTTCCCACTTGTGATATGGAATGCTTCAAACTAATAATTTATATTGATTTGAAATGATCTTATGTGTTAAATATGAAAGAGTTTGTAATCATGGTGCTATCCACATATGGAACCAAGTCTTAAATTTGAAATTGAAATGCCCATTTTTGGCTTGTATAGATGTATAAAGTAAGTTGACGGCTTTTGAAACAAAGTGTTTGTATCTCTTCACACCATGTGACTAAAGTGACGAACCACCCTTTTACTAATCATTTTTACTTTCTTGATTATCCAAGAATCCTTATAATATTGATTGGCCAAAAACAAAGATAACTTTTCAAGACTATGAGTTGGACATGATATTGAAAATTGATGAGACTTTTTCAGTCAGATAAATGCCTTCTATTGATCTTATATATATTTAGAAGTTCCATTAAATATTGTATTGATTTTGTTCTTATATTATCTATTTTCCTAATATTATCAACCTATTTGATTGCTTCACTTCGAGCATCATTATTGTTTCTTAATGACTAAAATTTCTTCTTTTTATTTGCAATGCTCGATTTGTTATTAATTATTTTTGGTCCTTCCATATTCTATGGTAATGTGGAACTATATATATTGATTGGCCTATTGGTTATCTCTTCTCCTATCACTAGATTTCTTAATAACACCATCATGCATATCTCTTTACAAAAACAATGGTTACCATTGTTTGAAATGATCCACGAATTACCAAGACAATAATAGCCATTGTCGAATAATAAAGTGGTGTATGGAAAAGTTATATATTGGTTTGGGATCGTATTAATATCATGTTGAGTCTGTCATCAACTAAAAACCTCTTAATACCATAGTCTTATTTGAGAATATAAATTCATTTATATTTCTTAATTGATTATTGCTTCATAGTGTTGTAGATACTTTCTTTGCTAAAGCTCAAAACTTAACCAAATGATAATTGGCCAATTTGTTGTACTGCAAAACTCTCAATCATTCACAGTTTCCTTGTGTACAATCTTTTAAAATTAATCTATGTTTGTGCTTATCAATCATGCCCAAAAATCATAACAAGAAGGCTAATCTTACATAGTTCAAATAAAAATTACAAGGAAGACCTTAGAGGCAATTGCATTGAAATAGAAATTTTATGTATTTGCCTTAAGTTTATGCCTTCTAATTCCTATGTGTGAGTGATCATTGGTTATTCAACTATTGTAGCTTACATCCACTAGGATAATTCATTCTGGTAGTATATTCTTGTCATTTGACCATTTTGATACTTCATGCCTTGATTAATTGCATATATAGGTAAAATACCTTTGATGTTGGAATTACTTCGATAATTGATGAAAAAGATCGGGTATTAATGTATTATTTTTATTTGTTTTTGATTTGGAAAACAAGTTTTACAGGGATCCTAAAACCCAAAGTTTTACAACATTAAACAACTTAAAGCATAATAGACAGAAAAAACAAAAACTACCTCAAAAGGCCAGAAACAAAAAGGCCTGAAGCCTGGGAAACAAAGGCCAGGAATAGAGCCTGGTGGGCAGACTAGTGTCCCTTCTTCTCCATTGCCTGTAGAATTTCTACAACGTCACTTTCCTTCTGGATGGCCTCTTCCTCTTGGATTGTGGGGGGGAAATGCATCTGGTCCCCCTGACTTTCTTGGATTCTAGTTTCTTTCTGAGGATCCTCCCAACTGGTTTCGTGCTCTGTACTCTGCTCCACATTCCCCATAAGACTGGCATTGGTCAGATAGTCCCCAAGATTAACATTGTTTTCATTCAAGGTATGGAGGGTATCCACAATCTGTTTACTCACAACCTGGTGGACAAAATCCAACCTTTGGACCTTCTACTCGAGCCAAGTAATTCTGTCCTCTTGATTGTCACTGAGGTCCTGGCTTCTATCTTTTTCCTGGTTGCCCACCTGGTCTTTATTTCCTATGGCCTCATGATCCTTGACTTCCCCCCTATTGTTGGTCTGGTTGGACCTGTCCTTCAGAGTCTCAATTTCTTGAAAAAGCCACTTAATGGAGCGGAAATTGTCAATTAGGCTATTCTTTGCATTGTTGAGGAAGTTGAAACCCGTTTCACAGACATTGTCAGAGAGAACCAGAAGAGTTGGGTCAAGGAGCTTGTCATAGTGGGTGCTACTGTCGAGATCCCCCAAAACCTGGATTTTAGCAAGTTCTCTAACAATGCCCATACTGACACTATCCATATTGAAATTTTGCCAGGCTCTTCTCTTATTTTTCCTGGTGGCCTCCCCTCCCTTTTCAACCGTAATTTCTATCATCTCTTTTGGGGGCAAAATGGGGACCTCTAGGGGGGAGGTGGGCACAGTAGGGCTGGGGGGCAGATTAACATTATCGCAGAGGTGATCATGGGTTGGGGTTTGGTCCAATTTTATTTTCTTGGGGTTATCCTAGGTTACCAAGGGGGTTTCCTCCTTATTGTCATTATCTTTTTCCTTGTCGTCTTCCAACTCACTTTCCTTCTCTGCCATCGAATCTGCCTCTTTCGACTTCGTATCTGACTCATCACTAGACTCCTTAGGATGAGGGGTAGGGGGTTAGGGGGATTGCACCTGGGGCTCTTCCTGCTAGGGAAGTGGGGAGAGGGTTTGGTTTTTGGGGTTTCAGAGTTGACAGATTTCACAACATGCACTTCCCCTGAGTTTGAGCTAGCAATGTCCTCCGAGGAGCCACTCGAAGCCCCAATGGACTTGACTCTTGTCTGGGTTTTTTAGAAACTCAAAAATGAGGAGCAAAAGACCTTCATGAAGGGCGGGATTCTTGACAAGACATTTCTTGTAACTCTCTATATTCTTAGTCATAGAAGTATAAATATAGAAAGGAAAGGAGATTTTCACTTTATGTCTAAAATGATTAAGCAGAACAAAATGATGGGTTTTGACTCTATCAAACCTAGGCTCCAAAGTGACATACTCTATGATGATCCTCAGAACAAGCCCCCAGAACTTCTTGATGGAGTCTATGTCATAGAAGGTGTCAATCTTTACCAGTTTTCTTTTCTCCTTGTCATTCTTGACGAAAGCATTGACAGCATTGGTGGACATCTTCTTATCCCTGAAGAAGCTAATGCCTTCCTAGGAGAAGCTTGTCACCTCTTCTATGAGACCCTCTGTGATTTCATGGGAGACACCATCAATTATGACCTTTTTGTTGTGCCAGGTTTCAACCATAATCTTGGTAACCCCTGCATCGAAACCATGAAGCTGGTTATGCTGCCCTTCTAGAGTTTTTTTCCAAACCTTCCCTTCTTCTTTCCAGCTTTTTGTTTCTCCCCATGGCTCTCTTCTAATCCTTTCTCCCACCATTGTGATTTTATGCCACTCTAACCCTAAACCTTGAACAGAATTGCAGAGCTCAAAGATGGACAAATCGCTAAGGACGAGAGCTTTAATGTGCATGTTTTTGGGTTTAACTCCGGCTTTCTTCTGCTCATGTAATCCGTACATGTTATTATGAAATGGTGGGGGTTCCGCATAACTCCAATTGATTCCCTTTTTAAAACATGATTCAGCATGTCTCATCATCATAAAAATATTTTGAGTTGGTACCTTGAATTTGCTCCTTTCAAATGAGCTCAATAGCTGCCGCCAGAAAATGATTATTGTTTCCCCATGTCATCACCAAATTGAATGTGACCACTACGTTTACGAACCAATCAACAACCACGTTAGCTTCATGGTAGACATGGTTGACATGGTAATTTTTAAATTTTCTCAAGTCCATTTTTAGGTCCTCAATTATGCTTTCAATGGTCCATGATGGTTTGGTTACTCCTAAAATATAATTAATTATATTTAGGGAGTCACCTTCAAGCCACAGTTGTTCGATCCCTAAGTCCAGGGCTAGCTTAACAGTGATTCTGGCCGCACTGGCTTCAGCCAAATGGTTGGTTTGGTGACCAATAGGGGAGTAGATAGCAGCAATACCCCCTCCCAAGTTGTTTCTTATGATTCTACTGCATCCAGCGGGACCAGGGTTCCCCTTAGCTGCTCCATCAAAATTGGCTTTATGCCAATTTTTGAGGGGGAAGGACCAAGAAGCCTGCTATCTTCTTTTGATCCTGTCTTCTTTCTTGGTCTTAATTTTCCCTTCATCCTTTATGTTTTCATCTCTAGTTGTGGAATAGTTCTCTTTCATGAGGCCATCAATTTTCTCTGCTATAATACCCTCAAGAGCTTCTCTTTCTCTGAATATCCTATTGTTGCACTCCTTCCAAATTCCCCAGCAAAAGTGTGGGATAATCCAAGAACTCAAAATTTTGGATTCTAGGCTTTTGTGGTTGCTTCTCCACTAAATGAAAAAATCCTGGATACTGGCTGGCTAGCACCAGTAGGAGTTCATATTGGAAGTCAGAAGACTCCACACTCTAGAGGAAAAGGGGTAGTGAATGAAAATGTGATTAACCGTTTCCAGGTCATTCTTACAGAGGAAGCATCTGTTGGGAATAATTTGGCCTCTTTAAGCTAAATTATCTAGGGTAAGGATCTTGTCTTGCAAGAGGAGCCAAAAGAAAATGTTGATTTTGGGTGTTAATCCAGGGGTCGAGGCCTTGGCCCAAATAGGTTTCTCCCCTATTCCCACAAGGGAAAGATAGCCTGAGGCTAAAGTATAGTGGCCTCCAGAAGAGTCTCCCTAGACTAAGGCTTTGCCTATATGGTTGATGTTAATAGCATTCAAAGAGGCCATCAAAGGCTTGAGATCTTATGAAAGCTCCACCAAATTGTGCCATTCATTCCCACTTCTGTAGTTCCTAACCAACATACCATATTTGCCTATTGCCTAATCAACCCACCTGCTAAATGAAGGATGAATATTGATAGGTTCTTGAAAAAGCCAGCTGTCCTACCAAAAAAGGATTTTGTCTCCCATTCCAGCTTTCCATTTGGCCCTAGATTTAGCAAGGGGAATGGCCTTCAAAATACCTTTCCAAATGTTAGAACCAAACGGCAGCTCGGCCCCCTAGAAAATGGAGGAGAGAGACAGACCTCCCAAGTACTTCTTAGCCAAAATGTCCCTCCAAACCCCTATGCCTTGGAAGATGCACCAAGTGAGCTTAGCTAAGAGGGATTGATTGAGGTGAGAAATTTTCCTAATTCCAAGACCTCCTTGGCTTTTGGTCAAGCAAACCTGGGCCCAGGCTACCAGGTGGTATCTCTTGTGGTCATCAGTTCCAGTCCATAGAAAGTACCTTTGAATCCTCTCCATTCTGTCTGCAAGCTTAACTATAATCCTAAAGAGACTAAGGGCATAGGCGGGGAGATTCTAGAGAATTGAGTTAACCAAGGTGCATTTACCTACGTGACTGAGGGTGGCCCCTTTCTAGCCAGCAAGTTTCTTGTTGAAGTTGTCGATAATGCTTGTCCAAAAGTAGTTCGGGGGTTTGGAGCCTAGAGGAAGCCCAAGATAAGTTGTCGATAGGGACCCAATGCCACAACCCAAAATTCGAGAAATTTTCCTCTGCCTCTCTAGAGGAGTGTTGAGGAAGAAGATAGAGCTCTTGTCTAAGTTAATAGCTTGTCCAGTACCCCTGGTGTAGGAATTAAAAATTCTTTTGAAGGTCTTGGCCTCCTGAACTAAAGCTTCATCCCCCAAAATCATGTCATCCAAAAATTGCTGATGAGTGGAAGTGGATGGACCCGAAGAAAGCCTCAAACCCACTAAACACCTGTCCCTGGTCTTCTTCTAAATGAGTCTGCCAAGGCATTCCACCATGATAACAAATAGGACCAAAGAGATGGGGTCTCCTTGCCTTAGACCCCTAGAGGGGGAGAAGAAAGGAGAGGGGTGGCCATTGACCAGAACTAATAAAGAGGGTGAAGACACAAGTTGAGAGATGAGCTTGCAAACCTGATCATCGAGGCCAAAGGCACGAAGAACAAAAAAGAGGAACTTCCAGTCAACCCTATCATAAGCTTTTGATAGGTCCAGCTTAAGAAGGAATCCTTCCTTTTTGCCTACCTCAAGAGAGTGGATAACCTCATGAACTGAAACAATTGAATCAAGGATCTTCCTACCAGGGATAAAGCCAGTTTGCTGAGGAGAGATAATCAGAGGGAGAACTCTAAGGAGCCTAGAAGTGAGAACCTTGGCAATGATCTTATAGAAGGAATTGCAAAGGCTAATGGGCCTAAATTTATCTAGAGAATCAACACTTGAGATTTTACGGATGAGGACCAGAAAGGTAGCAATAAGTTCTTTTAGCAAATTCCTGGCTCCAAAGAACTCCTGAACCGCTTTAACCACATCCTTTTTCACAACATTCCAAAAGATCTGAAAGAAGAAAGTAGGGAAACCATCTAGGCTAGGAGCTTTATCCCCCAGGAGAGAGAAGAGGGCCTGATGGATTTCCTCCAAGGAGGGGATTGCCTTCAGCATGGAGCTGTGCTAATCTTGAAGAATTGGAGGAATGGTCACCAGGATTTCCTCTTGTTCAGACCTAGAGAGGGAAGGATCAACAGAGAGGAGAGATGAGAAGTAGCAAACAACTTCCTTCTCAATTTCATCCTCTTTGGTAATCTGAACCTGGCCCTTTACAATGTTGGATATTCTATTATTGGCCCAGTGCTTAAGGGTGGTCAGGTGAAAAAATCTGGTATTGTAGTCTCCTTCCTTCAACCAACTAATTCTTGATATCTGTTTCCAGAAAAGCTCTTCCTTAGATATGATGTTGTGCAGATCCGAAAGGATGGCCTTTTCTTGTTGTCTATTATGTGGATTGTATCCTAAATGTTGGATTTCATCCTGAATAGAAGAGAGCTGATCAGATACCTCATCTTTCTCCTAGAAGATGTGGCCAAAGTTAGTTCTATTCCATGATTTGATGTTTCTTTTCACATTTTTCAACTTCTGGGAAACTCTGTACATTGCAGTGCCTTAAAACTCAATGCTCCACCAATGGGAAATATTAGCTTCCAATGCAGGGTGTGAGAGCCACATTTTCTCAAATTGAAAAGGGAAGTCCTTATTGCTAGAAAGGGGGGAGGCAGAAAGAGAAATCAGGGAATGATCAAATCCCACCCTAGGGAGGAGGATAATCTATAGGAGTGGGAGAGGAGCCATTTGGGGGAGATGAGGGCTCTATCAAGATGAACCTAGATACTATCACCCCCAATTCTTCTATTATACCAAGTGAAGCTACTACCTTGAAGGTCCAAATCTAGGAAAGTAAGATTCTGAATGAACGAAGCAAGGTCGCATTTGCTATCTTGATCTAGGGTATGACCCCCCTTTTGTCTGCATCAGATAGAAGCGAGTTGAAGTCCCCCATTATAATCCCTTTATTCAAGTTACAATTAGATAAGATGCCAAAGAGCTTGGTCCAGAAGCAGTTCCTTTCTTTCATGGTATTGGAGGCGTACAGGTTAAGGATTAGCCAAGATTCATTGCTTTGGATGTGAAAAACCTTACAAAGAAGAGCATTAGTAGAGTTGTAAAGAGTAGTTAACTTGAAAGCTCTGGTGTTATACAAGGTTAGGACACCACCTAAAGCTCTATCCGAATCAAAAGCTTCGTAGCAAAAAGTTTACTGAAAGATATCCTTCTTACCAGGTCCCTTTTCATCTTAGTTTCCTGTAACATCAGAAAGTCAGGTCTTTGGTCTCTAATCATATTTCTAATGAGTTCCTATTTGTGAGCCCCATTAAGGCCCCTTATGTTCCATGAGATAACTTTCATTTTATACTTCCTAAGAAATCCTTGATGGACCTCTGGCTTCCATCTACTAGGTTCCTTCTTGTTTCTTCTTGCAAAATCTGATTTAAGTTCTTTCTTCTTGCTCCCTTGGGGGGTGACCCAATATCAGCTTTAACCGCACTTCTGGTTGAAGTAGGAGATAGGGGGGGCAAGGTTCTCTTCTAGTTCTTCTTTTTCTTCTTGACCATGCACTAATCATCAAGGCTATCCATCGCACTATTATCTAACCTATCTTCCCAAAGGGTGAGCTGTGATGGACCAGTGTTCTTAATGAGGAGATGAAGCTTGGCCTCAATTCCTATAGGGGTTGAAGAATCTCCCCCCTTTCCAGTGATGACCCCTGGGGAAGCCAGAGTGTTCTCAATGGGAAGACACTTAGCTTGGGTACCCTCTTCCTGGGTCAAGGATTCCCATTCCAGGCGATTCAACATTATAGCTCCTAAAAGAGGGACTTCCTCCCCTGTGGGAGAAAACTGTACTATAGTTTCCAGAGGGGTATTCTGCTCCACAACAGGACCCATGGCTAAGAAGGGGGAACTTACCTATAGGTTAGGGTCCTCCAACGGGTCTGAGATTGTCTTTTCCAAGACAGGGCCCTATTCAAGGGGGGGGGGGGGGGGGGGGGGGGAAATGACATTCTCCTTGAGGGGATCCTTCTGAATAGTGTCCTTCACTACTGTGTCTTTTAGGATAATAGCCTTTCTAGCCTACGCCACAAAAATTTTGTGCCTCCATAGCATCTTCATCTTTCCCTTACCAGAAGGGCATGTAGCAAGTTTCATGGTATGATCAGGGATGACTAGTTTCACGATCTTCTTCTTTGCCTCTTTGGGGCACTGGTGGGCCTTATGACTAGCCTCCAGAAAGAGGAAGCACACAAAGGGGATGGTTTCATAGATGATTTTTTGGTTGTGCACTCCAAGTTTGGAATGAAGTTCAACGAACTCAGGCATGTCTGTTCCATCTCTCACCCCAATGCAGATGCGTGCAAAATTGAGGCGACACTTGGAAGTAGTAATCAGATCCATTGAGAGAAGTTCCCCAAAGGTCCTAGCTATACCCCCAAAGACATCCTCATTCTAGTATTCAAGTGGTAGTTCTAGCAATCTTACCCACATAGGAGCTTGGGCGAAAAAAGAATCATTCAAGCTCATGCCAGATAACCATTTCTAGAGCACAAGGGAAGAATGACCCATGGCCCATTGCCCTTCACTTAGAATGCTAGTGAGGCCTTCTAAGCAAGTGAAATTGAAAGACATAAAGCCTTTCACAAAAGTCATGACCAAGACCTGGCCCTTGAGAGCCCATTTATGTTTTATGAGCTGCCTAACTTCATTAATGCTCGGTCTAGGCCCCAAAAATTTCCCAACCAAAGTAGAAGCCATAGTCTAAATATTGTAATCCACAATCTCATCCGGGATGGCTATTGCACAAGAACCTATCACCAAATTTTGAATTGTTTTAACATGCGGGAAAGAGGACTTACCAGAGGGTTTAACCCCGAAGAGTGAGGACCATTTTTTAGGTCCTTGCATGTTTGTTTTGGAAACCAAAGGAGACTTGGTTGCTTCCTTGATTAGGATAGCTGGACCCCTAACCGCGCATTCTGACCTATCCCTAGTGTTAGGAGCAGCCAGATAGCCTCCATCTTGTTGTCCGTGCTCCAGTCCATGGACTCGAAATAGACCATCCAAGGAATTCTCGCTCTTGCATGAATTCAAATTTTGAAAACACCTGCTCTCTTCGCTCCCATCACTATCCGCTCTCATCGCTAAAATTGTGGAGCTAATTATTATTTTTATTTGTTATTCGGGGAAATTAATTTGATTATTTTTATTATGTTGGTATGAATACTTCCCTGAGACCAATTGTAATGGCTCATTTTCATCATCCTTTTAGTTTATCCAATTTCTGAAAAATAGTCTTTCTTTTATAAAAATACTTGTAACTTAATTTATTTAATATATAATTAGATTTATCCTTTCATATTTGTAACTTGTAACTTGTAATGCATTTATTTTATTATTTTTATTATGTTGGTGTGAATACTTCCCTAAGACCAATTGTAATGGCTCATTTTTATCATCCTTTTAGTTTATCCAATTTCTGAAAAATAATCTTTCTTTTATAAAAATACTTGTAACTTGATTTATTTAATATATAATTAGATTTATCCTTTCATATTCAAAAGCTATAACCAATGATATTAATCTACTCATTTAATAATTATGCATTCTTATCACATTAGGGTTTTGCAATTAATTAATATGATAGAGTATTATTCATTTCATAGTGTCTTATTGTTATACTATCTATTTGGTTTCTTAATCTTTGAGAGAATATTATCACAATACTATTTTATTTCATTACTTACAATTTAGGGTTTCATATGAGATGCATCTTACTATGATTGTACATACTCCTGGCCTGTGCATGAGTGTGTGTGTGTGTGTGTGTGTGTGTGTATATATATTGTATATTACTTCTTGGCTGTGTGAGTGGATATGCCTTTGTCTGTATACAACTTCTTATGCCTTGGCTTTACAAGATGTAGCATGCTTCAAATATAGGTCTTATTATTATTTTTAAATGGTTTTGACATGGAACAACAATAATGGCTTTTGCATAGAGAGGTATGTGATTTTAACAAGCCTATGATAGCTACGAGGGAAATAGGAAGGTCTCACCTAGTTAATCTACTATGAACAATAATCTTGCATTTATCCTACCCTAGGTGATTATATTTCAAATCATAAACCCTAAAATTAATAAAGTGTTTGGTGTTTCACAGCTCCTCAATTTTCATGAATCTAAAACAACGATCTTGGCAAGATAATGTTGATTTTTATGCCAGAGCTTGAGGTGGTGAAATCAAAGTATCCATGAGAGTGGATGGCTTGATCAAAATTCATTATATAATTTGGAAGTGAGGCTTGTACACAATTATTCATGGGCCAATTGCCAATTTCCATTGAGAGATCGAGAGACTTCTTTTCATGAGCAATGGACAGGTGGCACCTCATTTTTCTTTTGTGAAAATAAGATTAGGTTATCAATATTGTGTATCCAATCAACATTTCTGATAGCATGTTTTGTTATCACTTCTAGCTTAAAATTGCGTCATCCTTAAATTGGAGGACAGAAAATGCATATTTATTGAAAGACATTTTCCTCATTGTTTCTTCTAATGCAAATTCCTCAAATTTTCCTACTCATTAAGTGCGTGTTTCATAAGAATTTTCTTGGGTAAATTAATTTCCTGTTCATTATCAATTTTGTGCATAAGCTCTACTTTTAGGTCAATGATCAACTGCTCACTCAAATTAAGATTCTCTTTACCAAAAGGGATTTATCAGTCATGTCTGATGATCCAATCTCCACTATCTTTGGCAACTCATGCTCAGCTAGCACTCAACATCTGGTTCGATGCAATGTTGAAATAGTTCATCTTGAACAATCTCTAATTTATGTAATCCATCTACAAGCCCTATTTTCTAGATTTCTATTGCTTGTAAGTCATACATATGTACCTAAAATAAAAGTATGCCTTAAATGAGCCCTATAATAAAAGAGGCCAAGCCACTGACATTCTTATCCTTGTAGAGAGGGTAAGTTTTTTGCATAATGAGGAATGATTTTAATGGTAATCACAGTCATGTTCCTTGCATACATATTGTATTGCACCTTGGATACTAGCTTGGCTGACTTAAGTACTCAAATTTGAGTTCCAGGACAAGCTAATTACATAACTATGATTATAGTGATAATTATGTAGCTTATTTAAGAGTTACGATAGCTACAAGTTAAGTACTCATAATATAATGATTATCACAAGGTTAGAAACATTTCTTTCTCATGAATTTTTTTATATCTTACAGGAATGTTTCATTTCTTACCTATATTTTAGTGTTTTCTTCATGTCCAATGTTCTTTCAGTGTGTTTAATACATGCATGTTTGATGATTACTTTATGCTTAATAGTTATGAAAATGTTACTTTCTCCTAGTTTTACTACTACTTCGAAAAGCCATAAACGTGCATCTATAATTAACATGAGGAGCCTATTTTCAACCATAAAGGCCTTTCTACAATTTGTAAAATCCTCCTAAGTCACTAAGAAATGCATTCTTCATATCCGATTTGACATAAATTAAATAAAATATTGTTGCTAAAGATATATATGAGTTAGATTTATGGTATATAATTTAGTTCACTCTTTTTTGAAGACATGCTTGTTGCTAAAGATATATGTGAGTTAGATTTATGATATATAATTTAGTTCACTCTTTGTTGAAGATGTGCTTGTTTCTAGATAAGTATATGGATGTGAATGTATATTAACAACATTTAACTTTGCTTTTGGATGTATATTATTATTGTTGTTTCAATGTATACATGGTTACTGAAGCATTTTATATATTCTTCTTATATATTATCTTTTTCCATCTATCATTTCCTTGGTGTTTTTTGCATTAACTACTTCCCATAGGTTGGCAAGAAAGATGCTTTGCTAGAGTCTAGTTTTTCTGTTCCATAACATTCCTAATTTCATTAGATAATTGCTCCCTCATTTTTTTCCTCTTTTCATTTACTATTTTTTTAGGATGGCAGGATCAGGCTTTGATACCAATTGTAATGACCCCTTTTTTAATTCTTGACCTAGTAATCAAAATTTAGTATAGGTTTAGGAAGTCATTCAAGTTAAACATGCCTTGGATCCTTATTATTATTCAAAGTTGAGGAATTGAGCATTATAATTTAATTAATCTTCTCTCTTCTGGTTATGAATATCTAGAGATAGTAGATTGACGGTGCAAAAGGCGCATGAAACAAGCTACAAGCGGCTCCCTAGAGGATACCATTAGGTGCTCAAATTTACTCTACCTCTCCCTCCACCCACTCCCTATTTGAAGATGTCATAGCTTAGATGAGAGAAAATATTCCTAGGCTATAGTTTAGAATATATTTTAATGGTAATTCTTAAGATTGTTGTAATTGTAACGATATCTCAATATTGTTGTATACATTATTACAATTTGAAATATTTAACATTGTGTGCATATACTTATATATATATATATATATATATATATATATATATATATATATAGTATTGAACTGATATCATCTTATGCATTATTTCTATCACATTAAAGTTGATAGATGAAAAAGCTATTACAATAAGTATGTTATCCACTGTCAGTACGTATGGCCCATTAGAGCTTTACAAATAATGAAATCCATCAATGATGGTATTAATGCTTTGGGAAACTTGTAAATACATTATTGTGAGTGGTTTAGATATCGTGCCTTATGGAATGTGAATGCAATTTGATTACTTGAAGTACAAATATCAATTATCTCTCATGTGTTAAGCGATCTATTATCGAAAAGGAGGTCTTCAGACTGAGCACAACTTTTAATATTAATAATCTTCCTTCTTCATCAGAAATGCGATGCTAAGTTCAATTCATTTTCCCTAACTTTATTGCTTGACTTATATATATACTGTATCCATCGCTTCCTGTCCTTTCCTTTTCTAACCTAACCCTAATAATGGGTATTTATATATCTTTTGGTAGTCACATATGTAAAGTCATGACTTATATATATGATTTATAGTTGAACTTTCTTATTTGTATAATTCAATGCTTGAATTATGTTTATTCAAATAGAGTTATTATATTTATGTAGTAAGCATTTTGTAATCATACATAAGTATCAAAATAATAATAATAAATTGATTAGAGTCTTCTTTCAAGGAATTTTTATAATAATCAAATTATATTTAATGAACATAGATTATATTTGTAATAATAAGATTAATATATTGAAAGTTAATATATAATAATATATTTATAATGTGAATGTTTGTATGGGACTTGGAGATTATGGATTTAATATTTTTTTACAACTTGTATGCTATTTGATGGAAATGATTCAAAGTAATGCGATTATAGAAATAAATGGATTATCTCAATTTTTAAATATTTGAACTTAATACATAATATTTATTATAGAGAAAAACATATTAATCCAATTCAATTCTTAGAGCTTCAATAGATGATTTAATCATTGGTTGCACTTGAGGCTTCCCTAACTTTAACATATTTTTATGTAATGTCTTCTAGTTATCCCTCTTAAATGTCACTTTCTTCACACTTTCTTGATTAAATAATGCCAAGTCCACTTGCATACTTGCAATCTTGTTAGGGTTTTTCAACCCTACTTTTAGTGTCAAATGACCAAAATCCTAATCAAGATCAATATTTTGTGACCTTTTGTGTGGGGCGTATAAGGCCCACAAAAGTATTGATTTTTTGTCTTCTAGAAATCTTGAACCAATTGTGACATCTTTGACTTGTTGTACATCAAGTTTCATATATTTTTACTAGATTTAATTAAACTGTCAAAAATGTATGATGCACTCAAATCCCAACCAGGTAGAACCATCACCCCTACTTCATTCAACAGTTGTCTTCCTCTTGCTAAAGTCATATGCTCAACTTCCCTTTTGATATCTTCCTTCAAATTTGTCAATAGCTCATGTTCATTCTTAGGAGAGATATTTTGGATATTCTATCTCAATAAATTTCTTTTGTGTTTATTCAAAATAACTATAAACTCCTTGGATTGGATAAAACCATCATTATTTACAAATTTTCTTGACTCCAAAAGTCTTTCATCGTTCTTGGCATTTATCCTATAAAGGATTTTCACATCATGCTCCAAGTGATGAAGTATTCACTTGTCTATAGTTCTTTAAATTAGAACAAGGGAATGTGGAATCTTCTAAATGTCTTCTTTAAACTATTCTCTGCCTTTCTCCCATTGTTCTTCTAGTTCCCTATTTTGTTCTTGAATCTTTTTTAGTATTTCTTACCACTCCAAATTCTTTAAAACTTCCTCATATTAAATTTCATCATGAATATAATCACCCAATTTTTTTGATTTCCTATAGGCATGAATGTATTCTTCGAGATCACACTTCCTCCATGAATCCATGGTGTACATGTGATATTTATTCTACAATTTCTCTCCAATCTTGCCATATGACTTAGTTGAACATATAAAAAACTCTCCAAAAGATAAGGTTGCTAGAAAAAAATATGCTTTCTTTTTTTACCTCTGAAATGATGTTTTCTAGATTCAAACATTTGCCTTACAATTTCTAGATATGCAATTCTATCAAGCACTAATGTTGTTAATATGTATGGCTTTCCTTCAAACCCAAATACTCTAATATGAGTGAAGTAATCATATACATATCAGTCTCCACAATTATGTTTGGTTTTCTCTCCCAACCCATTGTCCCTATGTGTTAAAAATATTTCAATATTGGGGCTTATCGAAGGAAAATACTAGTGTCCAAATAAACTATGCAAAGGTTGAAAAAAATCATCTTCAAATGTAAGGTAACAAGAAGAATTGAACATATAATCCCATACTAGTGTCCAAATTTGAATAGGCTTCATTTCCCCGTTAGAATCCCTTAGATTCAATTTCAAACCCCAACCCCACAATTCTCTCATTTGCCCAAAATCTAAAACTATATGCATAAGAAAGGAATAATTTTTAAAAGTAGGGTACTCGACATCTTCAAAATTAAAAAAATAGGTATGAATGTTATCAAAATCATACTATGCATAATCATAGGGTCTTGGATCGAGTATTTGAATATCTTATGCTAACACCATGGCCCAATTTCCATCAAATCAAGTGCTTTCATCCCTCCTACTTGTCCACATGATTGGTATGTCATGTCTAAGTATCTCTTAAACAATTTGATGTTGAATGGATATTCATCTACTATAGTTACAGGCTCATTTTCTATTTTGTGCAACATCAAATTCCATTGCATATATGAAATATCTGACCTCTCATACTCATTTTTCAATTCTGCGAATGACAACCTTTTAGTTAGATCATCAGTGAGTCTATAAGCTTTATTTAGAGATTCAATAGATATCTCCATGAAGCTTTCCCCATCCTTAGCATATATGCATATGTCCTTAGCATTATATTTTCTTATAATGACCTTGAGTAACTCCACATTCACAATCACATTTGGCACCATCATTTTTGCTAAATTCATCTCCCAAGGATAATAGATAGTCATTTCTCCTCACATAATGATATGAAAAGAACTCATAACCCCTAGTCCTAGTCCATACATCTCCAATGCCATTGTACTTGTCTTCAATTTTTTCTATCAATACAAATTTGCTTCTTCTTGGCTTAGGACCTACAAAAGCTATCTATTCAATGAGGTCTTCATTCAATTTCCCTGGTGGCACTTAATCATCTTCTTTCTACTTATTATTAGCTTTACCCTTTTTCAATTTCTCGACTTTCCTCTTCTGTGTAGAATCAAAACTCTCCATGAGACCTTCTAAAACTTTCTCTAAGTACAAATCTCTATAAAAAATAAATACAAAAAATAATTCACAATTTTCCTTTAACAATTCATGAGCTCAAACCAATAATGATTATCTTTTATTACCAAACAGACTACATTCATGCATTTACTTTCCACATGAATTGAAACAT